>JBBPBO010000005.1:33883897-34301601 GCA_037974295.1 Cicer cuneatum | reverse complement strand
ATATCATTTTTATATATCTTTCAAATGTATGCTATATTTTTATGCTTATAAATGAATGCTCTCTTTTTAACTTGTATTTTTTTTAAAGATGTGCATAAAGTTTTTGGTTCTTTAATTTAAGTATCTGCTTTCAATTTAACTTGTCTTTGATGTTTATGCTTTTCCTTCAAATGTTTGATTCCTTTATATGCATTCCTTTGAATTTCCTTGCACGTTTTTTTTTTAACTTATAAAAGTATGTTTATTTATTTCAAAATGTAACTAGTGCTTTAGTTTTTCTTAATACATGCTTATTTTTTGTATATATATACTTGGGTAATATATCATTTGTATATTTCTATTTCATGTTTATTTATCTTTCAAATGTATGCTATCTTTTTATACTTTTAAATGAATGCTCTCTTTTTAACTTGTATTTTTATTTTTAAGATGTGTTTAAAGTAACTAGTTATTCAATACAAGTGCATGCTTTCCTTTTAACTTGTGTTTTATATATATGATTTTTCTTCAAATGTTTGCTTCCTTTATACGCATTTTTTTTTTAATTTCCTTGTACCCTTTATTTTTAACTTATAAAAGTATGCTTTTTTTTTTCTCAATGTAACTAGTGTTTCAGTTTTTCTTAATGCATGCTTGTTATTGTAAATATATTCCTGGGTAATATATCATTTTTATGTTTCTATTTCATGTTTATATATCATTCAAATAGATGCTATCTTTTTATGCTTATAAATGAATGCTCTATTTTTAACTAGTGTTTTTTGTTTTAAGATGTGTTTAATGTTTCTGGTTTTTTAATTCAAGTGTATGCTTTCATTTTAACTAGTATTTGATGTTTATGTGTTTTTTTAAATGTTTGCTTCCTTTGTATGCATTCTTTTTAATTTCCTTGTACGCTTTATTTTTAACTTATAAAAGTATGCTTTTTTTTTTTCTAAATGTAACTAGTGTTTCAGTTTTTCTTAATGCATGCTTGTTATTGTAAATATATTCCTGGGTAATATATCATTTTTATGTTTCTATTTCATGTTTCTATATCTTTCAAATGTATGCTATCTTTTTATGCTTATAAATGAATGCTCTCTTTTTAACTTGTATTTTTTTTTAAGATGTGCATAAAGTTTTTGGTTCTTTAATTATTTATATGCTTTCGTTTTAACTTGTCTTTGATGTTTATGCTTTTCCTTCAAATGTTTTTTTCCTTTATATGCATTCCTTTTAATTTCCTTGCACGTTCTTTTTACCTTATAAAAGTATGTTTATTTATTTCAAAATGTAACTAGTGCTTTTGTTTTTCTTAATACATATTTTTCGTATATATATTCTTGGGTAATATATCATTTGTATATTTCTATTTCATGTTTATTTATCTTTCAAATGTATGCTATCTTTTTATACTTATAAATGAATGTTGTCTTTTTAACTTGTATTTTTATTTTTAAGATGTGTTTAAAGTAACTAGTTATTCAATACAAGTGCATGCTTTCATTTTAACTTGTGTTTGATATATATGATTTTTCTTCAAATGTTTGCTTCCTTTATATGTATTTCTCTTACTTTCCTTGTACGCTTTATTTTTAACTTTTAAAAGTATGCTTCTTTTTTGTAAATGTAACTAGTGTTTTAGTTTTTTTTAATGCATACTGCTATTTATTTGTAATGCTTCAACTTTTCTTAATGCATAATTCTATTTATTTGTAATGCTTTTTTTAGTTTTTTTTGGAGGAAAAAGTAAGTTTGAAAGCTTTTTTTAAGTCAGATCGCAATAGGGTGGCTCTTACAACAGATTATCGGACTGCAATCCAAAACATTAACTACTTGACTCTTATGGCACACTTTGTTGATAATGATTGGAATTATCAAAAAAGGATAATTAGTTTGACAATAATCCCAACTCATAGGGGTGACACAGTTGGTAGGAAGATTGAAAAGGTTTTAAAGGATTGAACGATTCGGAATGTGTCAACTATAATCGTTGATAATTGCATCATCCAATAATGTAGCTGTTGCTTTTTTGAAAAATAAAAGATAAAAAATATGGATAGTTTGATAGGGGATGGGGAACACTTCCATATGAGGTGTGTTGCTCATATTCTGAATTTTGTTGTAACTAATGGTTTAAAAGAAAAAAATAGGCAATCTCTAGCATTAGAAATGATGTTAGATTTATAAAATCTTCACCTTAATGGACTGTCAAGTTTAAGGAATGTATTCAATTTGCTAGAACATCTTGTAAAAAATTGATATCTCTTGATGTTTCAACTCGTTGTAACTCGACCTACTTGATGCTTTAGGCTACGTAGAAGATTCAAATAGCTTTTGGGAAGCTTGAGGTTAAAGAGTCAAGTTATAAGAATTTCTTTGGAGAAGTTGGTCCACCAACTTGTTCTGATTGGGATACAACTAGGGCATTTGCAACTTTTTTGGAGTTACTTTATGAGGCAACTAGAGTGTTTTCCTCCTCACAACATGAGAGTATACGTATGGTTTTTCACCAATTGTCTGCAATCTATTGTGAGCTGCAAAATGCCTCTTTAAATTTGAACACCATTTTTGCTAGTGTGGTTGGGGATATGTTAGCAAAGTGAGACAAGTATTAGGGTAGTATTACAAACATAAATAAATTGTTGTATTTTGGGGTAATTTTCGATCCACAGTATAAATTGAGATATGTTGAGTGGTGCTTTCAAGATATGTATGCAACTAAATCATAGGTGGCTATTGAATTGATCACACTAATTAAAGAAGATTTAACTAAAACGTACAATTGGTATAAAAAAGTATGTGACAAAAAAAAAATAATTCACCACAACCAACTCCCATGGTTGTTGACAATGTTTCCCATGATGAAACCTCTACTGTTGCTGCTCGTATTTCACATATGGCTAGAGCACAAGCTTTTGAAGACCATTTGAAAGAGAAAGACTCCATTGACCAACAAAAATGAGCTTGAGGAATATTATTCTAGTGAGTGTGTGAAGATTGTTGGAAGCTAGTGTTGAAGAAAAAATATTTTTGATATATGTTTTAATGACAACAAACCTTATGAAATAAATTATTAAGTTTTATGAATGGTGGTCTACTAATGATTTCACTTAAGTTTTGTTTAAGGAACATGAATTGCATAAGTGAACAAGCAAGAATCAATTCACTTCATCAAAGTGTACAAGTATCCACTCAATAATGAAATAATCTCAAAAGGAATGTATCATATATCAATCATTCAATAGAATGATTATTACATCTTCAAGATAACATCTTCATGAAGAAAGATGATCAAATACATTCATACAACAAATCAATGATCAAAGTATGCTATAAATCAAAAGCAAGATCATTTGAAAGAGGCAAAATTACAAAAACAGAACGGAGAACGTTCTTGACAGAAGTCTAGATAACGGAGAACGTTCTCCACAGTTCTGAAATTTCAAGAACAAATGATCTTCTCTGTTGAAGAAGATATTGCTCATGCATTTCACAATCATTGCTCCTGGATTTCACAATCATGTGATCTATACTATCCAAGGAATATAAAGGATTCGTCTTAGCAAAGAATCATTTCAATATACAAAGTCGAAAAGCTATGAAATATGATGGATCAAGTAAGTTTAAGCAAGAATGATCAGTCTCCAGAATGTCCCGAATGATCAGATTAGTCTCCAGAATGATCAGATCAGTCTCTAGAATGTCCAAAATGATCATTAGTGTCCAGAATGATCAATCATTAACCAGCATGTTAACATCAATCTCTAGCATGTTAACATCAATCTCTAGCATGTTAACAATCAATCTCCAGCATGTTAACATTAATCCCCAGCATGTTAACATCAATCACTAGCATGTTAACAATCAATCTCCAACATGTTAACATTAATCTCCAGCATGTTTAACATCATTCTCCAACAGTGTATCATCAGTCTCCAGATTGATAAACAATCTCCAGTAGCAAACATCTTTCTCCAACATGATTAACAACTTTCTCTAGAATGATCAAACATCATCCTCCAATATAATGACATCAGTCCAGAATGATACAATCATTCTTTAGCATATTGACCATCATTCTCTAGCCTTGTTACATCCTTCTCTAGCTTGACTGCCAAGAACGTTGAACGATCTTGAAGTATATAAACATCAGAGCAGATCCAAGAAATGATCAGGAAGACATCCAGAATGATCAAAACTAAACCTCCAGATTGATTATTAATCTCTAGAATTTTTATTAACATTTTGCAGAAGTTCACCATCATTCTCCAAGCTGTTTTGACATAATCAAAACTCCAGATCAAATCAAAGATATTAACAAATATATTTGAAGTACAAAGGATCGTTAAACAAAGGAAATCTGATCAAGAATCAAAGAACTCATCCCATTTCAACATAATTCAAAACTGTTCAAAAGTTGGAACATTTTCTTAATCATATAAACTGGTCTTTGGTCAAGACTGACAGAGCACTACCAACAGCTCTATTTGACCATCATTAAATGTCCTAAAAGCCTATAAAAGGAAGTCCAATACTCAAGGAAAACGCAGAGCTTCAAGTACAAAGCAAAACATCACTCACATACACTGACATACTTGAAAGCTTCTCAATCACAAACAAAAGATTCAGTTATGTTTTTCTTCTTCATATCAGAATCATTCTATTGAATTCTTTTGTCAAGAATCTAATCTCAAACACGAGTTGAGCATACTCAGATTCTGTCCAAAATCAAAAGACATTCAAGTGCCAAGATATATCATCAATTACTCACATTTATACTTGAAAAGTCTCACAAGAAATCAGTAACATTCATTCACGAATTCATTGTTATTATGTTACTGAAATCTCTTGTAAAGAATCTAAACCTCAAACAAGAGTTGAGATTTAATCAGATTCTGTAAAAACACTCTACATCATTATTGAGTAGTTTGTGTAGAAAATCCTTTTAAGGTTAAAAGGTGAAGTGTAAAATTCTATCAAGGTTGATAGGTGACCTGATTGAATTCCTTTGTAGGTGGAAAAGATTGATGTTTGTAACAGATGAAGGTTGATCTGAGTTAGGTGTTGTAAAACCAAGAAGGTTCTTTGTTTTAAACACTTAGTGGAAAATCTCACCGTTGTGAGGACTGGACGTAGCCCGGGTTGGGTGAACTAGGATATATCTTTGGGTGATATCTCTTCCCTTATCTCTATTTACTTTCATTCTTTTAATTATCAAGTTAAATAGATAAACTGAACTGTTGATTTTAACTAACCAAGAACGATCTCTGTTTTCTAGTTAAAACCAAGAATGTTCTCCGTTTTTTGATTTCACAACCAAGATCAATCTTGACTTATTGTCTTAAGTTTTTAACAGGAATTTTAAAAGGGATAATTTACAATTCAAACCCCCTTTCTTGTAAATCGACATTGCTACTTCAATTGGTATCAGAGCTCGGTCTTTAAAGATTGAGCACCCAACAAGTGTTAGAGGAAAAGATTCAAGAAGAAGAAGTAATGTCAGAAGCCAACATGTACTTAATGGAAAACTTAGAAAATAGTGAGGTAACAAATTATGAACCTTGCTCTTTATGTGAACAAATGGGAAAATAATTTGACAACTTGATAAATGTTTCAAACCTTATTGTTCAAAAATGTAGTTCTTTAAAAGAACAATTTTTTAAAGAAAAAGAAGAAAAAGAAAAAGCTCAGGCTATGAATGATGTTTTCAAAAAGATCATTCAAGAACTAAAAGAATCACAACAACAAAATTTTGAAAGTCAGTAAGGTCAAGAATGTTCAACAGCTAAAACGGAGAATGTCCTCCTTAAATCTAAAAACGAACTTTTAAAAAATGACTTGTCAAATTTCATTAAAGCTACTGAAACATTTTAGAAAATCATGGGATCTCAAGTAGGAATTTTTTATAAAGCCGGTCTTGGTTTCGATAAATCAAAAAAAAAATGTATGACAACTTTTTTGTTCCAGAAAGAAAGGAAGATAAATGCAAAACCAAATGTTCATACTGTAAAAGAATTGGACATCTAGAATTTGCTTGTTACTTTAAGAAAAGAGATGAAAAAATTAAAAGCAAAAGGATTTTTAAAAGGAAAGAGTGTTATGCAAATAAAGCTGAACCAATTTTGAAAAATCTACAGAAAGGAGAACATTCTCCAGGTTGTTCTCAAAATGGACAACGTTTTGAAACAAAAACAGAACTTTCTTCAGAAAGTTTGAAAAAAGGAGAACGTTCTGTAATTTCATCAAAATCAATTTCAAAGACGTTTAAAACTCAGATTTTCAAACCTTTTTCAAAACCAACAACAAAGTGTTCCTATTATTCCAAGAATGGCCACTTCGAGTTAACTTGCTATTTTAAAAAGAGATCAAATTTTAAAAAATCTTCTAAAAAAAGATATACTAACCATCAAGGACCCAAACAAATAAGGGTACCAAAGTCATTACTAACTTGTGATGCAGGAACACCATCAACAATCAAGAAAAAACATTGATACATGAACAAGGTATGCTCAATACACATGAATGGAAAAGTATGATGCGTCCTCTCATTACAAAAATTTGGAGTGTCTATAACCTTTGGAAACATTAACAAATCAAAGGTACATGTATGATTTCTTGAAATAATTTTGCATAGATTAAGGATGTTTGATATAACTTTATAAAATTGCTTTGAAAGTTATTTTTTAAACCCCACATGGCTGAAGTAAAACAAATATCCTCATTTTAAAGAAAAATCCTTATGTTTTATACTTAGATGAATTTCCAGCCAAATCATGCTTTTAAGACTTTTGAAAAAAAAATTGTCATTTCTATAAGAAATGATCAAAGGAAATTTGAAACATAATTCCTCAAATAATTCTTTGATGAAAATGATATTTGTAAGACCCTTAATTTTAAAATCTAATTTATGCAATTTTAGGGTATTTTATGTTAAAACTACTTGGACTTTTAGCCAATTTTAAATTACTTTATGAATTAAGTATCAAAAATATATTTTGAGATATTTGTAAGATGTTTAATATATGTATATATTTATATATTTATATATATATATATATATATTGAGACCCGACTAAAATTATTTTTCGAAGAATAATTTAATTCTATTACGACGAATTTAATATCGGGCAGTTTATCAAAAAGATTATATGTTAATAGAGTTGCGACGAGAGTAGCTATTTTATCAAACTAGTTTGAGATGTGAGTGAAGTAATGTGTGTAGGGGTATTTAGATATTTGTGGGTTGATTTTAATTATAAATTATATATATATATATACACATAGTTGGTAAGTAATATATATATATATATATATATATATGTATAAGTAAGGGAGAGTTTTGCCGAAAGCTAACTTATGTGGCATCGATGGGAGCGAGAGTTTCGCCGTATTTAATTGCGGTAGCGAAAAACGATTGAGAAAGCGTTAATGAAGGTAAGGGGCTCCTTCCAATTTTTTAGTTTGTATATAGGAACTCTATATGTGTGATTGACTGATGATTAAAGTGTGTTTTCATGATATTAAATTTCGACGTGAAAATATATACGTTTAGAGTTCTTAACCGACTAATTGTTGTTGTGATATTGTTGTTGATGATGTTGTTATTGTGTTATTGTATTGAAGATGTTTTTGATTGAGTTGTTGTCGTTATCAATGTTGTTGGTAATGGTTGGATTTGAGAGATTGATTGTTGTTGTATTGGAGTTATGTAATGAGTTATTCTCAAATAAAAGAGTTTAACCTGAAGTTGAAATTTACTTGAAAAATTGCACTAATTTCGAAGATGTATTTGAATACGACCCTAGCGTATTCGAATACACTTCTGCAAACATTCAGTTCTTATTTAAAATTTGAACCTCGTATTCGAATACAAATATGTAATTTTTGCCACTGACTTGTGTGGTATTCGAATACACGAGGATGTAGTCGAATACAAAAGTTCTTATTTTGCTACTAACTTCGAGTCCGTATTCGGCTATGACTCTCCGTATTCGAATACAAAATTGAAGATTTTGCTACTGACTTGTCATCTGTATTCGGCTATGACTCTCCGTATTCGAATACAGAATTGAAGATTTTGCTACTGACTTGTCATCTGTATTCGACTACGACTCTTCATATTCAAATACAAATCTTCCGATTTTGATACTGACTTCGCGTCTGTATTCGGCTACGAGAAGCTGTAGTCGAATACAACCTTGATTTTTGTCAAAAATTCTAGTTTTAAATATTTGTTTATGCACTTAATTACTTGGAAAACATTTTTAATGCATATGATAAATTATATGGGGTTCTCTTAATATTGGTTCTTTAATGGTTATGAAGTATCTGAGTTTCATAGTTGCATTTACGTACTAATTACAGTGAAGAGAGTCAGAGTACGCTCATGCATTTCATAGTTTGTGGTGACCACGATGGGCCACAGTGTCAGCGGAGACCGTCATGGGACGTAAAGTTAAGTAGTGACTGTGATGGGCTATGGGGTGGTTCCACGTGATTAGATGGTCCATCTTATCCTTACGAGGATTTAACTTATGTGTAAGGCCTATGATAGGCTACACTTTCAGTAACTTGTGCTAGTCTGTGATGCAACTGCACCATGGTAATTAGTACTAAGGCTTGTGATAGGTGGTACAATTATGATTTACGCCTCTCGAGGAGGGTTTTGTCGTTAAGTGGTGACCGTGATGGGCCACGAAGTTAAGTAGTGACCGTGATGGTATACGAGGTGGTTCCACGTGATTAGATGGTCCATCATATCCTTACGAAGATTTAACTTATATGTAAGGTCTGTGATAGGCTACACTTTAAGTAAATTGTGCTAGTTTGTGATGCAACAGCACCATGGTAATTAGTACTAAGGCCTGTGATAAGCGGTACAATTATGATTTACGCCCCTCGAGGAGGGTTTTGTTGTTAAGTGATGACCACGATGGGCCACAAAGTTAAGTAGTGACCGTAATGGGCTACGGGGTGTTTCCATGTGATTAGATGGTCCATCTTATCCTTACGAGGATTTAACTTATGTGTAAGGGATGTGATAGGCTACACTTTAAGTAAATCATGCTAGTCTGTGATGCGACTGCACCTCGGTAATTAGTACAAAGGCCTGTGATAGGTGGTACAATTATGATTTACGCCCTTCGAGGAGGGTTTTGTCGTTAAGTGGTGACCGTGATGGGCACAAAGTTAAGTAGTGATCATAATGGGCTACGAGGTGGTTCCACGTGATTAGATGGTCCATCTTATCATTACGGGGATTTAACTTATGTGTAAGGCCTGTGATAGGCTACACACTTAGTACATCGTGCTAGTTTGTGATGCGACTGCACCATGGTAATTAGTACTAAGGCCTATGATAGGCGGTACAATTATGATTTACGCCATTCGAGTAGGGTTTGGCTTTATCCTGGAAATTTCATAATCATGTGTGCGGGCATATAAGCATTGCATTAGGGTGCTTGGCATGCAAGTCATGTTTGTTATGATCTGATATGTGAAAATGATATGTGCAAGTACCTTAAATTCCAAGTTCCTAATAAGTTGTTGTGATTGATTGATTTTACTTTGAGGCTTGCAACATGATCTGTATTCTCAATCTTTTATATCATCGAAAACTTAGATGTTATTCATTTTCAATAGGTGGGTATACTTATTTTGTCACTGTTGTTATGTTGCTGAAGCTGCTATGTATGTATTGTTGTATTTAGACATAATTGTTAATTGTTAACTATTATTTTCGATTGGTGACCCTTTACATTATTGTGGAAAATTGGGCTTTGCCCTCATATGATACCCGAGTTCGTTCCACCAATGGTTACCTTGACGACGAAGACGTCGTTAGACTTCCCTGATCGACATATGCTGACTGCTTTGGTATACGACCCCATCTCAAGCAGGGCTACTTATACGGGGAGGGCGGTGAGAACCAGTAGAAGTGTCGGGGCAGTGTCGTATGTGGAATACAGTCACGGGAGGATCGACTTTCCTGTACCATCAGAATTAGTGCTCGAGGCGAATAGAGTATATACCGATGCTGATAGTCCGGTAGTTAGAGGTGAGACGGAGGCCACCGTATGTGTGGTGACTCCCACTGTAGTAGCAGGGGATGGGGTGCTTGGATCAGGAACGGGTGAGAAAGGTGAGGGGCCGATGCCAGTAGGGGATGACATTGGGTCCGTCTAGGCCTGTCGGGGACCAGGGCTTTGTTGATGAACCATCGGTGCCTTGGTTGGTGTCACCGTGGAATGAGTCTGAGCTTCCACTTCCGGTGAACGATCCCCTACCTACAGACACTAAAGTAGAGGATTGCTTTGAGATTCCAGCGCCACCAAAGCCACCTATATCGTAGGTGGATCTGACTTCTGAGGAGACTGGTTTTTCTATGGCTGATGAGGCGGGGGATGTCACTTCGAGGAGAGATACTGCGTCAGATGAGACTTATGCAGAGTGTGGCGGGCACCCTTGTTACTGTAGTTGTTAGTGGATGATCAGATTAGTTTTTTTGTATAGGGCAATAGTGTTTTTGGTGGTTGTACTTATTTGGTTTTAGGATGACTGTATCTATGACGTTCTTGACATTTGCCTTTTGTTGGTGGGTCCATGTTCCATTTTTTGATGTGACCATGGGGGATAGCATTGTTGGGGTAGTACTTCTGCGCAGGTGTCTGCCATGAATACCCCAGAGGTATGAGCGATGTATGTTAGGTCTCATAGCCCCGATGTATTTTCTATTTGTATATTTTGGATTATTGTCCCAAAACTATTTTAACTGGTTTATATATATGATGTACTTATTTAATTTCTCTTGTCGTTTTGTGTTATGAAGTATTATTTTTATTAAGTGGTTTTTGAAAAAGAAAAAAAATACACTCGCGCTGTTAAAAATCGGGGTGTTACAATTGTGGTATTAGAGCTTTGGTTAGATTGTAGGTTGACTTGTAGGTTGGGAGTCATTATCTGATCATGCGTTGGGGTAAGTGGTTAGAGTGCCAAGTCTTGTGTAGTTGTGGTGTGCTGAAGTGATGATGCTGTTAAAGTTATATTTTGGAATTATTCTAAGTGGTGTGAGATTTCTACTTGATGATGATTTTGTAGGGAACAATGCCTCCAAGAAGGAACGACACTGCAAGAGTCGACGTCGGCTGGGATGATCGAATGGCTGAAGCAATTAATAACATGGCTGCTTCTATGGCTTCAGAGACGGCTGCAAAGACTTTACGGGATCTAGAGAAGAGGGAAAGAGAGGTTCATGCTGCGGAATCAATGGGATTAGAGGATTTTCTTCGTCACAATCCTCCAAAGTTCAAGGGCGATGAGAGTCCAGAAAAAGCCGACCAGTGGATTCAGGAAGTGGAAAAGATTTTCAAAATGATTAATTGCTAGGCAATGGTGAAGGTCAATTATGCTACATATCTGCTACTAGGGGATGCTGAATATTGGTGGAGAAGTACAAGGCTTATTATGGGATCAGCTCATGAGGAGGAAAACTGGGAATCGTTCAAAAGGAAGTTTTTAGACAAATAGTTCCCGATGAGTACCAGGACTAAGTTGGGTGATGATTTTCTTAAATTGTACTAGGGAAATATGACGGTGGATGAATATGCTGCTAAGTTTGAGTCTTTGTCAAGGCATTTTAGGTTTTTCCGTGAAGAGGTTGATGAGCAATTTATGTGTCACCATTTCCAAAATAGACTGAAGTACGAGATTCAAGACTCTGTCTTGCCATTAGGAATTCAATGTTTCCAAGCCTTAGTGGAGAAATGTAGAGAGGTTGAGGACATGAAGAACAAGAGGGCTAACCGAGGAGGGAACTTTAGTTCAGGGGGGCCTAGTCGGGTGAACCATCAGAACAACAAAGGAAAGCAAGTTGCTAAGCCATATAACTGACCACAAAACAACAACAGGGGTCAAAATCGCCCGAGGAACCAGAGCTTTAGAAGACAACTGGGACAAGTGAATCGATGTTTCCGATGTGGGGAAGAGGGACATTATGCTAATGCTTGTACTACTAAGAGTCTTCCATGCTCAATTTCTAGAAGCCAAGACACTTTGCAAGGGATTGCAAGGCTCCGAAGGTGGAACCAACGGTGAATGCAACTATGGCTACTCGTTCTACTGCTAGGGGACGCGTTTATTGCATGGGTGCTGAAGTTGGAAATAAATCTCACCATTTGATCCAACGAGACTGCGAGATTGCAGGTAACCCACTAACTGCACTTTTTGATTTGGGGGCAACCCATTCCTTCATTGTTATGGACTGTGTGAATCGTTTGAAGCTATCTATGTCTTCCCTGCCTTTTAATTTGGTTATTTCCACACCTGCTAAGACTTTGACCGTAAATACTGCATGTTTACACTGTCATGTAATTATTCAGAATAGGGATTTCTTGATTAATTTGATTTCTTTACCCCTACAATCACTTGAGATCATTCTCGGCATGGATTGGATGTCGTATCATTATGTAATCTTGGATTGTGCTCGCAAATTAGTTCTTTTCCCCGAGCCTAGAGTCGTTCAGTATTTAGCTGCTAACAAACTCAGAGTGTCGCTGAGAGAAGGAACTCAAGAGTTTCTATCATTGGCTAACATGGAGGCAAAGATAGATGTGAACATAGAAGACATGGTGCTTGTCAAGGAGTACCCAGACGTATTTCTGAAGGTGCAAACACGAGAAGGGGGTTGAATTATGTTTGTACTACTTGAATTCTTTTTCTGTTTTTGATGATTATTTGAAATCTGAAACATAATCAAGTAGAGTTAGCAGCGGATAACATAAAATAAACAACACAAGGATTTATCCTGGTTAACCATTAACTAGGCTACATCCAGTCCCTTCAACTTGAAGGATTTTTCCACTAATTCAAAACTTTTGAATTACAACAGTACTACTGATCTTCCAAGTCAGTCTTCCCAAACAGTCTAACAATCCTAGACTTTTGAGGAACACAACACCTTGACTTCTCAAGTTAAGTCTTCTCTTACCAATCTGACAACCCTAGATTGTAGAAGGAATTACAATACCTTGAATCTAATTGCTAAGTCACCTGCTACTTCTTCTAACTCTTCAGATTGTAGACTCTACTTCAACAATATAGATCTAACACAAGGGAACGAAAAACACGAGTACTTTCTTCTGGAAAGCTGAAACTCACAATTAACCTTACTGAAAACTCGAGTGTTTGCTTCTGGAAGTGTATGACTCTTTTACAAATTTTCTATGCTAAGTCTTCTGCCTTGAGCCTTTTTTTATAGATGAGAATTAGGGTTTCTTCCATGCTTAAATTCAAGCTGTATCTATCCAGATTCTCTTGCAAAAATAACTTGGCCAATCGGGTTTCATTTAAATAAAAATCGTATCTTTTTAGATTCAGATTGCTTTTGAAAATTCTGTTGACCAATCGTGTTTCTTTTAATTTCAAACCATATCTTTTTAAGCTTCAGATTGCATTCGAATTTTCTTCAAGTCTTTAGTAATTTTTGAATCAAATCCCCTTAATACTTTAATCAAATTTCTATCAAAATTTAATCAAGTATTCTTCGAATTTTAATCAAGTTATCACTGATTTTCATCATGATTAAAATCTGGACCGTTTGATCTTCTTATCTCGACCACCTCTGGACCATATAATCTGATCTGCCCCAATTCTGCGATCCTCTGATCTCGGCCAACATTGGACCACATGATCTGATCCTCTGATCTCGGCCAACACTGGGCCATATGGTCTGATCGTCTATTCTCGGCCAACACTGGGCCATGATGCTTAAATCTGGACCATTGATCTGGACATTTTGCCTATGATCTGGACCAAGTCTGGATTCAGTCTGGATTGAATCTGAATTAAATCTCGACTGAGTTTGGATTAAATCTGGACCATGCCATCTTCTGGTCTGGATCAAGTCTGGATTAAATCTGGACAATTATTTCTTCTGATCTGGACTGAGTTTTATGCTCTGGACCATGCCATCTTCTGGTCTGGCCCAACTTTCCTCACACTTCTCCATCCATGCAAACGGCTGATTCTTTTTGGTGAGTTGTGTCAAAGGAGCTACAATCTTAGCAAATCCTTCAATAAATCTCCTTTAGTATCCTGCCAGTCCAACAAATGTCTGTGATAGTCTGAGGCTGTTTCCAGGCAAGAATTGTCTCAATTTTTACTGGATCCACAGCGATTCCTTCTTTTGTTATCACATGTCCCACGAAGTTCACTTTCTCTAGCCAAAACTCGTACTTCGACAAATTGGCATACAATTGCTTCTCGCGTAATACTTCAAGAACTAGGCGCAATTGCTCTCCATGTTCCTCTTCACTTCTTGAATAAATCAATATATCATCGATGAACACTACCACAAATTTATCCAGGAATGGGCTAAAAATTCTATTCATATAATCCATAAAAATCGCTGGTGCATTCGTAACTCCAAATGGCAAAACGAGATATTCATAATGTTTGTAACGGGTCCTGAAAGCAGTCTTTTAAATATCTCCTTCTCTTACCCGAATCTGATGGTATCCTGACTTCAAATCGATCTTCATTGGATACTCTGAAAGATCTAAAGCTTATAGGGTGTTTAATACTGAAACTCATATTGTAGAGGAATCTATACATGTTAAATTTAATGACAAACAGCTTGACACTGCAAAGTCAAAGAAACATGTTGATATTACAAATTTAACAACACCAGAGGAAGCAGAAATAGACAAACCAGCAGAAGCAGATAAACCAGTAGAATTTGGAGAAGTGAAGGATACAAGTAAATCAGAAGCATGTGGCACATCTTCAAAGGACGAATCTGATCAAATCAAAATCAGTTATGAGAAGTCAGAAGAGAAATCTGGATGGAAATATCAGTCATCTCATCCTGAAAATCTTATCATTGGAAGTGGAAGTGATTCTATAAGAACCAGATCATCATTAAAAGATATAAGTCTGTTTGGTTTAATCTCATCGATTGAGCCTACATCTGTTAGTGAAGCATTGGCAGATGATGGATGGATTATTGCAATGCAGGAAGAGTTAAATGAATTTAAGAGGAATGATGTTTGGGATCTAGTTCCAAGACCAGAGAAGAACATTGTGGGAACCAAGTGGGTCTTCAGAAATAAGCTAAATGAAAAGGGTGAAATAGTCAGAAACAAGTCAAGGCTTGTGGCACAAGGTTACAGTCAACAAGAGGGCATTGATTACACTAAGACATATGCTCTAGTGGCTAGGTTAGAAGCTATTCGTATCTTATTGTCTTTTGCTGTAAATAATAATATCAAACTATTGCAAATGGATGTTAAAAGTGCTTTTGTCAATGGTTATTTGAGTGAAGAAGTATATGTTAAACAACCTCCAGGTTTTGAAAATTCTGAATTTCCAAACCATGTCTTTAAACTTAGAAAATCCTTTTATGGGTTAAAACAAGAACCTAGAGCATGGTATGATAGACTTAGTAATTTCTTACTTAAAAATAACTTTGAAAGAGGACAAATAGACAATACTTTGTTTAGCAGATCAATTGAAAATGATATTTTGATCATTCAAATTTATGTTGATGATATTATTTTTGGATCTACTAATGGCATTCTTTGTCAAGAATTTTCTGAATTAATGCAGCATGAATTTCAAATGAGTATGATGGGAGAACTTAAGTTCTTTCTAGGAATACAAATTCAGCAAAGTCCAGAAGGTATTTACATTCACCAAACTAAATATACAAAGGAACTTCTCAAGAAGTTTAAGATGAGTGATTGCAAACCTATGGCTACACCAATGCATCCTACTTGTTCACTTGATAAAGATGAATCAGGCAAAAAGTTGACCAGAAAATTTACAGACGAATGATCGGATCATTACTCTACCTTACTGCTTCTAGACCTGATATCATATTTAGTGTGTGTGTGTGTATGTGCTAGATTTCAATCTGATCCTAGAGAATCTCATCTAACTGTTGTTAAGAGAATTCTTAGATATCTGAAAAGCACTACCAACCTCATCTTGTTTTACAAGAAAACTCCTACATACAAACTAAGTGGATAATGTGATTCTGACTATGCTGGAGATAAACCTGAAAGGAAAAGCACCAGTGGCTATTGTACCTTTTTAGGAGACAACTTGATCTCTTGGTCCAGTAAGAGACAACACACGATTGCCATGTCAACAGCAGAGGCTGAATACATTTCAGCAGCTCTGCAATTTGTCTAACCAAAAACCCGATCCTACACTCAAGAGCTAAACACATAGAGATCAAACACCATTTTATCAGAGATTATGTTCAGAAAGGAGTACTCAACATTCAGTTTGTAGACACTGAACATCAATAGACTGACATATTCACTAAACCGCTACACGAAGATAGGTTTGAATTCATCAAGAAAAACTTTAATCTTATATTCATCCCTAACCTAATAGCTTAGTTAAATTTTTTGTATGTTATTTTATTTTTCGTGTACTTTTATAATTAAAAAAAAAATTAAAAAAAAAAACAGATTATCTCTTTTCTTCATTCAATCCTTTTTGTGTAATGACAAATGGGGAGAAGATGTAATATTTGATAAAATATCCAAGGGAAAAGATGATGTATTTGAAAGGAGGAGAAGATGATGTATGATGTATTTGATATGATATCTAGGCATTAGACTTAGGGGGAGAAAATATAAAATGAAGCTTAGTCTTAGAGGGAGTCAAAGTCAAAAGAAAGAAAAAGTATTATCAAAAATACATTGTTTGTCATCATCAAAAAGGGGGAGATTGTTGGAACCAAGTTGGTTCTTGCAATTAAAGTTTTGATGTTAACAAATGTATTTTATGAAAATAACATATTTGACTTAGAAGAAGAATGAAAAATATCACCAGAAGAATAGATAAGAGGATGACGTTACCAGAAGCAGAAATCAGAGGATGACGTCACCAGAAGATGATGTCACCAGAAGCAGAAATCAGAGAATGTCACCAAAGAATGTCATCAGAAGATGACGTCACCAGAAGCAGAAATCAGAGGATGACGTCACCAGAGGATGATCCCCAGAGGATATCATCAGAGGAATCTGTCAGAGAAAAATGCTCAAAACAGAATTGGAGCAAAAGACTCGAGAAACAAAATCTAGCTAAAAATATGCTCAAAACAGAATCTGAGAAAAATGCTCAAAACAGAATTGGAGCAAAAGACTCGAGAAACAGAATCTAGCTAAAAGTCTGCTAAAAACAGAAGCGGAGCAAAATATTCACAAAACAAATTAATCGAAATACACTCTAGAAGTAAAGCATCAGTGAAGTCCTAAAGTTCAACTATAAATAGGGACTTAATGCTGAAGATTAGAGCATCGAAAACCTCAAGAATTCGAGCTTAAATTCAATGTTATCTGAGAGTTCAAAATAGAGAAATACAAATGTGCAAGAACGATATTTGCTAAGTGTTTTTGAGAGAGAAATACAGTGCAAAAATCATCTTTCCAGAAGCAATAAAAGAGTGCAAGAATAAGTGCAGCAAACAACTTTCCAGAAGCAACGTTGCAAAGTTTCAAACCTTTATTATATAACCCGATAGTGGTGTAGATTCCTTCTTCAATCTGGGGTTGTCGGATTAGTAGGAGAAGACTTGACTTGTAGAGTCAAGGTGTTGTTATTGTTCCTCAAAAGTCTGGGGTTGTCAGGCTGTTTGAGAAGACTTGGCTGGTTTAGTCAAGGTGTTGTTGTTCCTCAAAAGTCTGGGGTTGTCAGGCTGTTTGAGAAAGCTTGGCTGGTATAGTCAAGGTGTTGTTGTTCCTCAAAAGTTTGGGGTTGTCAGGCTGTTTGGGAAGACTGGCTTGTAGGGTTAGTGGTGTTATAATTCAAAGGAGTTTGAATTAGTGAAAAGGCCTTCTGGAGGAAGGGATTGGACGTAGCCTAGTTAACGGTGAACCAGTATAAATTGATGTGTTATTATGTTATTATTATCCGCTGCTGAATCTGATTAGTTATCTATCGAATAATTCACACTAACATTCAACAAAACAACAAAAGTAATCACAATTGACAAACACAATTCAACCCCCTTTCTCGTGTTTGCACCTTCAGATATCACCAGAGGATCCCATCAGAAGCAAGAATCAAAGGATGTCATCAAAGGCAAACATCAGAGGATATCGTCAGAAGGAAGAAACAATGACATTATCAGAGGATATTATTCATGGCCCAAATCAGAAGGAAGCATAGTCCAGAAGGAGACTTGGTCCATACCAGAAGGAAACATGGTCCAGAAGGTGACTTGGTCCAAACCAGAAGGTGAAGGTGCAAACACGAGAAGGGGGGTTGAATTGTGTTTGCCGAACTTTGAATCTTTTTGCTGTTTTGTTGAATGTTGATGTGATTTTCTTGATGAATAAATAATCAGACTTAGCAGCGGAAAATAACAGCATAATAACACATCAATTTATCCTAGTTCACCATTAACTTGGCTACATCCAGTCCCTTCATCTTGAAGGCTTTAATCCACTAATTCAAAACCCTTGAATTACAGCACCTGACCCTCCAAGCCAGTCTTCTCAAACAGCCTGACAACCCCATACTTTTGAGGAACTAAAACCACACCTTGACTCTACAACTTAAGTCTTCTCCTACCAATCTGAAAACCCCAGATTGAAGAAGGAATCTACACCACTATTGGGTTAGATTACAAGGTTTGGAACTCTGCAAATTTGCTTCTAGAAAGCTGATTACTGCACTGAATTTCTCTCTCGAAAAACACTTAGAAAATTTTGCTTTTGCACTGAAGTGATTCTCTCTTTTGAACTCTCGGATTATGTTGAATATGAAGCTTGAGTTCTTTTATTTTCGATGCTTGATGCTGCTTCCTGAAGCCTGCTTTTATAGTTGTAGATAGGGCTTTGTCCAAACTTAAATTCAAAATAGATCTTTCTCAGATTTCCTTTGAAAATATTGTTGGCCAATCTTGTTTCACTTAAATAAAAATCGTATCTTTTTAGCTTCAGATTGCATTTGAAAATTCTGTTGACCAATCTTGTTTCTTTTAATTTCAAACCATATCTTTTTAAGCTTCAGATTGCATTCGAATTTTTTCAAGTCTTCAGTGAATTTTTTTGAATCAAATCCCCTTAATACTTTGATCAAATTTCTATCAAAATTTAATCAAGTCTTCACTGATTTGCATCATGATTAAATTCTGGACCGTATGACCCTATGATCTCGGCCAACTCTGAACCATATAATCTGATCTGTGCCAATTCTGTGATCCTCTAATCTCGACCAACTCTAGACCATGTGATCTGATATGTACCATTCTATGATCCTCTGATCTCGGCCAATTCTGGACCATGTAATCTGATCTGTACCAATTTTGTGATCCTATTGTCTTGACCAACTCTGAACCATGTGATCTGTTCTGTACCATTATGTGATCCTCTGATCTCGACCAATTCTGGGCCATGTGATCTGATTTGTGTTATTTTGTGATCCTCTGATCTGAACCATTGATCATCTAATCTGGACCATTGATCTTTTAATCTGAACCATTGATCTTTTAATCTGGATCATTGATATTTTAATCTGGACCATTGATCTTTTAATCTGGACATTTGATATTTTAATCTGGACCATTGATCTTTTAATCTGGACATTTATCCTCTGATCTGGACCAAGTCTGGATTAAATCTGGCCCAAGTCTGGATTAAATCTTATGTTCTGGACAATTATATCTTCTGATCTAGACCAAGTCTGGATCAAGTTTTATGTTATGGACCAAGCTATCTTCTGATCTGGACCAAGTATGGACTGAGTCTTATATTCACGACCATGTTATCTTTTGGTCTGACCAAGTCTGACTTATGTTTCCTTCTAGTCTGGACCAAGTCTCCCTCTGACAAGCTTCCTTCTGGTCTGGACCAGGTCTCTTTCTGGACTCTGCTTGCTTCTGATATGGGCCAAGAAAGATATCATCTGATGATGTTTTTTTTCCTTCCCTTTGATGATATCCTTTGATATCCTCTGGAGGTGTATCCTCTGGTATACTCTGGATGTTTCCTCTGGACGTATCCTCTGGTGGTGTCATCCTCTGATTTTGCACAGCCTCTGATTTGTTCTTCTAAGTCAAAATACAATTTACATAAAGTACTTTTGTGAACATCAAAACTTTGATTGAAAGAACCAACTTGGTTCCAACAGAAGGAAGCATGTCAAGAAGGAGACTTGGTCCAGACTAGAAGGAAACATTGTCCAGAAGAAGACTTGGTAAGACCAGAAGGTAATCTTGTCCAGAAGGAGACTTGGTCAGACAAGAAGGAAATAGAGTTTAGAAGATAAATCATTCAAGAACAGAAGACATGTTCTTGACTTGGTTCATAACATAAGACATGTTCCAAACTTGGTCCAGAACAGAAGACATATTCCAGACTTGGTCCAGAACAGAAGACTTGGTCTAGACTTGGTACAGAACTTAAGATAGCATGGTCCAGAACATATCACATGGTTCAAATCAGAAGATCACATGTCCAGATCAGAATATCACATAGTCCAGATCAGAAGGTTACACTGCCCAGATCAGGAAACAGAATGGTACACATCAGATCACATGGTCCAGACTTGGTCCAGATGAGCAGATCATATGATCTAGATTTAAATTATGATGCAAATCAGTTAAGACTTAATTAAAATTCGAAGAAGACTTGATTGATTTTTTATAGAAATCTGATCAAAGTATTAAGGAGATTTGATTCAAAAGTCACTGAAGACTTGAAGGAAATTCGAATGAAATCTGAAGCAAGAAGATACGGTTCAAAATTAAAGTAAAACAGGATTGGCCAACAGAATTTTCAAAGGAAATCTGAGCAAGATTTATCTCGAAAATAAGCTTGGACAAACCCCTAATTTCAGCTATAAAAGGAGGCTTCAGACCGCAGCATTAGGCACTGAAAAACACACGAACTCAAGCTTACAATTAAAAGTTATCTGAGAGTTCAAAAGAGAGAAATAATTGTGAGAAAAATAAATATGCTCTAAGTGTTTTCAGAGAGTGAGAGTCAATGTTATAATCAGCTTTCCATAAGCAACTACTCAAGAAAGTCATTACAACAATCAGCTTTTCAGAAGCAACATTGCAAAGTTCCAAACCCGTGTAATCAAAACGCGATAGTGGTGTATATTCCTTCTTCAATCTGGGGTTGTCAGATTGTTAGGAGAATACTTTTGACTTGTAGGGTCAAGGTGTTGTTATCATTCCTCAAAAGTCTGGGGTTGTCAGGCTGTTTCAGAGACTTGGCATGTAGAGTCAAGGTGTTGTTATACCTCAAAAGTTTGGGGTTGTCAGGCTGTTTGAGAAGACTGGGTTGGAGGGCCAGGTGTTGTAATTCAAAGGTTTTGAATTAGTTGATTAAAGCCTTCAGGATGAAAGGACTGGATGTAGCCAAGTTAATGGTGAACCAGGATAAATTGTTGTGTTTTTATGCTGTTATTATCCGCTGCTTAATCTGATTAATTATTCATCAAGTAACTCACATCAATATTCATCAAAACAGCAAAAAGAATTCGAGTTTGGCAAACACAATTCAACCCCCCTTCTCGTGTTTGCACCTTCAATGTGAATTTTCTTCTGAAGTAAGTTGACTTGGTAATGGTTGAGACGTGCCTTCAATTTCCATTTATATATTATGTAAATCTGCACATAAAAACAAATTAAATTCAAATTCACTAAAATTTTTGGAAAGACGGGTTTTAGATGATGAAATGTGTTTTTTTAAATTTGATAATTTAACAAATAACAGTCTGACATAAGGTTGTTGGCAGTCCAAAGTTTCATGTAAGATTTTAAAAGTAGGTGATATTATAGGTAGCTTCAAGGGAATTTTGGGTACTCATAGGCTAGTTAAAATTAAGAGTACTATATAATTCTATTTTATATGTTTTCATATTTCAGTAGGAAAATAATGAAAATATAGTAATACACACAATATTCACCTCTTTTTCTAATAGGATCTTTTTCTGAATAAATAGTATGCTTTTTAGTCACATTGGATAAATCAAATAATCTGCTACATTATAAACTTACATATTAGATTCATATTACATGATTGTTGCTTAAGCAAGAGAATAATAGCAAGAAAACCAATGTAATATGAGCTAAGGGAAACTTGAAGCCTAGAGATAAACAACTCCTTTATCCATCCCACTCATTTGGAAGTCTACTGAAGATCATCTTACACTTAAGCTTCCCTTTTAGGCCAAAAGTTATACACTCACTCACACACACACACATATATTTCTTAAAGTCTCCTACAGCCCCCCTCCCCATAAATATCAAATTTCTTCTACTTTGGACAAGTTACTATTTACAAACATTAGAATTAAGAACTTATTTATGAACTTCCCCTCATCTCTTTCTCCTTTTTCGTCTTCCTTGGCATTTCTATGTATTGCTACAAAGTAAAAATAAATATAACATAAATAACATACAGTATAAACCCCTATTTTCATCCTCCAAAGATACAATACAAGAATCATCATTTTAGGGCCTGAGTTTTTTTCGTCAATTTTGTCTCAGTAATTGAAAGTGTAATAATTTTGTTACCTTCTATTTGAAGGCTAGTCCATTATCTGCTTGCCACGCCATTGACTATTAGACATCCTTCAAAGTTCTAATAGATGGTAGTCAAAGGACCAAAATAATTGCATTGTTAGGGACTAAAATGATGACAAAAATCTTTGGAGGACTGAATCATTAATTTACCAATAATAAGTCGTTACTCAGACTAAACTCTACATATTTTCTTATTGATCAATTAAATTCATTAAGCTCAGTATTTTCTAATTTAGACAGATAAAATCTCACCAAATCAGAATTAAAATTAAGAAAATATGTATTTACAGATAAAAACTTAGCAAACATAGATACAAAGTTTAAGCAATGAACCTGAAAATGCAAAAAAATCTCCAAACTGTTATACACAAAATCTGTATCACGAAAATGCAGAAAAATCCCAAAATACAGAGATGCAGAACTGTTATACAAAAAAATCTCAAAACGAAAATGAAGAAAAATCGAAAAACAAATATGAAACTGAAAATGAAATCGAACTAGAAAACGAAAAAGATTGAAAACGAAAATGCATCAAAACACAGAAAACCTGAAAACGAACCTTAAAATTATAGAGGCGGAGAGAATAAGAGAACAGAGACGGCATATGAACGATGACAAAGACGGCGCACAGAGAGGAGGGATGACAGCCAGAACAAAAAAAGTGAGGGTGGAGGTGGACGGTGGCAGGCGACAACAAGGAAAAAGAAGAAAGATTGACAAAATTAGGGTTTTGTTACTTTTTTAAGAGATATAAGGGTATTTAAGTAATTGCATTTATGTCGAGTGGGTGCGGGGCGGATTTGACGAAACCTACCCTCGCACGCGCCCGTAACTTAAAAAAACGGGGAAAATGCGCACCCGCACCCGCATCAATTACAAATAGTTTTTCCCTGTTAAATGCGGGGCGAGTTCGGATTCAATTGTCATGCCTAACAATGAGGGTCATGAAGGTGCAAACACGAGAAGGGGGGTTGAATTGTATTTGACTAACTTGAATTCTTTTTCTGTTTTTGCAGTTGTAAAACAAAACCTGATGTATGAATAAAACAGAGTTAGCAGCGGATGTAAAGTAAATATAAAACACATAATTTTATACTGGTTCACCGTTAACTAGGCTACGTTCAGTCCCTTCACTTTGAAGGATTTCACTAATTCAAAACCTTGAATTACAACAATACCACTGACCCTCCAAGTCAGTCTTCTCAAACAGTCTAACAATCCTAGACTTTTGAGGAATACAACACCTTGATTTCTCAAGTCAAGTATTCTCCTACCAATCTGACAACCCCAGATTGTAGAAGGAATTACAAGGCCTTGAATCTAATTGCTAAGTAATCTTCTACCCCTTCTGACTCCCTCAGATTGTAGACTCTACTTCAACAACTTAGATCTAACACAAGGGAAAGAAAAACACGAGTGCTTGCTTCTGGAAAGCTGGAACTCACAATTTGTTGGAACCAAGTTGGTTCTATGTACTTAGGATTTTGATGTTTACAAAAGCACTCCATGTAATCTTATTTTGAACCTTGAATTATTAAAATAAATGCCACCAGAAGCTGAAGTAATCAGAAGCAGAAGATCAAAGGGTTCCAGAGATTGAATCCTAAAGGTACCAGAAGATACTCCAAGATGTCAAAACATCACCAGAAGATATCTTTGCTAGCCCAGATCAGAAGGAAGAAAAGTCAGAAAGAGACCTGGTCCAGACCAGAAGGAAGCCTGCTGGAGGGATACTTGATCCAGACCAGAAGGAATCATATGTTGGATCTATTCCAGAAGTTATTCTTACCAGAAGATGGCCTGGCAGTGAAATAATAAACAGCCCAGACTTGATCCAGACTTAATCAGAGGGTAAATTAATGGGTCCAGAACAAAGGAATTAATCCAGATTTGACCTAGACCAGAAGATAGCATGGTTCAGGGTATGAAACTAAGTCTAGACCAGAAGAAATTATCTCCAGAATTGATCCAGAATTGATTCAAAACATAAGGTAAAAAGCCCATACTGAAATATTATTTGTCCAGATTTAATTTCAGTTTAATCCAGACCAAGTCACGAATTATTCCAGATCAGAGGGAAGATATTCAGATCAATGGTCCAGATTTGAGTATATGGCCCAGTGTTGGCCGAGATCAGAAGATTAGACCATGGCCCAGTGTTGGCCGAAATCAGAAGGTCAGAATGTGTGGTCCAGCAGTGGCTGAGATCAGAGCATCACAGCAGATCAGACCATGGCCCAGTGTTGGCCGAGATCAGAAGATCAGAATGTGTGGTCCAGGGTTGGTCCAGATCACAGCAAATCACTTAGTATGGTCCAGATGTGGACTAGCGCAGAAGATCAAATGGTCCAGATTTAATCATGAGGATTAACGGTGGAGATTTTAATTTATTTTGATCAAAGTATGAAAAGGATTTGTTACAAAAATAAAGTGAAGTCGTATGGAAGATCATAAGCTGTTGGCGGGAAGAAACTAAAGACATGATTGGCCAGTTATTTTTGAAAGAAAATCTGAAGCATAAAAAAGATATGTTTTTTATTTAAGTGAAGCCCGATTGGTCAAGATATTTTTGCAAGAGAATCCAGCAGGATACAGCTCGAAATTAAGCTTGGAAGAGGCCCTAATTCGCATCTATAAAAGGAGGCTCAAGGCAGAATACTTAGAATCGAAAATTAGAAAAGAGTTATACACTTCCAAAGCAAACAATCAAGTTTTCAGTAAGGTTAATTGTGAGTTCCAGCTTTCAAGAAGCAAGCACTCGTGTTATTTTCTTTCCCGTGTGTTAGATCTAAGTTTTTGAAGTAGAGTCTACAATCTGAGGGAGTCAGAAAGGGTAGCAGATTACTTGGCAGTTAGATTCAAGGCGTTGTAATTCCTTCTACAATCTGGGGTTTTCAGATTTGCAGGAGAAGACTTAACTTAGGAAGTCAAGGTGCTGTATTCCTCAAGAGTCTAGGATTGTTAGACTGTTTTAGAAGACTGACTTGGAGGGTTAGTGGAACTGTTGTTATTCAAGGTTTGAATTAGTGAAATCCTTCAAGGTGAAGGGACTGAACGTAGCCTCGTTAACGGTGAACCAGTATAAAAATTCTGTTTTATTTTTACTTTATATCCGCTGCTAACTCTCTTTTTATTCATACATCAAGTTTTGTTTTAAAAGTGTAAAAACAGGAAAAGTATTCAAGTTAGTCAAACACAATTCAACCCCCCTTCTCGTGTTTGCACCTTCACAATTAACCTCGCTGAAAACTCGAGTGTTTGCTTCTGGAAGTGTATGACTCTTTTTGTTTTTCGATACTAAGTCTTCAGTCTGGAGCCTCCTTTTATAGATGTGAATTAGGGTCTCTTCCAAGCTTAAATTCGAGCTGTATCTTGCTGGATTCTCTTGCAAAAATACCTTGACCAATCGAGTTTCATTTAAATAAAAAACATATATTTTTAGCTCCATATTTGCTTTCGAAATTAACTTGGGCCAATCCTGTCTTTAATTAATTCTAAAACAAATCTTTCTTTCCGCCAATAGCTTCATGATTAAATCTGGACCATTTGATCTTTTGATTTCGACCACGCTGGACTTGCAAACTGATCTGCTGTGATCCTCTGATCTCGGCCAACTGTTGGAACCAAGTTGGTTCTAAGTACTTAGGATTTTGATGTTTACAAAAGCACTCATTGTAATCTTATTTTGAACCTTGAATTATTACATTAAATGCCACCAGAAAATGAAGTTTCGAGAGGCAGAAGATGAAGACACGAGAAAGTGCATCCAGAAGGTACCAGAGGATGCATCCTGGAATCACCAGAGGATATCGTTGCTGGCCCAGATCAGAAGGAAGCAAAGTCAGAAGGAGACCTGGACCAGACTAGAAGGACGCCTGCCAGAGGAAGACTTGATCCAGACCAGAAGAAATCATAAGTTAGACTTAGTCCAGAAGTTATTCTGACCAGAAGACGGCATGGCAGTGAAATGATAAACAGCCTAGACATGTTCCAGACTTAATCAGAGGATACGTTAATGGGTCCAGAACAAGAGAATTAATCCAGATTTGACCCAGACCAGAAGATAGCATGGTTCAGGGTATGAAACTAAGTCCAAACCAGAAGAAACGATTTTCAGATTTGATCCAAAACTGATCCAAAACAGAAGGTAAAATGTCCAGATTGAAATATTATTTGTCCAGACTTAATTTCAATTCAATCCAGACCCAATTCTGAATTGGTCCAGATCAGAGGGAAGATATCAAGATTAATGGTTTAGATTTAAGTATATGGCCCAGTGTTTGCCGAGATTAGAAGATCAGACCATGGCCCAGTGTGGTCCAGCATTGGCCGAGATCAGAGGATCATAGCAGATCAGTTTGCTAGACCAGGTTGGCCGAGATTAGAAGATCAGAAAGTGTGGTCCAGGGTTGGCCGAAATCAGAGAATCACAGCAGATCACTTAGTATGGTCCAGATATGGACAAGCGCAGAAGATCAAACGGTCCAGATTTAATCATGAGGATTAACTGTGGAGATTTAATTTAATTTGATCAAAGTATTAAAAGGAATTTTTACAAAAATAATGTGAAGTCGTATGGGAGTTCAAAAGCTATTGGCGGGAAGAAACTAAAGACTTGATTGGCCAGTTATATTTGAAAGCAAATCTGAAGCTTAAAAAGATATGTTTTTTATTTAGGTGAAGCCCGATTGGTGAAGATATTTTTGCAAGAGAATGCAGCAAGATACAGCTCGAAATTAAGCTTGGAAGAGACCCTAATCTGCATCTATAAAAGGAGGCTCAAGGCAGAAGACTTAGTATCGAAAATCACAAAAGAGTCATACACTTCCAAAAGCAAACACTCAAGTTTTCAGTGAGGTTAATTGTGAGTTCCAGCTTTCCAGAAGAAAGCACTCGTGTTATTTTCTTTCCCTTGTGTTAGATCTAAGTTGTTGAAGTAGAGTCTACAATCTGAGGGAGTCAAAAGGGGTAGCAGATTACTTGGCAATTAGATTCAAGGCTTTGTAATTCCTTCTACAATCTAGGGTTGTCATATTGGTAGGAGAATACTTGACTTAGGAAGTCAAGTTGCTGTATTCCTCAAGAGTCTAGGATTGTTAGACTGTTTGAGAAGACTGACATGGAGGGTCAGTGGAACTGTTGTAATTCAAAGTTTGAATTAGTGAAATCCCTAAAGGTGAAGGGACTAGACGTAGCCTCGTTAACGGTGAACCAGTATAAAATTCTGTGTTTTTATTTTCACCTTATATCCGCTGCTAACTCTGTTTTATTCATACATCAAGTTTTGTTTTAAAACTACAAAAACAGAAAAAGTATTCAAGTTAGTCAAACACAATTCAACCCCCCTTTCTCGTGTTTGCACCTTCAATTGGCATCAGAGCTAGGTCTCAAGGCTGAGCACTTAATAGTGTTTGAGGAAAGGTCCAAGGGGTTCAACGTGGCAGAATCCAGAGATGATTTGGGAGGCAACATCAACAGACCACCACTGTTTGATGGAGAAAGGTTTGAGTATTGGAAGGACATAATGAGAAGTTTCTTTATATCACAAGATCCTGAATTATGGAAGATGGTAGTTAAAGGATACACTGCACCTACTGTTCCAGGAGATCCAACTAAAGAACTGGACATGGATGATATGAAACTAGGTCAGAACAGATTATACAGAGTTCATCACAAGTCCAGAAACATCATGATTAGTGCCATCACATTCAAGGAATTTGACAGATGCACAAATAAAGAAACTGCAAAGAGCATATTCGACAGTATGGTTCTGACCTCTGAAGGAAGCCAGCAGGTTCAAGAAGCAAGGGCTAACATACTGGTCAAACAGTATGAGATGTTCAAGATGGAAGATGATGAAAACATTGATGGAATGTTCTGCAGATTCCAGACTCTGATATATGGACTGAAGGTCTTGAAGAAAAGCTACACAACAGCAGATCATGTCAAGAAGATTCTAAGAAGCTTACCAACCAAGTGGAGACCAATGGTTACTGCAGTTCCACGAGCCAATGATATGAACTACTTAAAACATGAAGATCTGATCAGCTCACTCAGGTCTCATGAAATAGAACTAGAAGCAGATGAACCAAAGAAGAAGAAGAATGTGGCCCTGAAGTCGAAACAAAAAGATAGCTGCAAAGGCAGCACCAGAATTAGAGGATAGCAACAGTTACAGTGATGATATGGCTTACTTAACCAAACAGATGGTTAAGATCTGCGAAAACAGGAAGAGGAGAGGTTCCAAGAAGAAGCATAACATCAAAGATAAGGAAGAATCTGAAAGAAGAACATCATCTGTTTTAGATGCAATGAACTTGGACATATCAAGTTAGAATGTCCAAATCTAGAAAAAGGCAAACATCACAAGAAGAGTTCCAGATACAGAAAGATGGGTCTGATGGCTGCCTGGGATGTATCAGAATCAGAAGAAGAATCGTCTGATAAAGAAGAGGCAGAAACAGCAATGATGGCACACATCAGGTCTGTTTCTGGACCTCATAAAGGCACATCTTCAGAAAGGAAAACATGCAGAAGGAAGAATGATCAAAGCAGTCATTCAGGCAAGTCTTGAAGCACATCAGAGGAAGCAATTATGGCTCTGATGGCTCATACTAACTCAAGTTCTGGATACAACTCAAGCTCTGGAACAGATTCAGAAGATGAAGACGATGAGGTAGTTTGTGATCTCTCTAAATCTGAATTAATTGAGGCTGTAAAAGATTTTTTAAATGCAAACAACAAGATGTCCTTAAAACTGAAAACTCTTAGGGAAGATAAGAAAAATCAGACCAAAGAAGTACAAGTTTTAAAGAATCAAAATTCTGAGTATGCAACTGAAAACAAGGATTTTAAAACTGAAGTTGCAAGACTCAAATCTGAAAACCAAACTCTCAAAAGTAATATTTGTTCCACTTCTAAAACTGTTTGTGAATCTGATATGCATGAGCAATTTTGTCAAAACTTTATTTCTAATGGAATGGAAAGAAGTAAATATGCATCTATGATTTAAGGAAACAGTAACACTGGAAATAGAGGTCTTGGTTTTATAGAAATTGTTGCTGAAACTAAAAATGTTCATTATGATGTTCTATGTATTGTTTGTGCTAAGGAAGGTCTCTCTGAATTATCTTGTCCAATGGTAAAATTTGAACAAGATCAGAGAACTGTTAAAACTAACAAATCTGGACCCAATCAGTTCTGGGTACCAAAAGATCAAATTGTCTATGTTGCAGATATTCTGAGCAACAAGAAGGAGACACCAACAATGGTGCCTGGACAATGGATGTTGGCAATGCACAAGCAGAAGAAGGTTTATGTTCCAACATCTACCAAACATAAGCCAAGTGACTCTAGTAGAAGAAGAACTATTCAACACAATACCTATCTGAACTAGAACCAGAATCATAGGAGGAACATGAAATATCAAAGATATCACACGAATCAGAACAGGAACTGAAACCAGTATCATAGGAACAGGAACAGGAACTGGAACCAGAACTGGAACTAGTATCAGAGGTACATGAACTAGAACCAGAACTAGAACCAGTATCAGAGGCACAGGAATTGGAACTAGAACCAACACTGGAACTAGAATCTAAATCAGTACCAGAACCCGAACCAGAACCAACATAATTACCAGAATCAGTATAATCACCAGAATCACCATAAGTTCTAGAATCACCAGATGAACATGGTGTATTAGCCAAAGCAGAAAGAGAGGAATCAGAATCAGGAGAGTTCTTCAAACACTCCAATGAGATTCATCAAGACTACAAACCTGGAAGGGAATTCAAATCCCCTCATCCAAACCATGTAATCACAGAACATACAGATTAGGAATCTGAAAATCAGAAGCAAGAGGATTTTCAGAGAAAAACGGAAACTGTTGACATAGAGGTTACATCATGCTGTAAATATTATTATTTGATATTTATGTTTACTGTGATAACAAGAAGCTTGATCTTAACAAATCAAAGCTAGATAAGTATTCTGCAAGTTTTCAAACTGTTAGAGGAATCAGGTGATTCACACGAATTGAACACTTCAACAAAAACAGCATTCCAGTGGTTTCAAAAACAAGCAGAAACCACCAGAAGTAGAATTAATGGTTTGACTGTATTGAGTTCATTTTTAAATTATTTGATCTATATTATGTTATATGACAAAATGCTTGATCTTGACAAATCAAAGCGAGATAAATATAGTGTAGGTTCACCAAAACCAAAGGGAGCATAAGCAGAAGCAGAAGAAACAGAAGTACCTGGAAATGTAGAGGATACAAGCAAGTCAGCAACACATGACAAATGTTCAAAAGATAAATCTGATCAAGTGAGAAATAGCCAAGATAAGTCAGAAGAGAAATCTGGATATTTACCAAAATCAGAAGCTGTTACAGATGTACCAGAACCAGAAGCTGATTTATCATAATCAGAAGATGTTACAGATTTACCAGAACCAGAAGCTAATTTATCAGAATCAGAAGCTGTTACAGATTTACCAGAATCAGAAGTTGATGCAGACCAACCAATGTTGATGAAGCTTTGGCAGAGGAAGGTTAGATACTTGCAATGCAAGAAGAGCTGAATGAATTCCAAAGGAATGATGTTTGGGATCTGATATCCATAGCAAACAAAAACATTATTGGAACCAAGTGGGTGTTCAGGAATAAACTCAATGAAAAAGATGAACTGGTAAGGAACAAAGCCAAATTAGTAGCTCAAGATACAATCAACAGGAAGGTATAGATTACACTGAGACTTTTGCTCTAGTGGCCAGGTTAGAAGCAATTAGAATTCTCTTATCATTTGCTGGTAATCATGATATAGTTCTGTACCAAATGGATGTTAAAAGTGCATTCTTAAATGGCTATATAAGTGAGGAAGTCTATCTCAAACAGCCCCCTGGATTTGAAAATTCTGATTTTCCAGACCATGTTTTTAAACTTGAAAAATCTTTATATGGTTTAAAAGAAGCACCAAGGGCATGGTATGACAGACTTAGTACCTTTCTGCTTAATAATGAATTTGATAGAGGCCAGATTGATAATACTCTATTTAGGAAATCCATTAAAAATGATATTTTAATTATTCAAGTTTACGTTGACGATATCATCTTTAGATCGACTAATGGCACTTTGTGCAAAGAGTTTTTTGACCTAATGCAGAAAGAGTTCCAAATGAGCATGATGGGAGAACTTAAGTTCTTCTTGGGAATTCAGATTCACCATGGTAAATCAGGTATACTCATTCACCAATCTAAATACACTAAAGAACTTCTTAAAAAGTTCAAAGTGAGTGAATGTAAGCCTATGGCCACCCCCATGCACCTAACCTGCTCACTTGAGAAAGATGAAACCAGCCAAAAGGGAGACTAGAAAACATACATAGGTATGATTGGATCCCTTCTTTATTTAACTGATTCTAGACGTGACATCTTGTTTAGTGTTTGTGTCTGTGCCCGTTTTCAAGCTGGCCCTAGGGAATCCCATTTAACTACTGTCAAACGAATTTTGAGATACCTTAAAGGAACCACCAACCTTACCCTGTTATACTAGAAAACCCTCACCTACAAACTCGGAGGTTTTTGTGATTTTGACTATGTTAAAGACAAGCTGGAAAGGGAAAGTACAAGCGGCAACTGCACCTTCTTAAGTGATAATTTGATCTCTCGGTCAAGCAAAAGACAAAGCACCATTGCTATGTCAACAGCCGAAGCTGACTATATATCAGCAGCCGGATGCAGCTCACAGTTACTCTGGATGAAACATCAACTTGAAGATTACAACATCTTTGAAACCAATATCCCTTTGTTCTGTGATACCACTTCAGCCATAAACCTAACCAAGAACCCTATCTTACACTCTAGAGCCAAACACATTGAAATAAAACACCATTTCATTAGGTACCATGTTCAACAAGGGACTTTAAGCATCCAGTTTGTGGACACTGATCATTAATGGGCTGACATCTTCACCAAAGCACTACCTGAAGATAGGTTCGAGTTCATCAAGAAGCATCTCAGCATTACCTCCATATCTGACTAGCTCAAGTAGTCATCTTAAGAGTTTTTAATTTTCTTGTAATTTTATTTTATGCTTTTTAATTTTCTGTTTTTACTTTCTGTAATTTGTAAAGAGAAAAAAAAATAGTAGGACCTCTTTTTGGGTGATGACAAAAAGGGGGAGAGAGAGAAAAAGGAGAAATAAGTAGAAAAGAAAAGATAAAAAGAATGAGGAGCGAAAAAGAAAGAGATGAAAAGAGAAGGAGTTGAAAAGGTGAAGAATCAGGGAGAGAGAAAAATAAAGAGAGAAAAAAGAAAGAGTGAAAAGAGAAGGAGTTGAAAAGGAGAAGAAATAGGGAGAGAGAAAAATAAATCAAAAAGAGATGAAAAGATAAGGAGTTGAAAAGGAGAAGAGAATAGAAGAAAAGAAAGAATGATTCAAGAAGGAGTTGAAAAGGAGAAGAAAAAGTCAGTATCAGACTTAGGGGGAGAGATTGGTCTGAGGGGGAGTAATTCAAGTCTTCGAGTTATAAGCTAGCAAAATAAGTTAAGGTTTTGTCATCATCAAAAAAGGGGAGATTGTTGGAACCAAGTTGGTTCTAAGTACTTAGGATTTTGATGTTTACAAAATCACTCTATGTAATCTTATTTTGAACCTTGAATTATTACATTAAATGCCACCAGAAAATGAAGTTTCCAGAGGCAGAAGATGAAGACACCAGAAAATGCATCCAGAAGGTACCAGAGGATGCATCCTGGAATTACCAGAGGATATCTTTGTTGGCCCAGATCAGAAGGAAGCAAAGTCAGAAGGAGACCTGGACCAGACCAGAAGGAAGCCTGCCAGAGGGAGACTTGATCCAGATCAGAAGAAATCATAAGTCAGACTTAGTCCAGAAGTTATACTGACCAGAAGATGGCCTGGCAGTGAAATGATAAACAGCTCAAACTTGATCCATACTTAATCAGAGGATAAGTTAATGGGTTCAGAACAAGAAAATCAATCCAGATTTGACCCAGACTAGAAGAAAGCATGGTTTAGGGTATGAAACTAAGTCCAGACCAGAAGAAATGATCTCCAGATTTGATCCAGAGCTGATCCAAAACAAAAGGTAAAACGTTCAGACTGAAATATTATTTGTCCAGACTTAATTTCTGTTCAATCCAGACCCAGTTCAGAATTGGTCCAGATCAGAGGGAAGATATCAAGATCAATGGTTCAAATTTAAGTATATGGCCCAGTGTTGGCCGAGATCAGAAGATCAGACCATGGCCCAGTGTTTGCCGAAATCAGAAGGTCAGAATGTGTGGTCCAGCATTGGCTGAGATCAGAGGATCACAGCAGATCAATTTGCTAGACCCTTTGGCCGAGATCAGAAGATCAGAAAGTGTGGTCCAGGGTTGGCCGAAATCAGACGATCACAGTAGATCACTTAGTATGGACCAAATGTGGACTAGCGCAGAAGATCAAACGGTCCAAATTTAATCATAAGGACTAACGATGGAGATTTAATTTAATTTGATCAAAGTATGAAAAGGATTTGTTACAAAAATAAAGTGAAGTCGTATCGGAGTTCAGAAGCTGTTGGCGGGAAGAAACTAAAGACATGATTGGCCAGTTATTTTTGAAAGCAAATTTGAAGCTTAAAAAGATATGTTTTTTATTTTGGTGAAGCCCGATTGGTCAAGATATTTTTGCAAGAGAATCCAACAAGGTACAGCTCGAAATTAAGCTTGGAAGAGACCCTAATCTACATCTATAAAAGGAGGCTCAAGGTAGAAGACTTAGTATCGAAAATCACAAAAGAGTCATACACTTCCAAAAGCAAACACTCAATTTTTAAGTGAGGTTAATTGTGAGTTCCATCTTTCCAGAAGCAAGCACTCGTGTTATTTTCGTTCCCTTGGGTTAGATCTAAGTTGTTGAAGTAGAGTCTACAATCTGAGGGATGGAAAAGGGGTAGCAGATTACTTGGCAATTAGATTTAAGGCGTTGTAATTCCTTCTACAATCTGGGGTTATCAGATTGGTAGGAGAAGACTTGACTTAGGATGTCAAGGTGTTGTATTCCTCAAGAGTCTAGGATTGTTAGACTGTGTGAGAAGACTGACTTGGAGGGTCAGTGGAACTGTTGTAATTCAAAGTTTGAATTAGTGAAATCCTTCAAGGTGAAGGGACTGGACGTAGCCTCGTTAACGGTGAACCATTATAAAATTCTGTGTTTTTAATTTTACTTTATATCCGCTGCTAACTCTGTTTTATTCATACATCAAGTTTTGTTTAAAACGGAAAAAACAGAAAAAGTATTCAAGTTAGTCAAACACAATTCAACCCCCCTTCTCGTGTTTGCACCTTCATGGACCACACGTTCTGATCTTTTGATTTCAGCCAACATTGGGCCATATTGTCTGATCTTCTTATTTCAGCCAACACTGGACCATGATGCTTAAATCTGGACCATTGATCTGAATATCTTTCCTCTGATCTGAACCAATTTTGGACTGGGTCTGGATTGAACTGAAATTAAATATGGACTTATGATATTTTAGTCTCGATAATTAGCTTTGATTCTGGATCAGGTCTGGATTAAATCTGGACATCATTTCTTTTGATTTTGACTGAGTTTGATACTCTGAAGCATGCTATCTTCTGGTTTGGGACAAATCTGGATTGAATCTCTTGTTCTGGACCAATTAATTTATGCTCTGATCAAGTCTGGATCAAGTCTGGATAGATTATCATTTCACTGCCAAACTATCTTCTGGTCAGAATAAATTATGGACCAAGTCTGACTTATGATACCTTCTGGTCTGGAACAAGTCTCCCTCTGGCAGGCTTCCTTCTGGTCTGCTCCAGGTCCCCTTCTGGACTCTACTTCCTTCTGATCTGGCCAGGAAACATATCCTCTAGTGGTGTTTTGACATCCTGGTGTATCCTCTGGTACCTTCTGGATGCATTATCTGGTGTCTTCTGGAGGTGTATCCTCTGGTCTGATTTTATCCTCTGATAACTCATCTTTTGCCTCTGGTGTTTTCATCTTCTACCTCTAGTACCTTTATATTCTGGTGGGAATTAATATAATAATTCTAAGTACAAAATAAGATTACATGGAGTGCTTTTGTAAACATCAAATTCCTAAGTACTTAGTGAAGGTGCAAACACGAGAAGGGGGGTTGAATTGTGTTTGTCAAACTTCATTTCTTTTGCTGTTTTATTAAATATTGATTTCAATTATTTGATAAATAATTAATCAGATTCAGCAGCGGATAATAATAACATAATAACACAGCAATTTATACTGGTTCACCGTTAACTAGGCTACGTCCAGTCCCTTCCTCCAGAAGGCCTTTTACTAATTCAAACTCCTTTGAATTACAACACCACTGACCCTTCAAGTCAGTCTTCCCAAACAGCCTGACAACCCCAGACTTTTGAGGAATAACAACACCTTAACTAAACCAGCTAAGTCTTCTCCTACCAATCTGACAACCCCAGATTGAAGAAGGAATCTACACCACTATAATAAAGGTTTAGAACTTTGCAACGTTGCTTCTGGAAAGCTGTTTGTTGCACTGTATTTCTCTCTCGAAAACACTTAGAAAATATTGCTCTTGTTCATTTGTGTTTCTCTCTTTTGAACTCTCAGATATCTTTGAATTGAAGCTTGAGTTCTTGTGTTTTTCAATACTTTATTCTTCAGCATTAAGTCTCTATTTATAGTTGAACTTTAGAACTTCACTGATGCTTTACTTCTGCAGTATATTTAGATTAATCTGTTTTGAGAATATTCTGGAGTAATTTGCTCAGATTCTGTTTTGAGCCTTTTGCTCAAATTCTGTTTTGAGCCTTTTTCTCCAATTCTGTTTTAAACGTTTTTCTCAGATTCTTTAATCCTCATGATCAAATCTGCATCCTTGGATCTTCATGCGATATTCCACAACTGGACCAGCTGAATTGATATGCTGTAATCCTCTTATTTCGGCCTTTGCTAGACTGCACAGTCTGTCCCTCTGATTTCGGCCACCACTGGGCCATGGTCTGATTTTCTGATCTGGACCATCACTAGACCAAATAATTATTTCTGAACCATTGATCTGAAAGTTTTTACTCTGATCTGGACAGATTCTGGCCTTTGATCTGGAACAAACTGAAATTAACCTGAACAAAAAATATTTCAGTCTGGACATTTTACCTTTAATTTTGGACCAGGTCTGGATTGATTCTGGAACTCATTTCTTTTGGTCTGGACTTAGTTCCATGTCCTGAATCATGCTATCTTATGGTCTTTGCCAAATCTGGATTGATCCTCTTGTTCTGGACTCATAAACATACCTTCTAGTCAAGTCTGGAACAAGTCTGGACTGTGTAATTATTCACTGCAGGCCATCTTCTGGTCAGAATAACTTCTGGAATAAAATTGATATTCGACTCCTGTTTGTCTGGAACAACTCTCCTTCTGGCAGGCTTTCCAATGGTATGATCCATGTTTCATGATTATTTTTATTCCTTCTGTTCTGGGCCACCAAAAATTTCCTCTGGTGATGTTTTGACATCCTGGAACATCTTTTGGAAATTCCAGAATTCATTTTCCTTTGATCTCTGCTTCTGTTTCCTTCAGTTTCTGCGGCATTTAACTTAATAATTCAAAGTACAAAATAAGTTTACATTGAGTACATTTGTAAGCATCAAAATCCTAAGTACTTAGAACCAACTTGGTTCCAACACTTAGAACCAACTTGGTTCCAACACTTAGAACCAACTTGGTTCCAACAATCTCCCCCTTTTTGATAATGACAAAACCTTATCTTATTTTGCTAGCTTATAACTCGAAGTACTTTGAAATACTCCCCCTCAGACCAATCTCTCCCCCTAAGTCTGATACTGACTTTTTCTTCTCCTTTTCAACTCATTCTCTTTTTACGCTTTCTTTTCTTCTCTTCTCCTCTCCTTTTCAACTCCTTCTCTTTTCATCTCTTTCTTTTTTTTCTCTCTCCCTGTTTCCACTCCTTTTCAACTCCTTCTCTTTTCATCTCTTTCTTTTTCACTCTTCCATGTTTCCTCTCCTTTTCAACTCCTTGTCTTTTCATCTCTTTCTTTTTCACTCCTCCTTTCTTTTTACCTCTCCTTTTCTACTGATTTCTCCTTTTTCTCTCTCTCTCCCCCTTTTTTTCATCATCCAAAAAGAGGTCCTACTATTTTTTTATTTTTTGTTTTTCTTTTTACAAAGTACAGATAGTAAAAACAAGAAAATAAAAGACATAAAGTAAAATTACAAGAAAATTAAAAACTCCTAAGGTGACTACTTGAGCTAGTCAGATATGGAGATAATGTTGAGATGTTTCTTGATGAACGCAAACCTATCTTCAGGTAAAGCTTTGGTGAAGATATCAGACCATTAATGATCAGTGTCCACAAACTGGATGCTTAAAGTCCCTTTTTGAACATGGTCCCTAATGAAATGGTGTTTTATTTCAATGTGTTCGGCTCTAGAGTGTAAGATAGGGTTCTTGGTTAGGTTTATGGCTGAAGTGCTATCACAGAACAAAGGGATATTGGTTTCAAAGATGTTGTAATCTTCAAGTTGATGTTTCATCCAGATTAATTGTGAGCTGCATCCTGCTGCTCATATATACTCAGCTTCAGCTGTTGACATGGCAATGGTGCTTTGTCTTTTGCTTGACCACGAAATCAAATTATCACCTAAGAATGTGTAGTTGCCACTTGTACTTTTCCTTTCCAGCTTCTGAAGCAAATTATTTAAGTGAAGCAAATCTGAAGCTTAAAAAGATATGTTCTTTATTTAGTGAAACCCGATTGGTCAAGATATTTTTGCAAGAGAATCCAGCAAGATACAGCTCGAAATTAAGCTTGGAAGAGACCCTAATCTACATCTATAAAAGGAGGCTCAAGGAAGAAGACTTAGTATCGAAAATCACAAAATAGTCATACACTTCCAAAAGCAAACACTCAAGTTTTCAGTGAGGTTAATTGTGAGTTCCAGCTTTCCAGAAGCAAGCACTCGTGTTATTTTCTTTCCCTTGTGTTAGATCTAAGTTGTTGAAGTAGAGTCTACAATCTGAGGGAGTCAGAAGGGGTAGCAGATTACTTGGCAATTAGATTCAAGGCGTTGTAATTCCTTCTACAATCTGGGGTTGTCAGATTGGTAGGAGAAGACTTGACTTAGGAAGTCAAGGTGCTGTATTCCTCAAGAGTCTAGGATTGTTAGACTGTTTGAGAAGACTGACTTGGAGGGTCAGTGGAACTGTTGTAATTCAAAGTTTGAATTAGTGAAATCCTTCAAGGTGAAGGGACTGGACGTAGCCTCGTTAACGGTGAACCAGTATAAAATTATGTGTTTTTATTTTTACTTTATATCCACTGCTAACTCTGTTTTATTCACACATCAAGTTTTGTTTTAAAACTTCAAAAACAGAAAAATTATTCAAGTTAGTCAAACACAATTCAACCCCCCCTTCTCGTGTTTACACCTTCAATTGGTACAGAGCTCGGTCTCAAGGCTGAGCACTTAATAGTGTTTGAGGAAAGGTCCAAGGGGTTCAACATGGCAGAATCCAGAGATGATTTGGGAGGCAACATCAACAGACCACCATTGTTTGATGGAGAAAGGTTTGAGTATTGGAAGGACAGAATAAGAAGTTTCTTCATATCACAAGATCCTAAATTATGGAAGATGGTAGTTAAAGGATACACTGCACCTACTGTTCCAGGAGATCCAACTAAAGAATTGGCCATGGATGACATGAAACCAGACCAGAGCAGATTATACAACCTTCATCACAAGTCCAGAAACATCATGATCAGTGCCATCACATTCAAGGAATTTGATAGATGCACAGATAAAGAAACAACAAAGAGCATATTCGACAGTATGGTTCTGACCTATGAAGGAAGCCAGCAGGTTCAAGAAGTAAAGGCTAACATACTAGTCAAACAGTATGAGATGTTCAAGATGGAAGATGATGAAAACATTGATGGAATGTTCTGCAGATTCCAGACTCTGATATCTGGACTGAAGGTCTTGAAGAAAAGCTACACAACAGCAGATCATGTCAAGAAGATTCTAAGAAGCTTACCAACCAAGTGGAGACCAATGGTTACTATAGTTCAGCAAGCCAAAGATCTGAACTACTTAAAACTTGAAGATCTAATCTACTCACTCAGGTCTCATTAAATAGAACTACAAGCAGATGAACCAAAGAAGAAGAAGAATCTGGCCCTGAAGTCGAAACAAAAGATAGCTGCAAAGGCAGCACCAGAATCAGAGGATAGCGACAGTGACAGTGATGATATGGCTTACATAACCAAATAGATGGTTAAGATCTGGGAAAACAGGAAGAGGAGAGGTTCCAAGAAGAAACATAACAGCAAAGATAAGGAAGAATCTGACAAGAAGAACATCATCTGTTATATATGCAATGAACCTGGACATATCAAGTCAGAATGTCCAAATCTGGAAAAAGGCAAACAGCACAAGAAGAGTTCCAGATACAGAAAAAAGGGTCTGATGGCTGCCTGGGATGTATCAGAATCAGAAGAAGAATCGTCTGATGAAGAAGAAGCAGAAACAGAAATGATGGCACACATAAAGGCACACCTTCAGGAAGGAAAACAGGCAGAAGGAAGAATGATCAAAGCAGTCATTCAGGCAAGTCTGGAAGCACATCAGAGGAAGTAATTCTGGCTCTGATGGCTCATACTAACTCAAGTTCTGGATACAACTCAAGCTTTGGAACAGATTCAGAAGATGAAGACGATGAGGTATTTTCTTATCTCTCTAAATCTGAATTAATGGAGGCTGTAAAACATTTTTTAAATGCAAACAACAAGATGTCCTTAAAATTGAAAACTCTTAGGGAAGATAAGAAAAATCTGACAAAAGAAGTACAAGTTTTAAAGAATCAAAATTCTGAGTATGCAACTGAAAACAAGGATTTTAAAACTGAAGTTGCAAGACTCAAATCTGAAAACCAAACTCTCAAAAGTAATATTTGTTCCACTTCTGAAACTGTTTGTGAATCTGATATGCATGAGCAATTTTTTGAAAACTTTATTTCTAATGGAATGGGAAGAAGTAAATATGCATCTATGATTTATGGAAACAGTAACACTGGAAAGAGAGGTCTTGGTTTTACAGAAATTGTTGCTGAAACTAAAAATGTTCATTATGATGTTCTATGTATTGTTTGTGCTAAGGAAGGTCTCTCTGAATTATCTTGTCCAATGGTAAAATCTGAACAAGATCAGAGAACTGTTAAAACTAAAAATCTGGACCCAATCTGTTATGGGTACCAAAAGATCAAATTGTCTATGTTGTAGATATTCTGAGCAACAAGAAGGACACACCAACAATGGTGCCTGGACAATGGTGAACCAGTATAATATTCTGTGTTTTTATTTTTACTTTATATCCGCTGCTAACTCTGTTTTATTCATACATCAAGTTTTGTTTAAAACAGAAAAAGCAGAAAAAGTATTCAAGTTAGTCAAACACAATTCAACCCCCCTTCTCGTGTTTGCACCTTCATGGACCACACATTCTGATCTTCTGATTTCAGCCAACACTGGGCCATATTGTCTGATCTTCTGATTTCGGCCAACACTGGACCATGATGCTTAAATCTGGACCATTGATCTGAATATCTTTCCTCTGATCTGAACCAATTTTGGACTGGGTCTGGATTGAACTGAAATTAAATATGGACTTATGATATTTTAGTCTGGATAATTACCTTTGATTCTGGATCAGGTCTGGATTAAATCTGGACATCATTTCTTCTTATTTTGACTGAGTTTGATACTCTGAACCATGCTATCTTCTGGTCTGGGACAAATCTGGATTGAATCTCTTGTTCTAGACCAATTAATTTATGCTCTGATCAAGTCTGGATCAAGTCTGGACTGATTATCATTTCACTGCCAAGCTATCTTCTGGTCAGAATAAATTATGGACCATGTCTGACTTATGATACCTTCTGGTCTTGAACAAGTCTCCCTTTGGCAGGCTTCCTTTTGGTCTGGTCCAGGTCTCCTTCTAGACTCTACTTCCTTCTGATCTGGCCAGGAAACATATCCTCTAGTGGTGTTTTGACATCCTGGTGTATCTTCTGGTACCTTCTGGATGCATTATCTGGTGTCTTCTAGAGGTGTATCCTCTGGTATGATTTTATCCTCTGATAACTCATCTTTTGCCTCTGGTTTTTTCATCTTCTGCCTCTGGTACATTTATATTCTGGTGGCAATTAATATAATAATTCTAAGTACAAAAAAAGATTACATGGAGTGCTTTTGTAAACATCAAAATCCTATGTACTTAGAACCAACTTGGTTCCTACAATCTCCCCCTTTTTGATGATGACAAAACCTTAACTTATTTTGCTAGCTTATAACTCGAAGTACTTTGAAATACTCCCCCTCATACCAATCTCTCCCCCTAACTCTGATATTGAATTTTCCTTCTCCTTTCCAACTCATTCTCTTTTTACTATTTCTTTTCTTTTCTTCTCCTCTCCTTTTCAACTCCTTCTCTTTTCATCTCTTTCTTTTTCACTCTTCCCTGTTTCCTCTCCTTTTTAACTCCTTCTCTTTTCATCTCTTTCTTTTTCACTCCTCCATGTTTCCTCTCCTTTTCATCTCTTTCTTTTTCACTCCTCCTTTCTTTTTACCTCTCCTTTTCTACTGATTTCTCCTCTTTCTCTCTCTCCCCCTTTTTGTCATCAGCCAAAAAGAGGTCCTACTATTTTTTTATTTTTTGTTTTTCTCTTTACAAAGTACAGAAAGTAAAAACAAGAAAATAAAAGATGTAACGTAAAATTACAAGAAATTTAAAAACTCCTAAGGTGACTACTTGAGCTAGTCAGATATGGAGATAATGTTGAGATGTTTCTTGATGAACTCGAACCTATCTTCAGGTAAAGCTTTGGTGAAGATATCAGACCATTGGTGATCAGTGTCCACAAACTAGATGCTTAAAGTCCCTTTTTGAACATGGTCCCTAATGAAATGGTGTTTTATTTCAATGTGTTTGGCTCTAGAGTGTAAGATAGGGTTCTTGGTTAGATTTATGGCTGAAGTGCTATCACAGAACAAAGGGATATTGGTTTCAAAGATGTTGTAATCTTCAAGTTGATGTTTCATCCAGATTAATTGTGAGCTGCATCCTGCTGCTGATATATACTCAGCTTCAGCTGTTGACATGGCAATGGTGCTTTGTCTTTGGCTTGACCACGAAATCAAATTATCACCTAAGAATGTGCAGTTGCCACTTGTACTTTTCCTTTCCAGCATAGTCAGAATCACAAAAACCTCTTAGTTTGTAGGTGGGGGTATTCTTGTATAACAAGGTAAGGTTGGTGGTTCCTTTAAGGTATCTCAAAATTTTTTTGACAGCAGTTAAATGGGATTCAATAGGGTCAGCTTGAAAACGGGCACAGACACAAACACTAAACAAAATGTCAGGTTTAGAAGCAGTTAGGTAAAGAAGGGAGCCAATCATACCTCTGTATGTTTTCTGGTCTACCTTTTGGCTGGTTTTATCTTTCTCAAGTGAGCAGGTTGGGTGCATGGGGGTGGCCATAGGCTTACAGTCACTCATCTTGAACTTTTTGAGAAGTTCTTTAGTGTATTTAGATTGGTGAATGAGTATACCTGATTTACCTTGGTGAATCTGAATTCCCAGGAAGAACTTAAGTTCTCCCATCATACTCATTTGGAACTCTTTCTGCATTAGGTCAGAAAACTCCTTGCACAAAGTTCCATTAATAGATCCAAAGATGATATCATCAACATAAACTTGAATAATCAAAAAATCATTTTTAATGTTTTTCCTAAATAGAGTATTATCAATCTGGCCTCTATCAAATTCATTCTTAAGCAGAAAGTTACTAAGTCTGTCACACCATACCTTGGTGCTTGTTTTAAACCATATAAAGATTTTTTAAGTTTAAAAACATGGTTTGGAAAATCATAGACTTCCTCACTTATATAGCCAATTAAGAATGCACTTTTAACATCCATTTGATACAGCATTATATCATGATTAGTAGCAAATGATAAACGAATTCTAATTGCTTCTAACCTGGCCACTAGAGCAAATGTCTCAGTGTAATCAATACCTTCCTGTTGATTGTATCCTTGAGCTACAAGTTTGGCTTTGCTCCTTACCACTTCACCTTTTTCATTGAGTTTATTCCTAAACACCCACTTGGTTCCGATAATGTTTTTGTTTGGTCTAGATACCAGATCCCAAACATCATTCCTTTGGAATTCATTCAGCTATTCTTGCATTGCAAGTATCCAACCTTCCTCTGCCAAAGCCTCATCAACATTGCTTGGTTCAATTGTTGAGAGTAAACCAAACAGACTAGTTTCTCTACTTGATGATCTGGTTTTTAAAGGTTCTGTTGCACTTCTTATAATGAGAGTTTCTGGATGTGAAGACTTGTACTTCCATCCATTCTTTCCCTCTGACTTGTATTTAGAGTCAGCATGTTCTTCTTCCTTGATTTTATCTTTCTCAGGTTCTGCTGCTAGTTCAGCTTCTGGTTCCTGTGCCTCTGGTTCACCTGCAATTTCCTCATCTTGCTTTGACTTTTCAGAGTCAAGCTGTTTATCATCAAACATAATGTGGATTGATTCTTCCACATTGTTAGTTTCTTTATTAAACACTCTATAAGCTTTTGATCTCTCAGAGTAACCAATAAAGGTACACTTTTGAGATCTAAAGTCAAACTTAGCTAAATTATCTTTAGCGTTCAACACAAAACAAGTACAGCCAAATTTCTTGAAGTAGGAAATGTTAGGTTTCTTACCTTTCCACAGTTCATATGGAGTTTTATTTAAGATTGACCTGATGTACACTCTATTCTGAATGTAGCAAGCTGTGTTGACAGCTTCTGCCCAAAGGTAGGTGGCAAGCTTCATATCATTCAGCATGGTTATGGCCATCTCCTGTAGTGATCTATTCTTTCTTTCCACCACTCCATTCTGTTGTGGTGTTCTGGGGGATGAGAAGATGTGAGAGATATCATTCTCATCAAAGAATTCTTCAAAGTATTTGTTCTCGAATTCACCTCCATGATCACTTCTAATGGTTATGATCTTAACACCCTATTCATTCATTACTTGCTTACAAAAAGAAATAACCACTTTGTGAGATTCATCTTTGTTCTTTAAAAATTTTACCAAGTCCACCTTGAGTAATCATCAACAATCACAAAACCATATTTCTTACCACTAAGTGAAGCTGTTTGAACAAGACCAAACAGATCTAAGTGAAGCAGTTCAAGTGGTTGAGAGGTAGAAACACATTTTTTAGTTTTAAAAGAGCTTTTAGTTTGTTTACTTCTTTGACATGCTTCACACAGAATCTCAGTTTTGGAACTTACCTTGGGAAGCCCTCTTACCAACTGGAGTTTGCTCAACTCATATATAAGTCTAGGGTTTGCATGCCGTAGCCTCTTGTGCCAAATCAGATTCTGCTCACTTACAGAAAAAAAAAAGCATTTAACATGTTGCTTAGCAAGACTAAACAAATTAATTTGATAAACATTATCATCTCTAATGCCAGTAAATAAAACAGACCCATCAAGTTGACTAACAGCTTTGCATGTTTTCTGATTAAAGATAACATCATGTTTCAGCCCTTTAACTAATAGAACATTTTTAATAGAAAGGGAAGAAGATGTGTTACCAACTGTTCCTGTACCAATAATCTGACCTTTCTGGTTTCCTCCAAATGAAAATTTGCCTCCATTTTTCATGGTCAGATCCAAAAACATAGATTTGTCTCCTGTCATGTGTTTGGAGCATCCACTGTTAAGATACCAAGCTATGTGTTGCTGATCAGATCTTGCTTTTTCTCTGTCACAATCAGAGTCAGAGTCAGACTCAGCTTCTGTTCGAGCCATCAGATAACCTTGATGATTCTGGTGACCTTGATGATTCAGGTGGTTCTGGTGATTTGGATGAATCTGGTGATTTTGGTGATTTTGATGATTCTGGTAATTTCTGTTCTGGTTCTGGTACCACTACTGATTCTGATTCTGGTTCCAGTGTTGGTTCTGGTTCCTGTTCATGTGCTTCTGATACTGGTTCCAATTCTGGTTCTAGTTCCAGTTCCTGTTCTGATTTTGGTTCCAGTTTTGATTCTGGTTCCAATTCTGGTACTAGTTGAGTTGACCAGACCTTCTTCCATCAGACTCATATTGCCTCTGTCTAGTTGTAGCAGGAACATAAACCTTCTTCTACTTGTGCATTGCCAACATCCATTGTCCAGGCACCATTGTTGGTGTTTCCTTCTGGTTGCTCAGAATAACTGCAACATAGACAATTTGATCTTTTGGTACCCAAAACTGATTGGGTCCAGGTTTGTTAGTTTTAACAGCTCTCTGATCTTGTTCAGATTTTACCATTGGACAAGATAATTCAGAGTGACCTTTCTTAGCACAAACAATGCATAAAACATCATAATGAACAATTTTAGTTTCAGCAATGGTTTCTGTAAAACAAAGACCTCTCTTTCCAGTGTTACTGTTTCCATAAATCATAGATGCATATTTACTTCTTTCCATTCCATTAGAAATAAAGTTTTCAAAAAATTGCTCATGCATATCAGATTCACAAACAGTTTTGGAAGTGGAACAAATATTACTTTTGAGAGTTTGGTTTTTAGATTTGAGTTTTGCAACTTCAGTTTTAAAATCCTTGTTTTCAGTTGAATACTCAGAATTTCGATTCTTTAAAACTTGGACTTCTTTGGGCAGATTTTTCTTATCTTCCCTAAAAGTTTTCAGTTTTAAAGACATCTTATTGTTTGCATTTAATAAATCCTTTAAAGCCTCAATTAATTCAGATTTAGTGAGATAAAAAAATACCTCATTGTCTTCATCTTCTGAATCTGTTCCAGAGCCTGAGCTGTATCCAGAGCTTAAGTTGGTATGAGCCATCAGAGCTAGAATTGCTTCCTTCTACCTGTTTTCCTTCATGAAGTTCTGCCTTTATAAAGTCCAGAGGCACACCTGATGTGTGCCATCATTGCTGTTTCTGCCTCATCTTCATCAGACGATTCTTCTTCTAATTCTGATGCATCCCAAGCTGTCATCAGACCCTTATTTTTGAATCTGGAACTCTTCTTGTGACTTGATGTTATGTTTCTTCTTGGAGCCTCTCCTCTTTTTGTTTTCCCATATCTTAATCATATGTTTGGTTAAGTAAGCCATATCATCACCGTCACTGTCGCTATCCTCTGATTCTGATGCTGCCTTTGCAACTTTCTTCTGTTTCGACTTTAGGGCCAGATTCTTCTTCTTCTTTGGTTCATCTGCTTCCAGTTCTAGTTCATGAGACTTGAGTGAGCTAATCAAATCTTCAAGTCTTAAGTTATTCAGATCTTTGCCTTGCTGAACTGCAGTAACCATTGGTCTCCACTTGGTTGGTAAACTTCTTAGAATCTTCTTGACATGATCTGCTGTTGTGTAGCTTTTCTTCAAGACCTTCTGTTCAGATATCAGAGTCTGGAATCTACAGAACATTCCATCAATGTCTTCATCATCTTCCATCTTGAACATCTCATACTGTTTGACCAGTATGTTAGCCATTGCTTCTTGAACCTGCTGGCTTCCTTCATAGGTCAGAACCAGACTATCAAATACATTGTTTGCTGTTTCCTTGTTGGTGCATCTATCATATTCCAATACTCAAACCTGTCTCCATCAAAAGTGGTGGTTTGTTGATGTTGCCTCCCAAATCATCTTTGGATTATGCCATGTTATTGACCCCTTGGACCTTTCCTCAAACAATGTTAAGTGCTCAGCCTTGAGACCGAGCTCTGATGCCAATTGAAGGTGCAAACACGAGAAGGGGGGTTGAATTGTGTTTGAATAACTTGATGTCAGGATACCATCAGATAGTCTAATTCTGACTTACGAAGGCTGTAAGCAAGTCTAAGAAGCAAAGGCTAACATTCTAGTCAAGAAGTATGAGTTATTCAAGATGGAAGAAGATGAAGACATTGAAACTATGTTTTCCATATTCCAGACTCTAGTATCAGGATTAAGGGTACTAGAAAAGAGCTACACTACTGCTGATCATGTAAGGAAAATACTTAGAAGTCTGATAATCAAGTGGAGACCAAAGATTACTACTATTCAGGAAGCTAAAGATCTGAATACTATAAAGCTGGAAGAATTAATCAGCTCCCTCAAATCACATGAAATTGAATTGGAAGAAGATGAACCCAAGAAGAAGAACAAAACTCTAGCCTTGAAATCCAAGCAGAAGAAGGCTCTGAAAGCAACATCAGAAAATAGTGATTCAGACGATCAAAGTCTGAACTCAGAGGAAGAAGAAATTGCTTTCTTATCCAGGAAGTTCAGAAAGATGTGGCATAACAGAAGGAATAAATTTCCCGAGAGATATTCCAATCAGTCCAACAAAGGAAGTGATGATACAAATGACAAGAAAGGTATCATCTACTACGGATGCAATGAATCTGGACATATCAAGTCAGAATGTCCAAATATGGAGAAAGGGAAGTACCAGAGGAAAGATTTCAGAACTAAGAAGAAAAGCATGATGGCTACATGGGATGATTCTAATGAATCTTCTGAAGATGAACAAGCAGATTTGGCTATGATGGCTCACACCAACTCTGGATCCAACACAGAATCTGATTCTAGAAGAGAATCAGAAGATGATGAAACCGAGGTATATTCTGAATTCACTCGATCTGATTTGATTATTGTTCTGAATGATTTTTTAAACAATAATTACAAATTATCTTTAAAACTGAAAACTCTTAAGAAAGAAAATACAAATCTAACAGAAGAAGTTAATGTTTTAAAAAATCAGATTGCAGAATTAAAACAGAAAGTGTCATTCTTGAAACTGATATTGCAGAATTGAAAACAGAGAATGTATATTTGAAAAACTGTTTTGCTGAACTTAAAGATGAAAGTTTAAATTTGAAAAATAATCATAATTCAACAGCAATTGAAAATACCACAAGTAATTCTGATATGCATGAACAAGTTCTTCAAGAATTTCTTGATAGTGGTATGGAAAGAAGCAAATATGCTTCTATGATTTATGGAATCAGTAGGAACGGAAATAGAGGTATAGGATTTGAAGAAACAATAATTAAACCTAAACCTATGTTTAAACATGTTCCCTCTGATATAGTGTGTACTGGTTGTTACAAGAAAGATCATTCCAAAGTGTCTTGTCCTATGCTAAATACAAGAAAAACAAGAATTTTTTCAAAACTAACAAACCTGGACCCATCTAGATTTGGGTACCTAAAAGCAAAATTGTTTTTGTTGCAGATGTCCTTAGCAAACAAGTTAAAACACCAGTCATGGTACTTGGACAGTGGATGCTCGTGACATATGATGGGAAAAAGGTTTATGTTCCAAGAATTGACATTAAGCAAAGGAGGCACAGTAAATTTTGGAGGAAAGCAAAAAGGCTAGATCATTGGTCAAGCAACAGTTGGTAATGGTAACTCTCCTTCTATTAAAGATGTCTTGTTTGTTAAAGGTCTAAACATAACTTGTTGAGTATAAGTCAGTTAAGTGATAAAAATTATGATATTATATTCAATCAAAAGACATGCAAGGCAATCAATCAGAAAGATGGATTTGATTTAATATCAATTTTATCAATTTTATTCCAGGAGTCAAATATCAATTTTATTCCAGAACTTATTCTGACCAGAAGATGGCCTGGCAGTGAAAAATTACACAGTCCAGACTTGTTCCAAACTTGACCAAAAGGTATGTTTATGAGTCCAAAACAAAAGGATCAATTCAGATTTGGCCCAGATCATAAGATAGCATGATTCAGGGCATGGAACTAAGTCCAGACCAAAAGAAATGAGTTCCAGAATCAATCCAGACCTGGTCCAAAATTAAAGGTAAAATGTCCAGACTGAAATATTTTTTGTTCAAGTTAATTTTAGTTTGTTCCAGACCAAAGTCTAGAATCTGTCTAGATCAGAGTAAAAATTTCCAGATCAATGGTTCAGAAATAATTATTTGGTCCAGTGATGGTCCAGATCAGAAAATCAGACCATGGCCCAGTGGGGGCCGAAATCAGAGGGACAGACTGTGCAGTCCAACAAAGGCCGAAATCAGATGAACCCAAGAATGGCTGAAATCAGAGGATCACAGAATCTCAAATAGGCTGGTCCAGATGTGGACTATCGCATGAAGATCCAATGGTGCAGATTTGATCATGAGGATTAAAGAATCTGAGAAAAATGCTCAAAACAGAATTGGAGAAAAAGGCTCAAAACAGAATCTGAGCAAACTACTCCAGAATATTTTCAAAACAGATTAATCGAAATAAACTGCAGAAGTAAAGCATCAGTGAAGTTCTAAAGTTCAACTATAAATAGGGACTTAATGCTGAAGAATAAAGTATCGAAAATCACAATAGAGTCATACACTTCCAAAGCAACCACTCTCAAATTTTCATATAAGTCAATTGTGAGTTTCAGCTTTCAAGAAGCAAGTACTCGGTTATTTTCTTTCCACTGTGGCAAATCTAAGTTGTTGGAGTAGAGTCTACAATCTGAGGGAGTCAGTAGAGGTAGCAGGTTACTTGGCAATCAAATAGGGTTGTATCTAAGTTGTTCAAGTAGAGTCTACAAACTGAGGGATTCAGAAAGGGTAGCAAGGTACTTAGCAATTAGATTCATAGTGTTGTGAATTCTTCTACAATCTGGGGTGTCAGATTAGCTGAAGAACAGGAGTTGTTTTTCCTCAAAGAAGGCTAGGATTGTTAGACTATTTCAGAAGACTGACTTGGAGGGTCAGTAGCAAAGTTGTAATTCAAGGTTGAATTTGTGAAATCCTTCAAGGCGAAGGGATTGGACGTAGCCTCGTTAACGGTGAACCAGTATAAAATCTGTGAGTTTTTATTTTTATTTTTATCCGCTGCTAACTCTGTTTTAATTATACATCAAGTTTTGTTTTTAAAGTATTAAAACAGGAAAAGTATTCAAGTTAAGTCAAACACAATTCAACCCCCTTTCTCGTGTTTGCACCTTCAATTGGCATCAGAGCTCAGTCTCAAGGCGGAGCACTTAACAGTGTTTGAGGAAAGGTCCAAGGGGTTTAACATGGCAGAATCCAGAGAAGAATTGGGAGGCAACATCAACAGACCACCAATGTTTGATGGAGAAAGGTTTGAGTATTGGAAGGACAGAATGAGAAGTTTTGTCATATCTCAAGATCCTGAACTATGGAAGATGATAGTCCGAGGATACACTGCACCAACTGATCCAGAAGATCCAACTAAAGAATTAGACATGGATGATGACACCAGATCAGAGAAAATTACACAAACTTCATCACAAGTCCAGAAACATCATGGTCAATGCAATCACATTCAAGGAATTTGATAGATGCACAAATAAAGAAAAAGCAAAGAGCATATTCGACAGTCTGGTTCTGACCTATGAAGGAACCCAGAAGGTTCAAGAAGCAAGGGCTAACATATTAGTCAGAAAGTATGAGCTGTTCAAGATGGAAGAGGATGAAGACATTGAAACAATTTTCAGCAGATTCCAGTATCTAGTATCAGGTTTAAAAGTATTAAACAAAAGCTATACCACTGCAGATCATGTCAGTAAGATTCTAAGAAGTTTACCAAAAAAGTGGAGACCAATGGTTACTGCAGTTCAGCAAGCCAAAGATCTGAAAACCTTACGGCTTGAAGACCTAATCAGCTCACTCAGGTCTCATGAAATAGAACTGGAAGAAGATGAACCTAGGAAGAATAAGAATCTGGCTCTGAAGTCGAAACAGAAGAAAGCTGCAAAGGCAGCATCTGAATCAGAGGATAGTGATAGTAACAGTGATGATATGGCTTACTTAACAAAAAAGATGGCCAAGATTTGGGAAAACAGGAAGAACAGAAGATTCAATAAGAAACATAACAACAAAGGAAAGGAAGAATCTGACAAGAAGAACATCATCTGTTATGGATGCAATGAACCTGGACATGTAAAGTCAGAATGTCCAAATCTGGAAAAAGGGAAACAACATAAGAAGAATTCCAGATACATAAAGAAAGGTCTGATGGCTGCCTAGGATTATCAGAATCAGAGGAAGAATCTTCTGATGAAGAACAGGCAGAAACAGCAACAATAGCTCACATCAAGTCTGCTTCTGGACCTCATAAAGGCACGAATTCCAGATGGAAAACAGGCAGAAGGAAGAATGATCGAAGCAATCATTCTGGCAAATCTGGAAGCACATCAGAGGAAACAATTTTGTCTCTGATGGCTCATACCAATTCAAGTTCTGAATATAGCACAGGCTCTGGAACAGAATCAGAAGATGAAGACAATGAGGTATTTTCTGATCTGTCTAAATCTGAATTAATTGAGTCTTTAAAAGACTTGTTAAATGCAAACAATAAAAGGTCTTTAAAACTGAAAACTCTTAGGGAACATAAGGAAAATCTAACCAAAGAAGTCCAAGTTTTAAAGAATCGAAATTTTGAGTATGCAACTGAAAACAAAAATTTTAAAACTGATGTTGCAAGACTCAAATCGAAAAACCAAACTCTGAAAAGTAATAATTGTTCCACTTCTAAAACTGTTTGTAAATCTGATATGCATGAGCAAGTTTTTCAAAACTTTATTTCCAATGGAATGGAAAGAAGTAAAAATGCATCTATGATTTATGGAAACAGTAATTCTGGAAAAAGAGGTCTTGGTTTTACAGAAACAATTACTGAAAATAAAGTTGTTCATTCTGATGTTTTTTGTAGTGTTTGTGCCAAGAAACGTCACTCTGAATTATATTGTCCAATGGTAAAATCTGAACAAGATTAGAGAGCTGTTACAACTAATAAACCTGGACCCAATCAGTTCTCGGTACCAAAAGATCAAATTGTCTATGTTACAAATAGTCTGAGCAACCAGAAGGAGACACCAACAATGGTGCCTGGACAATGGATGTTGGCAACGCACAAGCAGAAGAAGGTTTATGTTCCAACATCTACCAAACAAAAGCAAAGTGACTCTGGTAGAAGAAGAACTGGTCAACACAATACCTATCAGAACCAAAACCAGAATTATAGGAGGAATAGGAAATATCATAGATATCACTCGAATCAGCACAAGAACTGGAACCAGAATCAGAACTGGAACCAGTATCAGAGGAATAGGAACTGGAACCAGAACCAGAACCAGAACTGGAACCAATACCAAAAGCACATAAACTGGAACCAGAACCAAAACAGGAACCAGTATCAGAGGTACAGGAACTGGAACCAGAACCAACACTGGAACCAGAACCAGAACTGGAGGCACAGAAACTGGAACCGGAATCAACACTGGAACCAGAATCAGAATCAATACCAGAACCAGAACCAGAACCTGAACAGGTATCAATATCAAAGGTTGAGGTATGATCATCAGAACTACTTTAATTATCATAATCAGTATGATTATCAGAATCACCATAAGTTCCAGAATCACCAGAGGAATATGGTGTATGAGCGAAAACAGAAATTAAAGAATCAGAGTAAACCTGAGGCTACATCTTGCTGTTAATACTATTATTATTTAATATTTACTGTGATAACAAGAAGCTTGATCTTAACAAATCAAAGCTAGATAAGTATTCTATAGGTTTTCAAAACATCAGAGGAACCAGGTGATTCACACGAATTGAACACTCAGAAGAAACAGCATTCTAGTGGTTTCAAAAACAAACAGAAACCACCAGAAGCAGAATTAATGGTTTGGCTGTACTAAGTTCATTTTTAAATTAATTGATTTATATTATGGTATATGACAAACTGCTTGAAAAATCAAAGCAAGATAAAGATAGTACAGGTTCATCAGAACCAAAGGGAGCAGAAGCAGAAGCAGAACGAATGGTTTGGCTGTATTGAGTTAAATTTTAACTTATTTGATTTGCATTATGTAAAATGACAAACTGCTTGATCTTAACAAATCAAAGCAAGATAAAAATAGTGCAGGGAGCAGAAGCACAAGAAACAGAAGTACCTGGAAAGGTAAAGGATACAAGCAAGTCAGCAACACATGACAAATCTTCAAAAGATAAATCTGATCAAATCATAAACAGCCAAGAAAAGCCAGAAGAGAAATCTGGATATTTACCAGAATCTGAAGCTGTTACAGATTCACCAGAACCAGAAGCTGATCTATCAGGATCAGAAGATGTTACAGATTTTCCAGAACCAGAAGCTAATGTTGATGAAGCTTTGGCAGAGGAAGGGTGGATACTTGCAATGCAAGAAGAGCTGAATGAATTCCAAAGGAATGATGTTTGGGATCTGGCATCCAGACCAAACAAAAACATTATTGGAACCAAGTAGGTGTTCAGAAACAAATTCATTGAAAAGATGAAAGATGAAACCAGGTATACTCATTCATCAAGGTAAATCAGGTATACTCATTCACCAATCTAAATACACCCCCATGCACCCAACCTACTCACTTGAGAAAGATGAAACCAGCCAAAAGGTAGACCAGAGAACATACAGAGATACCTTAAAGGAACCACCAACCTTACACTGTTATACAAGAAAACCCCCACCTACAAACTCAAAGGTTTTTGTGATTCTGACTATGCTGGAGACAAGTTGGAAAGAAAAAGTACCAGTGGCAACTGCACATTTTTAGGTGAAAATTTGATCTCTTGGTCAAGCAAAAGACAAAGCATCATTGCCATGTCAACAGCAGAAGCTGAGTATATATCAGCAGCAGGATGGAGTTCACAATTACTCTGGATGAAACACCAACTTGAAGATTACAACATCTTTGAAAACAATATCCCTTTGTTTTGTGATAACACTTCAGCCATAAACCTAACCAAGAACCCTATCTTACACTCTAGAGCTAAACACATTGAAATAAAACACCATTTCATTAGGGACCATGTTCAAAAAGGGACTTTGAGCATCAAGTTTGTGGACACTGATCATCAATGGGCTGATATCTTCACCAAGGCATTACCAGAAGATAGGTTCGAGTTCATTAAGAAGCATCTCAGCATGACCTCCATATCTGACTAGCTCAAGTAGTCATCTTAGGAGTTTTTTAAAATTTCTTGCAATTTTATTTTATGTCTTTACTTTCTATAAAACAAAAAATACAAAAATAGTAGGACCACTTTTTGGCTGATGACAAAAAGGGGGAGAAAGAGAGAGAGAGAGAGAGAGAGAGAGAAAGAAAGAAAGGAGAAATAAGTAGAAAATGAGAGATAAAAAGAAAGAAGGAGAGAAAAAGAAAGAGAGAAAACATAAGGAGTTGAAAAGGAGAGGAAACAGGGAGAGAGAAAAACAAAGAAAGAAAAAGAAAGAGTGAAAACAGAAGCAGTTGAAAAGGAGAGGAAATGTGAAGAGAGAAAAAGAAAGAGAGCAAAAAGAAGGAGTTGAAAAGGAGAGAAGAAGAGAAGAAAAGAAAGAGAGAACAAAGAAGGAGTTGAAAAGGAGAGTATCAGACTTAGGGGGAGAGATTGGTCTGAGGGGGAGTAATTCAAAGTTTTCGAGTCATAAGTTAGTGAAATAAGTTAAGGTTTTGTCATCATCAAAAAGGGGGAGATTGTTGGAACCAAGTTGGTTCTAAGTACTTAGGATTTTGATGCTTACAAATGTACTCAATGTAAACTTATTTTGTACTTTGAATTATTAAGTTAAATGCCCCAGAAACTGAAGGAAACAGAAGCAGAGATCAAAGGAAAATGAATTCTGGAATTTCCAAAAGATTTTCCAGGATGTCAAAACATCACCAGAGGATATGTTTGGTGGCCCAGAACAGAAGGAAGAAAAATCATAATGAAACATGGATCATACCATTGGAAAGCCTGCCAGAAGGAGAGTTGTTCCAAACAAACAGGAGTCAAATATCAATTTTATTCCAAAAGTTATTCTGACCAGAAAATGGCCTGGCAGTGAAAAATTACACAGTCCAGACTTGTTCCAGACTTGACCAGAAGGTATGTTTATGAGTCCAGAACAAAAGGATCAATTCAGATTTGGCCCAGATCATAAGATAGCATGATTCAGGGCATGGAACTAAGTCCAGACCAAAAGAAATGAGTTCCAGAATCAATCCATACCTGGTCCAAAATTAAAGGTAAAATGTCCACACTGAAATATTTTTTGTTCAAGTTAATTTCAGTTTGTTCCAGACCAAAGTCCAGAATCTGTCTAGATCAGAGTAAAAATTTCCAGATCAATGGTTCAGAAATAATTATTTGGTCCAGTGATGGTCCAGATCAGAAAATCAGACCATGGCCCAGTGGGGGCCGAAATCAGAGGGACAGACTGTGCAGTCCAGCAAAGGCCGAATTCAGAGGATTTTAGCATATCAGGTGTGCGTCCAGGAATGGCCGAAATCAGAGGATCACAGAATATCAAATAGGCTGGTCCAGATGTGGACTATCGCATGAAGATCCAATGGTGCAGATTTGATCATGAGGATTAAAGAATCTGAGAAAAATGCTCAAAACAGAATTGGAGAAAAAGGCTCAAAACAGAATCTGAGCAAACTACTCCAGAATTTTTTCAAAACAGATTAATCGAAATAAACTGTAGAAGTAAAGCATCAGTGAAGTTCTAAAGTTCAACTATAAATAGAGACTTAATGCTGAAGAATAAAGCATCGAAAATCACAAAAGAGTCACACACTTCCAAAGCAACCACTCTCAAATTTTCATATAAGTCAATTGTGAGTTTCAACTTTCAAGAAGCAAGTTCTCGGTAATTTTCTTTCCACTGTGGCAAATCTAAGTTGTTGGAGTAGAGTCTACAATCTGATGGAGTCAGTAGAGGTAGCAGGTTACTTTGCAATTAGATAGGGTTGTATCTAAGTTGTTGAAGTAGAGTCTACAAACTGAGGGATTCATAAAGGGTAGCAAGGTACTTTAGCAATTAGATTCATAGTGTTGTGAATTCTTCTACAATCTGGGGTGTCAGATTGGCTGAAGAACAGGAGTTGTTTTTCCTCAAAGAAGTCTAGGATTGTTAGACTATTTGAGAAGACTGACTTGGAGGGTCAGTAGCAAGGTTGTAATTCAATGTTGAATTAGTGAAATCCTTCAAGGCGAAGGGACTGGACGTAGCCTCGTTAACGGTGAACCAATATAAAATCTGTGAGTTTTTATTTTTATTTTTATCCGCTGCTAACTCTGTTTTAATTATACATCAAGTTTTGTTTTGAAAGTATTAAAACAGGAAAAGTATTCAAGTTAAGTCAAACACAATTCAACCCCCCTTCTCGTGTTTGCACCTTCACTAAGTACTTAGGATTTTGATGTTTAAAAAAGCACTCATTGTAATCTTATTTTGAACCTTGAATTATTACATTAAATGCCACCAGAAAATGAAGTTTCTAGAGGCAGAAGATGAAGACACTAGAAAATGCATCCAGAAGGTACCAGAGGATGCATCCTGGAATTACCAGAGGATATCTTAGATGGCCCAGATCAAAAGGAAGCAAAGTCAGAAGGAGACCTTGACCAGACCAGAAGGAAGCATGCTAGAGGGAGACTTGATCCATACCAGAAGAAAACATCAGTCAGACTTAGTCCAGAAGTTATTCTGACCAGAAGATGGCCTAGTAGTGAAATGATAAATAGCCCAGACTTGATCCAGACTTAATCAAAGGATAAGTTAATGAGTCCAGAACAAGAGAATTATTCTAGATTTGACCTAGACCAGAAGATAGCATGGTTCAGGGTATGAAACTAAGTCCAGACCAGAAGAAATGATCTCCAGATTTGATCCAGAACTGATCCAAAACAGAAGGTAAAATGTCCAGACTGAAATATTATTTGTCCAGACTTAATTTCAGTTCAATCCAGATCCAGATCAGAATTGGTCCAGATCAAAGGGAAGATATCAAGATCAATGGTTCAGATTTAAGTATATGGCAGCATTGGCCGAAATCAGAAGGTCAGAATGTGTCGTCCAGCATTGGCCGAGATCAGAGGATTACAGCAGATCAGTTTGCTAGACCAGGTTGGCCGAGATCAGAAGATCAGAAAGTGTGGTCCAGGGTTTGCCGAAATCAGAGGATCACAGCAGATCACTTAGTATGGTCCAGATGTGGACTAGCGCAGAAGATCAAACGGTCCAGATTTAATCATGAGGATTAACGGTGGAGATTTAATTTAATTTGATCAAAGTATTAAAAGGATTTGTTACAAAAATAAAGTGAAGTCGTATGGGAGTTCAGAAGCTGTTGGCGGGAAGAAACTAAAGACATGATTGGCCAGTTATTTTTGAAAGCAAATCTGAAGCTTAAAAAGATATGTTTTTTATTTAAGTGAAGCCCGATTGGTCAAGATATTTTTGCAAGAGAATCCAGCAAGATACAACTCGAAATTAAGCTTGGAAGAGACCCTAATCTGCATCTATAAAAGGAGGCTCAAGGCAGAAGACTTAGTATCGAAAATCACAAAAGAGTCATACACTTCCAAAAGCAAACACTCAAGTTTTCAGTGAGGTTAATTGTGAGTTCCAGCTTTCCAGAAGCAAGCACTCGTGTTATTTTCTTTCGCTTGTGTTAGATCTAAGTTGTTGAAGTAGAGTCTACAATCTGAGGGAGTTAGAAGGGGTAGCAGATTACTTGGCAATTAGATTCAAGGCTTTGTAATTCCTTCTACAATCTGGGGTTGTCAGATTGGTAGGAGAAGACTTGACTTAGGAAGTCAAGGTGATGTATTCCTCAAGAGTCTAGGATTGTTAGACTGTTTGAGAAGACTGACTTGGAGGGTCAGTGAAACTGTTGTAATTCAAAGTTTGAATTAGTGAAATCCTACAAGGTGAAGGGACTGGACGTAGCCTCGTTAATGGTGAACCAGTATAAAATTCTGTGTTTTTATTTTTACTTTATATCCGTTGTTAACTCTGTTTTATTAACACATCAAGTTTTGTTTTAAAACTGCAAAAGTAGAAAAAGTATTCAAGTTAGTCAAACACAATTCAACCCCCCCTTCTCGTGTTTGCACCTTCAATTGGCATCAGAGCTCGGTCTCAACGTTGAGCACTTAATAGTGTTTGAGGAAAGGTCCAAGGGGTTCAACATGGCAGAATCTAGAGATGATTTGGGAGGCAACATCAACAGACCACCACTGTTTGATGGAGAAAGGTTTGAGTATTAGAAGGACAGAATGAGAAGTTTCTTCATATCACAAGATCCTGAATTATGGAATATGGTATTTAAAGGATACACTGCACCTACTGTTCCAGCAGATCCAACTAAAGAACTGGACATGTATGATATGAAACCAGACTAGAGCAGATTATACAAACTTCATCACAAGTCCAAAAACATCATGATCAGTGCCATCACATTTGTGGAATTTGACAGATGCGCAGATAAAGAAACAGCAAATAGCATATTCGACAGTCTGGTTCTGACCTATGAAGGAAGCCAGCAGGTTCAAGAAGCAAGGGCTAACATACTGGTCAAACAGTATGAGATGTTCAAGATGGAAGATGATGAAAACATTGATGGAATGTTCTGCAGATTCCAGACTCTGATACCTGGGCTGAAGGTCTTGAAGAAAAGCTACACAACAGCAGATCATGTCAAGAAGATTCTAAGAAGCTTACCAACCTAGTGGAGACCAATGGTTACTGCAGTTCAGCAAGCCAAAGATCTGAACAACTTAAAACTTGAAGATCTAATCAGCTCACACAGGTCTTATGAAATAGAACTAAAAGCATATGAACCAAAGAAGAAGAAGAATATGGCCCTGAAGTCGAAACAAAAGATAGCTGCAAAGGCAGCACCAGAATCAGAGGATAGCGACAGTGACAGTGATGATATGGCTTACTTAACCAAACAGATGGTTAAGATCTGGGAAAATAGGAAGAGGAGAGGTTCCAAGAAGAAACATAACAGCAAAGATAAGGAAGAATCTGACAAGAAGAACATCATTTGTTATGGATGCAATGAACCTGGACATATCAAGTCAGAATGTCCAAATCTGGAAAAAGGCAAACAGCACAAGAACAGTTCCAGATACAGAAAAAAGAGTCTGATGGCTGCCTGGGATGTATCAGAATCAGAAGAAGAATCGTCTGATGAAGAAGATGCAGAAACAGCAATGATGACACACATCAGGTCTGCTTCTGGACCTCATAAAGGCACAGCTTCAGGAAGGAAAACAGGCAAAAGGAAGAATGATCAAAGAAGTCATTCAGGCAAGTCTGGAAGCACATCAGAGGAAGCAATTATGGCTCTGATGGCTCATACTAACTCAAGTTCTGGATACAACTCAAGCTCTGGAACATATTCAGAAGATGAAGACGATGAGGTATTTTCTAATCTCTCTAATTGAGGCTGTAAAAGAATTTTTAAATGCAAACAACAAGATCTCCTTAAAATTGAAAACTCTTAGGGAAGATAAGAAAAATCTAACGAAAGAAGTACAAGTTTTAAAGAATCAAAATTCTGAGTATGCAACTGAAAACAAGGATTTTAAAACTGAAGTTGCAAGACTCAAATCTGAAAACCAAACTCTCAAAAGTAATATTTGTTCCACTACTGAAACTGTTTGTGAATCTGATATGCATGAGCAATTTTTTCAAAACATTATTTCTAATGGAATGGAAAGAAGTAAATATGCATCTATGATTTAAGGAAACAGTAACACTGCAAAGAGAGGTCTTGGTTTTACAGAAATTATTGATGAAACTAAAAATGTTCATTATGATGTTCTATGTATTGTTTGTGCTAAGGAAGGTCTCTCTGAATTATCTTGTCCAATGGTAAAATCTGAACAAGATCAGAGAACTGTTAAAACTAACAAATTTGGACCCAATCAGTTCAGGGTACCAAAAGATCAAATTGTCTATGTTGCAGATATTCTGAGCAACAAGAAGGAGACACCAACAATGGTGCCTGGACAATGGATGTTGGCAATGCACAAGCAGAAGAAGGTTTATATTCCAACATCTACCAAACAGAAGCCAAGTGACTCTGGTAGAAGAAGAACTGGTCAACACAATACCTATTAGAACCAGAACTAGAATCATAGGAGGAACACGAAATATCAAAGATATCACATGAATCAGAACAAGAACTGGAACCAGTATCATAGGAACAGGAACCAGAACTAGAACTGGAACTGGAACCAGTATCAGAGGTATAGGAACTGGAACCAGAACCAGAACTAGAACCAGTATCAGAGGCACAGGAATTGGAACCAGAACCAACACTGGAACTAGAATCTGAATCAGTACTAGAACCCGAACCTGAACTAGCATAATTACCAGAATCAGTATAATCACAAGAATCACCATAAGTTCCAGAATCACCAGAGGAACATGGTGTATCAGCCAAAGCAGAAATAGAGGAATCAGAATCAGGAGAGTTCTTCAAACACTCCAGTGAGATTCATCAAGACTACAAACCTGGAAGGGAATTCAAATCCCCTCATCCAAACCATGTAATCACAGAACATACAGATTAGGAATCTGAAAATCAGAAGCAAGAGGATTTTCAGAGTAAAACTGAAACTGTTGACATAGAGGTTACATCTTGCTGTAAATACTATTATTATTTGATCTTAACAAATCAAAGCTAGATAAGTATTCTACAGGTTTTCAAATTGTCAGAGGAATCAGGTGATTCACACAAATTGAACACTTCAGCAGAAACAACATTCCAGTGGTTTAAAAAACAATCAGAAACCACCAGAAGCAGAATTAATGGTTTGGCTGTATTGAGTTCATTTTTAAATTATTTGATCTATATTATGTTATATGACAAACTGCTTGATCTTGACAAATCAAAGCAAGATAAAGATAGTGCAAGTTCACCAGAACCAAAGGGAGCAGAAGCAGAAGAAACAAAAGTACCTGGAAATGTAGAGGATACAAGCAAGTCAGCAACACATGACAAATGTTCAAAAGATAAATCTGATCAAGTCAGAAACAGCCAATATAAGTCAGAAGAGAAATCTGGATATTTACCAGAATCAGAAGCTATTACAGATTTTCCAGAACCAGAAGCTGATTTATCAGAATCAGAAGATGTTACAAATTTACCAGAACTAGAAGCTGATTTATCAGAATCAGAAGCTGTTACAGATTTACCAGAATCAGAAGCCGTTACAGATTTACCAGAATCAGAAGTTGATGCAGACCAACCAATGTTGATGAAGCTTTGGCAGAGGAAGGTTAGATACTTGCAATGCAAGAAGAGCTGAATGAATTCCAAAGGAATGATGTTTGGGATCTGATATCCAAACCAAACAAAAACATTATTGGAACCAAGTGGGTGTTCAGGAATAAACTCAATGAAAAAGGTGAAGTGGTAAGGAACAAAGCCAGACTAGTAGCTCAAGATATAGTCAACAGGAAGGTATAGATTACACTGAGACTTTTGCTTCAGTGGCCAGGTTAGAAGCAATTAGAATTCTCTTATCATTTGCTGGTAATCATGATATAGTTCTGTATCAAATGGATGTTAAAAGTGCATTCTTAAATGGCTATATAAGTGAGGAAGTCTATGTCAAACAGCCCCCTGGATTTGAAAATTCTGATTTTCCAGACCATGTTTTTAAACTTAAAAAATCTTTATATGGTTTAAAAGAAGCACCAAGGGCATGGTATGACAGACTTAGTACCTTTCTTCTTAATAATGAATTTGATAGAGGCCAGATTGATAATACTCTATTTAGGAAATCCATTAAAAATGATATTTTAATTATTCAAGTTTACGTTGACGATATCATCTTTAGATCGACTAATGGCACTTTGTGCAAAGAGTTTTCTGACCTAACGCAGAAAGAGTTCCAAATGAGCATGATGGGAGAACTTAAGTTCTTCCTGGGAATTCAGATTCACCAAGGTAAATCAGGTATACTCACTTACCAATCTAAATACACTAAAGAACTTCTTAAAAAGTTCAAAATGAGTGAATGTAAGCTTATGGCCACCCCCATGCACCCAACCTGCTCACTTGAGAAAGATGAAACCAGGCAAAAGGTAGACCAGAAAACATACATAGGTATGATTGGATCCCTTCTTTATTTAACTGATTCTAGACCTGACATCTTGTTTAGTGTTTGTGTCTGTGCCCGTTTTCAAGCTGACCCTAGGGAATCCCATTTAACTGCTGTCAAACGAATTTTGAGATACCTTAAAGGAACCACCAACCTTACCCTGTTATATAAGAAAACCCTCACCTACAAACTCAGAGGTTTTTGTGATTCCGACTATGCTGCAGACAAGTTCGAAAGGAAAAGTACAAGCGGCAACTGCACCTTCTTAGGTGATAATTTGATCTCTTGGTCAAGCAAAAGACAAAGCACCATTGCTATGTCAACAGCCGAAGCTGAGTATATATCAGCAGCAGGATGCAGCTCACAGTTACTCTGGATGAAACATCAACTTGAAGATTACAACATCTTTGAAACCAATATCCCTTTGTTCTGTGATAACACCTCAGCCACAAACCTAACCAAGAACCCTATCTTACACTCTAGAGCCAAACATATTGAAATAAAACACCATTTCATTAGGTACCATGTTCAAAAAGGGACTTTAAGCATCCAGTTTATGGACACTGATCATCAATCGGCTGACATCTTCACCAAAGCACTACCTGAAGATAGGTTCGAGTTCATCAAGAAGCATCTCAACATTACCTCCATATCTGACTAGCTCAAGTAGTCATCTTAGGAGTTTTTAATTTTCTTGTAATTTTATTTTATGCTTTTTAATTTTCTGTTTTTACTTTCTGTAATTTGTAAAGAGAAAAAACAAAAAATTACAAAAATAGTAGGACCTCTTTTTGGGTGATGACAAAAAGGGGGAGAGATGGAGAAAAAGGAGAAATAAGTAGAAAAGGAAAGATAAAAAGAAAGGAGGAGCGAAAAAGAAAGAGATGAAAAGAGAAGGAGTTGAAAAGGAGAAGAATCAGGGAGAGAGAAAAATAAAGAGAGAAAAAAGAAAGAGTGAAAAGGGAAGGAGTTGAAAAGGAGAAGAAACATGGAGAGAGAAAAATAAATCAGAAAGAGATGAAAAGATAAGGAGTTGAAAAGGAGAAGAAAAAGTCAGTATCAGACTTAGGGGGAGATATTGGTCTGAGGGGGAGTAATTCAAGTCTTCGAGTTATAAGCTAGCAAAATAAGTTCAGGTTCTGTCATCATCAAAAAGGGGGGCATTGTTAGAACCATTTGGTTCTAAGTACTTAGGATTTTGATGTTTACAAAAGCACTCCATGTAATCTTATTTTGATCCTTGAATTATTACATTAAATGCCACTAGAAAATGAAGTTTCCAGAGGCAGAAGATGAAGACACCAAAAAATGCATCCAGAAGGTACCAGATGATGCATCCTTGAATTACCAGAGGATATCTTTTCTAGCCCAGATCAGAAGGAAGCAAAGTCAGAAGGAGACCTGGACCAGACCAGAAGGAAGCCTGCCAGAGGGAGACTTGATCCAAACCAGAAGAAATCATAAGTCAGACTTAGTCCAGAAATTATTCTGACCAGAAGATGGCCTGGCAATGAAATGATAAAAAGCCCAGACTTGATCCAGACTTAATCAGAGGATAAGTTAAAGGGTCCTGAACAAGAGAATCAATCCAGATTTAACCCAGACCAGAAGAAAGCATGGTTTAGGGTACGAAACAAGGTCTAGACTAGAAGAAATGATCTCCAGATTTGATCCAGACTGAAATATTATTTGTCGAGACTTAATTTCAGTTCAATCCAAACCCAGTTCAGAATTGGTCCAGATCAGAGGGAAGATATCAAGATCAATGGTTCAAATTTAAGTATATGGCCTAGTGTTGGCCGAGATCAGAAGATCAGACCATGGCCCAGTGTTGGCCGAAATCAAGACGTCAGAATGTGTGGTCCAGCATTGGCCGAGATTAGAGGATCACAGCAGATCAATTTGCAAGACCAGGTTGGCCAAGATCAGAAGATCAGAAAGTGTGGTCCAGGGTTGGTCGAAATCAGAGGATCACAGCAGGTCACTTAGTATGGTCCAAATGTGGACTAGCGCAGAAGGCCAAACGTTCCAGATTTAATCATGAGGACTAACGGTGGAGATTTAATTTAATTTGATCAAAGTATTAAAAGGATTTGTTACAAAAATAAAGTGAAGTCGTATGGGAGTTCAAAAGCTGTTGGCGGGAAGAAACTAAACACATGATTGGCCAGTTATTTTTGAAAGAAAATCTGAAGCTTAAAAAGATATGTTTTTTATTTAAGTGAAGCCCGATTGGTCAAGATATTTTTGCAAGAGAATCCAACAAGGTACAGCTCGAAATTAAGCTTGGAAGAGACCCTAATCTGCATCTATAAAAGGAGGCTCAAGACAGAAGACTTAGTATCGAAAATCACAAAAGAGTCATACACGTCCAAAAGCAAACACTCAAGTTTTCAGTGAGGTTAATTGTGAGTTCCAGCTTTCCAGAAGCAAGCACTCGTGTTATTTTCTTTCCCATGTGTTAGATCTAAGTTGTTGAATTAGAGTCTACAATCTGAGGGAGTCAAAAGGGGTAGCAGATTACTTGGAAATTAGATTTAAGGCATTGTAATTCCTTCTACAATCTGGGGTTGTCAGATTGGTAGGAGAAGACTTGACTTTGGAAGTCAAGGTGTTGTATTCCTCAAGAGTCTAGGATTGATAGACTGTTTGAGAAGATTGACTTGCAGGGTCAGTGGAACTGTTCTAATTCAAAGTTTGAATTAGTGAAATCCTTCAAGGTGAAGGGACTGGACGTAGCCTCGTTAACGGTGAACCATTATAAAATTCTGTGTTTTTAATTTTACTTTATATCCGCTGCTAACTCTGTTTTATTCATACATTAAGTTTTCTTTAAAACAACAAAAACAGAATAGTATTCAAGTTAGTCAAACACAATTCAACCCCCCTTCTCGTGTTTGCACCTTCATGGACCACACGTTTTGATATTCTGATTTCAGCCAAAACTAGGCCATATTGTCTGATCTTCTGATTTCGGCCAACACTGGACCATGATGATTAAATCTGGACATCATATCTTCTGATTTTGAATGAGTTTGATACTCTAAACAATGCTATCTTCTGGTCTGGGACAAATATGGATTGAATCTCTTGTTCTGGACCAATTAATTTATGCTCTGATCAAGTCTGGATCAAGTCTAGACTGATTATCATTTCATTGCCAACCTATCTTCTAGTCAGAATAAATTATGGACCAAGTCTGACTTATGATACCTTCTGGTCTGGAACAAGTCTCCCTCTGGCAGACTTCCTTCTGGTCTGGTCCAGGTCTCCTTTTGGACTCTACTTCCTTCTGATCTGGCCAGGAAACATATCCTCTAGTGGTGTTTTGACATCCTGGTGTATCCTCTGGTACCTTCAGGATGCATCCTCTGGTACCTTCTGGATGCATTATCTGGTGTCTTCTGGAGGTGTATCCTCTGGTCTGATTTTATCCTCTGATAACTCATCTTTTGCCTCTTGTGTTTTCATCTTCTGCCTCTGGTACCTTTATATTCTGGTGGCAATTAATATAATAATTCTAAGTACAACATAAGATTACATGGAGTGCTTTTGTAAACATCAAAATCCTAAGTACTTAGAACCAACTTGGTTCCAACAATCTCCCCCTTTTTGATTATGACAAAACCTTAACTTATTTTGCTAGCTTATAACTCGAAGTACTTTGAAATACTCCCCCTCAAACCAATCTCTCCCCTTAAGTCTGATACTGACTTTTTCTTCTCCTTTTCAACTCATTCTCTTTTTACGCTTTCTTTTCTTCTATTCTCCTCTCCTTTTCAACTCCTTCTCTTTTCATCTCTTTTTTTTTCTCTCTCTCCCTGTTTCCTCTCCTTCTCAACTCTTTCTCTTTTCATCTCTTTCTTTTTCACTCTTCCTTGTTTCCTCTCCTTTTCAACTCCTTCTCTTTTCATCTCTTTCTTTTTCACTCCTCCCTGTTTCCTCTCCTTTTCATCTTTTTCTTTTTCACTCCTCCTTTCTTTTTACCTCTCCTTTTCTACTGATTTCTCCTTTTTCTCTCTCTCCCCCTTTTTTATTTTTTGTTTTTCTCTTTACAAAGTACAGAAAGTAAAAACAAGAAAATAAAAGACATAAATTAAAATTACAAGAAAATTAAAAACTCCTAAGGTTACTTGAGCTAGTCATATATGGAGATAATATTGATATGTTTCTTGATGAACTCGAACCTATCTTCATGTAAAGCTTTGGTGAAGATATCAGCCCATTGATGATCAGTGTCCACAAACAGGATGCTTCAAGTCCCTTTTTGAACATGGTCCCTAATGTAAGGTTAGTGGTTCCTTTAAGGTATCTCAAAATTCTTTTAACAGCAGTTAAATGGGATTCCCTAAGGTCAGCTAGAAAACAGGCACAGACACAAACACTAAACAAAATGTTAGGTCTAGAAGCAGTTAGGTAAAGAAGGGATCCAATCATACCTCTGTATGTTTTCTGGTCTACCTTTTGGCTGGTTTCATCTTTCTCAAGTGAGCAGGTTGGGTGCATGGGGGTGGCCATAGGCTTACAGTCACTCATCTTGAACTTTTTGAGAAGTTCTTTAGTGTATTTAGAATGGTGAATGAGTATACCTGATTTACCTTGGTGAATCTGAATTCCCAGGAAGAACTTAAGTTCTCCCGTCATGCTCATTTGGAACTCTTTCTGCATTAGGTCAGAAAACTCCTTGCACAAAGTGCCATTAGTAGATCCAAAGATGATATCATCAACATAAACTTGAATAATCAAAATATCATTTTTAATGTTTTTCCTAAATAGAGTATTATCAATCTGGCCTCTATCAAATTCATTCTTAAGCAAAAAGTTACTAAGTTTGTCATACCATACCTTGGTCCTTGTTTTAAACCATATAAAGATTTTTTAAGTTTAAAAACATGGTTTGGAAAATCAGAGTTTTCAAATCCAATGGGTTGTTTGACATAGACTTCCTCACTTATATAGCCAATTAAGAATGCACTTTTAACATCCATTTGATACAGCATTATATCATGATTAGTAGCAAATGATAAAAGAATTCTAATTGCTTTAACCTGGCCACTAGAGCAAAAGTCTCAGTGTAATCAATACCTTCCTGTTGACTGTATCCATGAGCTACAAGTCTGGCTTTGCTCCTTACCACTTCACCTTTTTCATTGAATTTATTCCTAAACACCCACTTGGTTCCAATTATGTTTTTGTTTGGCCTAGATACCTGATCCCAAACATCATTCCTTTGGAATTCATTCAGCTCTTCTTGCATTGCAAGTATCCAACCTTCCTCTGCCAAAGCCTCATCAACATTTCTTGGTTCAATTGTTGAGAGTAAACCAAACAGACTGGTTTCTCTACTTGATGATTTGGTTTTTAAAGGTTCTGTTGCACTGCTAATAATGAGAGTTTCTGGATGGGAAGACTTGTACTTCCATCCATTCTTTCCCTCTGACTTGTCTTCAGAGTCAGCATGTTCGTCTTCCTTTATTTTATCTTTCTCAGGTTCTGCTGCTGGTTCAGCTTCTGGTTCCTGTGCCTCTGGTTCACCTGCAATTTCCTCATCTTACTTTGACTTTTCAGAGTCAAGCTGTTTATCATCAAACTTAATGTGGATTGATTCTTCCACAGTGTTAGTTTCTTTATTAAACACTCTATAAGCTTTTGATCTCTCAGAGTAACCAATAAAGGTACACTTTTGAGATCTAGAGTCAAACTTAGCTAAATTATCTTTAGCGTTCAACACAAAACAAGTACAGCCAAATTTCTTGAAGTAGGAAATGTTAGGTTTCTTACCTTTCCACAGTTCATATGGAGTTTTATGTAAGATTGACCTGATGTACACTCTATTCTGAATGTAGCAAGCTGTGTTGACCTTCTTCCATCAGACTCATATTGCCTCATCTAGTTGTAGCAAGAACATAAACCTTCTTCTACTTGTGCATTGCCAACATCCATTGTCCAGGAAACATTGTTGGTGTTTCCTTCTGGTTGCTCAGCATATCTGCAACATAGACAATTTGATCTTTTGGTACCCAGAACTGATTGGGTCCAGGTTTGTTAGTTTTAACAGCTCTCTGAGCTTGTTCAGATTTTACCATTGGACAAGATAATTCAGAGTGACCTTTCTTAGCACAAATAATGCATAAAACATCATAATGAACAGTTTTAGTTTCAGCAATAGTTTCTATAAAACAAAGACCTCTCTTTCCAGTGTTACTGTTTCCATAAATCATAGATGCATATTTACTTCTTTCCATTCCATTAGAAATAAAGTTTTGAAAAAATTGCTCATGCATATCAGATTCACAAACAGTTTTGGAAGTGGAACAAATATTACTTTTGAGAGTTTGGTTTTCAGATTTGAGTTTTGCAACTTCTGTTTTAAAATCCTTGTTTTCAGTTGAATACTCAGAATTTCGATTCTTTAAAACTTGGACTTCTTTGGTCAGATTTTTCTTATTTTCCCTAAGAGTTTTTAGTTTTCAAGACATCTTATTGTTTGCATTTAAGAAATCCTTTAAAGCCTTAATTAATTCAGATTTAGTGAGATCAGAAAATACCTCATTGTCTTCATCTTCTGAATTTGCTCTAGAGCCTGAGCTGTATCCAGAGCTTGAGTTCGTATGAGCCATCAGAGCCAGAATTGCTTCCTTTGATGTGCTTCCAGGTTTGCCTGAATGACTTCTTTGATCATTCTTCCTTCTACTTGTTTTCCTTCCTGAAGTTGTGCCTTTATAAAGTCCAGAGGCAGACCTGATGTGTGCCATCATTGTTGTTTCTGCCTCTTCTTCATCAGACGATTCTTCTTCTGATTATGATGCATCCCAAGCTGTCATCAGACCCTTCTTTTTGAATCTGGAACTCTTCTTGTGACTTGATGTTATGTTTCTTCTTGGAGCCTCTCCTCTTTCTGTTTTCCCATATCTTAACCATCTGTTTGGTTAAGTAAGCCATATCATCACCGTCATTGTCGCTATCCTCTGATTCTGATGCTGCCTTTGCAACTTTCTTCTGTTTCGCCTTTAGGGCTAGATTCTTCTTCTTCTTTGGTTCATCTGCTTTCAGTTCTAGTTCATGAGACTTGAGTGAGCTGATCAAATCTTCAAGTCTTAAGTTATTCAGATCTTTGGCTTGCTTAACTGTAGTAACCATTGGTCTCCACTTGGTTGGTAAACTTCTTCGAATCTTCTTGACATGATCTGTTGTTGTGTAGCTTTTCTTCAAGACCTTCAGTCCAGATATACGAGTCTAGAATCTACAGAACATTCCATCAATGTCTTCATCATTTTCCATCTTGAACAACTCATATTGTTTGACCAGTATGTTAGCCCTTGCTTCTTGAACCTGTTGGCTTCCTTCATAGGTCAGAACCAGACTATCAAATACATTATTTGTTGTTTCCTTGTTGGTGCATCTATCAAATTCTTTAAATGTGATAGCACTGATCATGATGGTTCTGGACTTGTGATGCAGTTTGTATAATTTGCTCTGGTCTGGTTTCATATCTTCCATGTCAAGTTCTTTAGTTGGATCTCCTGGAATAGTAGGTGCAATGTATCCTTTGACTACCAGCTTCCATAATTCAGGATCTTGAGATATGAAGAAACTTATCATCTTGTCCTTCCAATACTCAAACCTGTCTCCATCAAACAGTGGTGGTTTGTTGATGTTGCCTCCCAAATCATCTTTGGATTCTGCCATGTTGTTGACCCCTTGGACCTTTCCTCAAACACTGTTAAGTGCTCAGCCTTGAGACCGAGCTCTGATGTCAATTGAAGGTGCAAACACGAGAAGGGGGGTTGAATTGTGTTTTAATAACTTGAATACTTTTTCTGTTTTTGCAGTTTTAAAACAAAACCTGATGTATGAATAAAACAGAGTTAGCAGCGGATGTAAAGTAAATATAAAACACAGAATTTTATACTGGTTCACCGTTAACTAGGCTACGTCCAGTCCCTTCACTTTGAAAGATTTCACTAATTCAAAACCATGAATTACAACAATACCACTAACCCTCCAAGTCAGTCTTCTCAAACAGTCTAACAATCCTAGACTTTTCAGGAATACAGCACCTTGACTTCTCAAGTCAAGTCTTCTCCTACCAATCTGACAACCCCAGATTGTAGAAGGAATTACAACGCCTTGAATCTAATTGCTAAGTAATCTGCTACCCCTTCTGACTCCCTCAGATTGTAGACTCTACTTCAACTACTTAGATCTAACACAAGGGAAAGAAAAACACGAGTGCTTGCTTTTGGAAAGCTGGAACTCGCAATTAACCTCACTGAAAACTCGAGTGTTTGCTTCTGGAAGTGTATGACTCTTTTTGATTTTCGATACTAAGTCTTCAGTCTTGAGCCTCTTTTTATAGATGTGAATTAGGGTCTCTTCCAAGCTTAAATTCGAGCTGTATCTTGCTTCTTGTCTGGAACAAATCTCCCTCTGGCAGGCTTCCTTCTGGTCTGGTCCAGGTCTCCTTCTGGACTTTGCTTCCTTCTGATCTGGGCCAGGAAACATATCCTCTGGTGGTATTTTGACATCCTGGTGTATCCTCTAGTACCTTCAGGATGCATCCTCTGGTACCTTCTGGATGCATTATCTGGTGTCTTCTGGAGGTGTACCCTCTAGTCTAATTTTATCCTCTGATAACTCATCTTCTGCCTCTGATGTTTTCGTCTTCTGCCTCTAGTACCTTTATCTTCTGGTGGCAATTAATATAATAATTCAAAGTACAAAATAATATTACATGGAGTGCTTTTGTAAACATCAAAATCCTATGTACTTATAACCAACTTGGTTCCAACAGGTCATTGATCACAACAATCTCATTCTCTTAGACACATTCCATTTTGTGCCTACTTGTGTGTTAAACACGATTCTACCTCACATAGCAACAGAAGCTAGACAAATGGTTTCACTGAACATTGAAGGGCGGGCTATATTGGAGATGAATGTGTCACTTCATGTTATCACACACATGCAAGTAGAAGAAGATCATTTATTAGAGCAATATGATGATGAAGGTCAACAAATTGGGGAATTGTTAGAGAAAAATGGAAATCGATCATCCTCCTTGTTTAGATTCCATAGATCAATGATCAATTTGTTTGGAGGAGTATGGAAATGGATCAAAGTAAGGACTATGTAAAACAAAATGCTCTCATGTTTTTCATAAAGAATGTATTGGCAAGTGGGTCCAACAATGCATCAATAAATTATCTTCTTACTCTTATCCATTGTGTCAATCTAACATAATATGATCGTGATGTTTGTTGTATTACAATGTACTTCTTCCTATTACATTGATTTGATCCTTTTGGATTTTTTGGTAAGATTTTTATCAACACAATATTGTCTATATTTATTTATTTGGATTTTTTCCTAGTCTCTAAACATTTTATTTTTTATTCAAACATAATTGCCTAACATATTTTTTTATCATTCATTAGTTACTTAGAAGTTCGGATTTAATAAATTAAATTGTTTTTTGTTAAAGTTTTGTGAGAAAAGTGTGTTTGTCTACTATAATAAAAATTATATTTTTAAAAAATATTCGTTATAAAAAATTATTTTTAAGTGAAGTCACTCAAAATAGTTTTTATTTTAAGCTGTTTTTATAATATAAGGCTAAAGAAAAGTAAACGTGAGGAATAGTTCAAAAGGTAGTAGCTACACTAAACTATAAACAACATGATCATAAATTCGAGGAAATAGTTAAATATAGGGTTGTTAAAATGGGATAGCTCAAATGGACTAGTCCTCTCAGCCCGCTAAAAACTAGGGTTTTGACAACATGAAATAATTGTTAAAAAGAAGAGAATAGCTAATGCAAGTGGTCCCAGGTAGTCAGCTAAATGTTGAGACACTTTAAAAAAATTCATTTTAGTGAAGTTGAGGTAAAATATGTTGCGTGTAAATATTTCCACAAAATATACTTATGTGACTCTCGAACTCACGATACCACCGACGTCACGTACCACCTTACCAAATGAAACAAAAAACATATTATTGTATCTGATGACCCCACTCGAACTACTCTTACATTTGCTACTGTAGAAGGATTTGGTTTGGTTTCAACAAATAGTAAATTTAACCTTCAAGCTTGTCGTAGGGCATTGCCTTTTTTTGTGGTTTTGGATGAACAATCATTTAAGGTTGTGGAAGGTGAAGGATTTAAATATATTATCATAACATTGCAACCGCAATTTATAATACCATATACGCGAACTATAGCTAGGGATAGTTTTCAGTTGTTTTTGGAGGAAAAAGTAAGGTTGAAAGCTTTTTTTTAAGTCTGATCGCAATAGGGTAGCTCTTACAACAGATTGTTGAACTACAATCCAAAACCTTAACTACTTGACTCTTATGGCACACTTTGTTGATAATGATTGAAATTATCAAAAAAGGATAATTAGTTTGACAATAATCCCAACTCATAGGGGTGACACAATTGGTAGGAAGATTGAAAAGGTTTTAAAGGATTGAAGGATTCAGAATGTGTCAACTATATTCGTTGATAATTGCATCATCCAATAATGTAGCTGTTGCTTTTTTGAAAAAAAAAAGATAAAAAATATGGATAGTTTGATAGGGGATGGGGAACACTTCCACATGAGGTGTGTTGCTCATATTCTAAATTTAGTTGTAACTAATGGTTTGAAAGAAAAAAATAAGCCAGTCTCTAGCATTAGAAATGTTGTTAGATTTATAAAATCTTCACCTCAATGGGCTGTCAAGTTTCAAGAATGTATTCAATTTGCTGGAATATCTTGTAAAAAATTGATATCTCTTGATGTTTAAACTCGTTAGAACTTGACCTACTTGATGCTTGAGGCTGCGTAGAAGATTCAAATAGCTTTTGGGAAGCTTGAGGTTGAAGAGTCAAGTTATAAGGATTTCTTTGTAGAAGTTGGTCCTCCAACTAGTTCTGGTTGGGATACAACTAGGGCATTTGCAACTTTTTTGGAGTTACTTTATGAGGCAACTAGAGTGTTTTCCTCCTCACAACATGAGAGTATACGTGTGGTTTTTCACCAATTGTCTGCAATCTATTGTGAGCTGCAAAATGCCTCTTTAAATTTGAACACCATTTGTGCTAGTGTGTTTGGGGATATGTTAGCAAAGTAAGACAAGTATTAGGGTAGTATTAAAAACATTAATAAATTGTTGTATTTTGGGGTAATTTTCAATCCACAGTATAAATTGAGATATGTTGAGTGGTTCTTTCAAGATATGTATGCAACTAAATCAGAGGTGGCTATTGAATTGATCACACTAATTAAAGAAGATTTAACTAAAACGTACAATTGGTATAAAAAAGTCTATGACAAAAAAATAATAATTCACCACAACCAATTCCTATGGTTGTTGACAATATTTCCCATGATGAAACCTCTACTGTAGCTGCTCGTATTTCACATATGGCTAGAGCACAAGCTTTTGAAGACCATTTGAAAGAGAAAGACTCCATTGACCAACAAAAATGAGCTTGAGGGATATTATTCTAGTAAGTGTGTGAAGATTGTTGGAACCTAGTGTTGAAGAAAAAATCTTTTTGATATATGTTTTCATGACAACAAACCTTATGAAATAAATTATTAAGTTTTATGAATGGTGGTCTACTAATGATTTCACTTAAGTTTTGTTTAAGGAACATGAATTGCATAAGTGAACAAGCAAGAATCAATTCACTTCATCAAAGTGCATAAGTATCCACTCAATAATGAAATAATCTCAAAAGGAATGTATCATATATCAATCATTCAATAGAATGATTATTACATCTTCAAGATAACATCTTCATGAAGAAAGATGATCAAATACATTCATACAACAAATCAATTATCAAACTATGCAATAAATCAAAAGCAAGATCATTTGAAAGAAGAAAAATTACAAAAACAGAATGGAGAACATTCTTGATAGAAGTCTAGAAAACGGAGAACGTTCTCAACAGTTCTGAAATTTCAAGAACAAATGATCTTCTCTGTTGAAGAAGAAATTTTTCATGGATTTCACAATCATTGCTCCTGGATTTCACAATCATGTGATCTATACTATCCAAGGAATATACAGGATTCGTCTCAACAAATAATCAATTCAAAATACAAAGTAGAAAAGCTATGGAATATGATGGATCAAGCATGTTTAAGCAAGACTGATCAGTCTCTAGAATGATCATATTAGTCTCCAGAATGATCATATCAGTCTCCAGAATGTCCAGAATGATCATCGGTCTCCAAAATGATCATCAGTCTCCAGAATGATCAATCAATCTCCAGCATGTTAACATCAATCTCAAGCATGTTAACATCAATCTCCAGCACGTTAACAATCAATCTCCAGCATGTTAACATTAATCCCCAGCATGTTAACATCAATCACCAGCATGTTAACAATCAATCTCCAGCATGTTAACATTAATCTTCAGAATGTTTAATGTAAGACCCTTAAATTTCGGAATTAATTTATGGAATTAATATTAAGTGTATTTTAGGGATAATTGTAAAATATTTAATATATGTATGTTTTGAGTAAATATATATATATATATATATAAATATTTATTTTTGAAGATATATTAAGATTATTGGATGAAGAATAAATTAATTTAATTACGAGTAATTAAATTAACAAACAGTTAATTAAGGGATTATCAGCTAATTGCGACGAGACTGGTTAAGTGCTAAGGATCAGACAAGTGTCAGGTGTGGTGGCACCCACACAAGCTTATAAATAGGAGTGAGAAGGATGGGTGAAATCAGAACACCATTCCTCCTCCCTCACTGCCCATACTGCATGTAACAGTATCCCTTCCCTCCCATTCTGTTTTCTGTTCCAACCCGTTCAAAAGAAAGAAAAAAAAGGAGTTCCTCAAAAGTGACATTAATTGTAAATCTAAGCACCAAACCAGAAAACCCCCAGTACAAAAGTTCTTCCCCTCATCATTCCGAAGCTAGAGAACCTGTTTTCGTAGCATCAAACGCAAGCGGGAGTTTCGCCGATTTTCGACACGTAAACGGGAACGAAAATAGAAACGTGAGAAGTAGCAGAAACGCAACAAGGGTAAGGGCACCTTCCACTTTCTAGTTGCATTAAGACTATAAGTGCATAACTGTCATGGCATTACTGGTGTTTTCATTATTGTTTTTGAAGGAAAATTGTTTTGCCTGTTGATTGAAAGAAATGAAAAGAAAATGCATTATGTGATGTTTTAAAAGTTCTGTGATGATTGTTGTTGGGCTGAATGCACTAAAGTTGTTTTGTTTATGTGGGAAAGTGGAAAAATGTCTTGCATGTTATTTTGAATATGCTTAAAATGCATGTTCATAAAACTGTTTTGAAAGTTGTTTTAAAATGCGAAAATGCATTATGTTGGTGTTTTGCTGCTATGTGATGCTTGTTGTTTGGCTGAATGTGTTAATGTCGTTCTGGATGTTTGAGAAAGCTGAAAATTGCAGGTAACACCCTAACTGCACTTTTTGATTCGGGGGCAACCCATTCTTTCATTGCTATGGAATGTGTGAATCGTTTAAAGTTATCTGTGTCTGCTTTACCTTTCGATTTGGTTGTTTCCACACCTGCTAAGACTTTGACCGTAAACTCTGCATGTTTACATTGTACTATAACGATTCAGAATAGAGATTTCTTGGTTAATTTAATCTGTCTACCCCTACAATCACTCGAGATCATTCTCGGCATGGATTGGATGACATATAATTACGTAGTCTTGGATTGCGCTCGAAAATTAGTTCTTTTCCCCGAACCTGGAGTCGTTCGGTATTTGGCTGCTAATAGACTCGAGGTGTCTCTGAGAGAAGGAACTCAGGAATTTATATCATTGGCTAACGTGGAGACTAAGATGGATGTGAACATAGAAGATGTGAAGTTAGTCAAAGAATATCCGGACGTATTTCCAACAGAAATTCCAGGATTACCCCCAGTAAGAGGGTGGGGTTCTTCATTGATTTACACCCAGGAACTGGACCTATTTCAATTGTGCCGTATCGGATGTCGCCATTGGAATTAAGCGAGCTTAAGGGTCAAATTGAAGGTTTGTTGGAGAAAGGATTTATCAGACCAAGTGTGTCGCCATGGGGAGCTCCGGTGTTATTGGTTAAGAAGAAGGATGGAAGTTCGCGCTTATGTGTGGATTATAGGCAACTTAACAAGGTGACTATTAAGAATCGTTATCCTTTACCACGCATCGATGATTTGATGGACCAATTGAGGGGAGCAGCAGTGTTTTCAAAGATTGATTTGAAATCAGGATACCATCAGATTCGGGTTTAGAGAAGGAGATATTCAAAAGACTGCTTTCAGGACCCGTTATGGACATTATGAATATCTCGTTATGCCATTCGGAGTTACGAATGCACCCGCGATTTTCGTGGATTATATGAATAGGATCTTTAGCCCGTTCCTGGATATATTTGTGGTGGTGTTCATCGATGATATATTGGTTTATTCAAAGGATGAAGAAAAACACAGAGAACACCTACGCCAAGTTCTTGAAGTCTTACGCGAGAAGCAATTGTATGCTAATTTGTCGAAGTGCGAGTTTTGGCTAAAGAAAGTGAACTTCTTGCGACATGTGATAACAAAAGAAGGAATCGTTGTGGATCCGGCGAAGATTGAGACAATTCTTGCCTGAAAACAGCCCCAGACTATCACAGACATACGTAGTTTTGTTGGACTGGCAGGATACTACAGGAGATTTATTGAAGGATTTGATAAGATTGTAGCTCCTTTGACACAACTCACCAGAAAGAATCAGCCGTTTGCATGGACGGAGAAGTGTGAGGAAAATTTTCAGTTGCTTAAGGAAAAGTTGACAACCTCACCAGTATTGGTTTTTCCACATCCGGAGGAACCATATGAAGTTTACTATGATGCATCTCATCAAGGTTTGGGATGTGTTTTGATGCAACACAAGAAAGATGTAGCATACGCCTCAAGGCAGTTGAAAACTCACAAACGAAACTACCCTACTCACGATTTAGAGCTTGCTGCAGTAGTGTTTGCATTAAAGGTATGGAGGCACTACTTATATGGATACACGTTCACGGTGTTCAGTGACCATAAAAGTTTGAAGTATTTGTTCGATCAGAAAGAATTAAACATGCGTCAGAGGAGATGGATGGAGACTCTCAAGGATTTTGACTTTACATTGCAGTACCACCCTGGAAAAGCCAATGTGGTGGTTGATGCATTGAGTCGGAAAAGTGTGTCAGTATCTTCAATGATAATGGCCAGACAACAAGAGTTGTGGGAAGCATTTAGAGATCTACATTTGGACGTAAAGTTTGCACCAGGAATTTTAAAGTTTGGAATGATAACAATTTCGAGTGGTCTACTTGAGGAGATTGCAAACTTGCAAGATGACGCATTGATCCAAGAAAAGAGGAATCTGATAGCGCAAGGACAGACAACTGAGTTCAGGGTCGGAACAGATAATATTCTGAGATGTAATGGAAGAGTTTGTGTACCGGAAATTGCAGAGATGAGAAGAGCGATTTTGGAAGAAGCTCATAAGAGTAAGTTGAGTATTCATCCTGGAGCGACCAAGATGTACCAGGACTTAAGACAGAATTACTGGTGGCCAAGAATGAAGAGGGACGTAGCAGAGTACGTATCGGCTTGTTTAACTTGTCAAAAAGCGAAAGTGGAACATCAACGACCTGCTAGAATGTTGCAACCTCTGGATATACCGGAATGGAAGTGGGACAGCATTTTCATGGATTTTATAACAGGACTGCCCAAGACAAGGAAAAAGAATGATTCAATTTGGGTAATAGTGGATCGATTGACAAAGTCCGCACATTTCTTACCAGTTAGGACCACTTACAAAGTAGATAAGCTGACGGAAATCTACATCGCTGAGATTGTAAGGTTACACGGTGTTCCATCGAGTATAGTATCGGACCGTGACCCAAAGTTCACATCTCATTTTTGGGGAGCACTGCATGAAGCTTTAGGAACGAAGCTGAAATTGAGTTCCGCTTATCATCCACAAACAGACAAACAGACTGAGAGCACAAATCAGTCCTTGGAAGATCTATTGAGAGCATGTGTGTTGGATGATAGAGGAAACTGGGACGAGGTGTTGCCATTGATTGAGTTCACTTACAACAACAGTTTTCACGCAAGTATTGGAATGGCACCCTATGAGGCTTTATACGGACGCAAGTGTCAAACGCCTTTATGCTGGTATAAGGACGGAGAAAGTATGATCGTTGGACATGAGATGGTGGAACAGACCACAGAGAAAATCAAGAGGATACAAGAGAAAATGAAGATTTCACAGGATCGTCAGAAGAGTTATGCGGACAAGCGTCGCAGACCTTTGGAATTCGAGCAGGGTGATCATGTATTTCTAAGGGTCACGCCTACAACTGGTGTTGGCAGAGCTATTAATTCAAGAAAGTTGACTCCGAAATTTATTGGACCATACCAGATTACTGCACGAATTGGACCATTGGCTTATCGGATTGCGTTACCTCCCATACTGTCCAATATTCACGACGTATTTCATCCTTCGCAGTTAAGAAAATACATTGCAGACCCGTCACATGTGATCGAACCAGATACAATTCAGTTGAAGGATAACCTGTCATTTGAAGTATTCCCTGTAAGGATTGAAGACAGGAAGATTAAACAGTTGAGGAACAAGGAAGTCCCACTAGTCAAAGTAATTTGGAATCCGACTACTGGAGACGCGACTTGGGAACTGGAGAGTAAGATGAGGGAACAATATCCTCAATTGTTTATCGACATGTAGTTTCGAGGACGAAACTAATTTAAGGGGAGTTGTAATGTAAGACCCTTAAATTTAGGAATTAATTTATGGAATTAATATTAAGTGTATTTTGGGGATAATTGTAAAATAATTAATATATGTATGTTTTGAGTAAATATATATATATATATATATAAATATTTATTTTTGAAGATATATTAAGATTATTGGATGAAGAATAAATTAATTTAATTACAAGTAATTAAATTAACGGACAATTAATTAAGGGATTATCGGCTAATTGCGAAGAGACTGGTTAAATGCTAAGGATCAGACAAGTGTCGGGTGAGGTGGCACCCACACAAGCCTATAAATAGGAGTGAGAAGGATGGGTGAAATCAGAACACCATTCCTCCTCCCTCAATGCCCATACTGCATGTAACAGTATCCCTTCCCTCTCATTCTGTTTTCTGTTCCAGCCCGTTCAAAAGAAGAAAAAAAAGGGGAGTTCCTCAAAAGTGACATTAATTGAAAATCTAAGCACCAAACCAGAAAACCTCCAGTACAAAAGTTGTTCCCCTCATCATTCCGAAGCTAGAGAACCTATTTTCGTAGCAGCAAACTCAAGCGGGAGTTTCGTCGATTTTTGCCGCGTAAACGGGAACGAAAACAGAAACGTGAGAAGTAGCAGAAACGCAACAAGGGTAAGGGCACCTTCCACTTTCTAGTTGCATTAGGGCTGTAAAGGCATAACTGTCATGGCATTACTAGTGTTTTCCTTATTGTTTTTGAAGGAAAACTATTTTGCCTGTTGATTGAAAGAAATGAAAAGAAAATGCATTATGTGATGTTTTAAAAGTTCTGTGATGATTGTTGTTAGGCTGAATGCACTAAAGTTGTTTTATTTATGTGGGAAAGTGGAAAAATGTCTTGCATGTTATTTTGAATATGATTAAAATGCATGTTCATAAAACTGTTTTGAAAGTTGTTTTAAAATGCGAAAATGCATTATGTTGGTGTTTTGCTGCTATGTGATGCTTGTTGTTTGGCTGTATGTGTTAATGTCATTCTGATGGTTTGAGAAAGCTGAAATGCTTTGCATGTTGTTCTGTTGGTGTGAGAAAGCTGGAAATGCTTTGCATGTGTTTTGAGAAATGATCAGAATGTAAATGGTTAATAATGTCTTTTGCTGTGGTTGACATTCTGTTTGAATGGTTTGAGCAAAACTGTGATGAATGATCTGGTGTTGCTGATGTTTTCAAAAGAAAAGGGATTTTAAATGATGAAAGTGTTTCTGGAAAAGTTGTTATTGATGAAAAATGCCTGAGTTTTGTGGTTCCAAAGAGTACTGAATCTGTTTTGGTGTTTTTGCTGATTTTTCAAAGGAAACAGTTTGAAAATGTGTTGAAGTCTCAAGAAATTTTCACTGAATTCGAAGGTGTATTCGAATACAACATGAATGTATTCGAATACAGCCAGCCAAGTTTCTGTTTTACTCAAGTTTTCAAACTTGTATTCAAATACGGGCCTCTGTATTCGAATACAGAGGAAGGATTTTTTTCTTCTGACTTAGCATATATATTCGACTACGACCCTGTCGTATTCGAATACAAAAGTGAAAGTTTAACACTGTATTCGCATCTGTATTCGACTACGACAGCCTCGTATTCGAATACAGGATGCTAACTTTCACAATTTTTTCTTCTGTATTCGAATACAAGGGAGCTGTATTCAAATACAGATTCGTTCAAGTTTTAGCTTTTGTATTCGAATACAAGGAAGCTCTATTCGAATACAGATTCGTGTTTTTCAGAAAATCAAGTTTTAAACACTGCCATTGGAACTTTAAAGGGTTGGAAAACATTGGAAAGGTTTGAAATGATTTAAAATGGAGTTTTTGAAATAGTTTTCAAGTAGAGATGATGAAGTTCTTGAAAACCTTAAATGATGTTGGGGAAATGTTGAATTTACACATGTTCTGTCTTCTGTATTCGACTACAGGCATGCTGTATTCGAATAAAGAGTGTTGAAATTGCAGTTTTCAGCTTCTGTATTCGAATACAAGGAGTCTGTATTCGAATACAAATTTGTGTTTTTCCAGAAAATCAAAGTTTTTTCAACATTGTTTATAAACTTTAAGTTTTGGGGAGTATTTGGGAAGGTTTTGTGACAAATTAAAATGGAGTTTTGTGATAGTTTGAAATGGTAATGATGAAGCTTTTGAGATTTCTACTGAAGTTGTGAAAATACTGATTTTTACACTGTGACAGCCTCTGTATTCGAATACAAGAAGGATGTATTCGAATACAGAGTGTGGATTCTGCACTGATTTGGCTTCTGTATTCGAATACAAGGAAGCTGTATTCGAATATAGATTCGTATTTTCTAGAAATCTCAGTTTTAAACACTGTTTTGTAAATTTTAAGAGTTGGAGGAAAGACTTATGATAATTAAGAATGGAATTGTGAGATAATGTAAAGTGTTAATGATTGCTTGACTGTTTAATCATGGTTGTGATGATTATGATATTGAGTGTGTTGAGATGTTTTGAAAAATGATGGAAAAGTTGAAATTTCCTGATAATGCATATTGTTTCAGTGAAGAGAAAACACTGCATATTCATGCATTGCATAGTCAAGTGGTACCCGCGATTGGCCACAGAGTAATGCGTAAACGTGCTGATCTGTTGAGCGATTGCACGAGTGCTGGTCTATTGAGCGACTGCACTGGTACTAATCTGTTGAGCGATTGTACCCTGAATTGCGCAAAAACGTGCTGATCTGTTGAGCGATTGCATGAGTACTGGTCTGTTGAGTGACTGCACTGGTACTGATCTGTTGAGCGATTGTACTTGAGTATATGTCAAACGTGCTGGTTTGTTGAGCGACTGCACGAGTGATGGTCTGTTGAGCGACTGCATTGGTGCTGATCTGTTGCGCGATTGCACCCTGGTCTTGAGGGCCGTTAAAGTCAAACATATTTTTAAATGTGATGGTCTCTTGAGCGACTGCACCTTGGTAATTCCAAGAAAATGTATACATGAGCATATACATATTGCATCGGGGGATTGACCGGTGGGTCACGAAATTGGTTATGTGATGATGATTGGAGAATGATGTGTGTGAGTACTTTATGAAACCTGAATTTCTGATAAATGATTGTGATTGCTGAAGTGTTGGCTGTACTTACAACATATTTCTCATATTAAATGGTTGTTGTTTTGAAAAGGCATACATGTCATGAAAATTCAAAATGAGCATCTTTATTTTTCATCATCGTCATATGTTATACCATGGGTGTATTTGTTCTGTGATATAAATGCTATATGTTTATTTGTTAATTTCGGTCGGTGACCCTTTACTATTATATGTGGAATTTGAGCTTTGCCCTCAGATGCCCCCCAAACCCCTGCCACCCGTGGGACCCGAGACAACGGAAACGTCGCTAGACTTCATTGATCGCTCTGTGCCTACTGCTTGGGTATACGACCCCATCTCAAGAAGGGCTACGTACACGGGGAGATTGAAGAGGACCTGTAGGACCAATGGAGTGGTGCACTACGTGGAGGACAGCTATGCGAGGATTGACTTTCCTGTGCCTTCCCGTTTGGTATTGGAGGCGCACGGAATTTTTGATGATGCGGAGGAGCCCGCTAGAGAGGTTGAGACGGAGGCCACTGTAGGAGTGGTGACTCCTAACCCGGTGATTGGTGGGGATGTACGTGATTCTGAGGCGGAAGAGAAGAACGAAGAGTCGAAGCCAGTAGCAGCTAACATTCCAGGTCCATCTAGGATATCCGATGACTGTTATGAGATTCCGGCACCGCCGAAGCGACCGAGACTGTGCATTGATCTAACTTCGGAGGAGACGGATCCCTCTCTGTATGATGAGGAGGAGGACGTCACATCGAGGCGTGCGGCGGAGTCAGAGGAGACTTGTATGGGAAGCGGAGGAAATCTGTGCTACTGTAGCTTTAGTGCATGATCGGTTAGATTTGATGTATAGGATTTTGAGCTGGAAAATGTAATTTGTTTTATTTTGGAAATTATTGTACTACTTTTCCACTAACTTATTCCGCACTCTGATATTTTCTTTTGGAATGATATGACATTGTTATCTTTTGAAAATGTCTTAATGTTTATTATTAAATTTCCAGAATTAAGTACTTAGTGATATTACGATGAAGTTATTTTATTATGTTCATCGATTAATCTACGACGTACTATTTTATGAAATGAATTAGTAAAAACTTTATTTTAATTCTTTTGAAATTAAATCTGGAAAATTCTTTTAGTTCTTTATTTTAAATAAAATAAAATAAAATACACTCGCGCTGTGTTTTAAACTCGGGGTGTTACATTTAACATCATTCTCCAGCAGTGTATCACCAGTATGATTAACAAACATCTTTCTCCAGCATGATTAACAACTATCTCTAGAATGATCAAACATCATCCTCCAGTATGATGACATCAGTCCAGAATGATACAATCATTCTCCACCCTTGTTACATCCTTCTCCAGCTTGACTGCCAAGAACGTTGAACGATCTGGAAGTATATAAACATCATAGCAAATCCAAGAAATGATCAAGAAGACATCCAAAATAATCAAAACTGAACCTCCAGATTGATTATCAATCTCCATAATTTTCAGTAACATTCTGCAGAAGTTCATCATCATTCTCCAAGCTGTTTTGACATAATCAAAACTCCAAAACAAATCAAAGATATTAACAAATATATTTGAGGTACAAAGGATCATTAAACAAAGGAAATCTTATCAAGAATCGAAGAACTCAGCCCATTTCAACATAATTCAAAAGTGTTCAAAAGCTGGAACATTTTTTTAATCATATAAATTGGTCTTTGGTCAAGACTGACAGAGCACTACCAATATCTCTATTTGACCATCATTAAATGTCCTAAAAGCCTATAAAAGGAAGGCCAATACTCAAGGAAAACGCATAGCTTCAAGTACAAAGCAAAACATCACTCACATAGAATTACATACTTGAAAGCTTCTCAATCACAAACAAAAGATTCAGTTCTGTTTTTCTTCTTCATATTAGAATCATTCTACTGAATTATTTTGTCAAGAATCAAATCTGAAACACAAGTTGAGCATACTCAGATTCTGTCCAAAATCAAAAGACATTCAAGTGCCAAGATATATCATCAATTACTCACATTCGTACTTGAAAAGTCAAACAAGAAATCAGTAACATTCATTCATGAATTCATTGTTATTATCTTACTGAAATCTCTTGTAAAGAATCTAAACCTCAAACAAGAGTTGAGATTTAATCAGATTTTGTAAAAACACTATACATCGTTATTGTGTAAACACAAGACTATAAGAGGTGTTTATAGCTTGAGTAGTTTGTTTAGAAAATCCTTTTAAGGTTAAAAGGGGAAGTGTAAAATCCTATCAAGGTTGATAGGTGACTTGATTGAATTCCTTTCTGGGTGGAAAGGATTGAAGTTTGTAACAGATCAAGGTTGATCTGAGCTAGGTGTTTTAAACCAAGAAAGTTCTTTATTTTAAACACTTAGTAGAAAATATCAACGTTGTGAGGACTAGACGTAGCCCGGGTTGGGTGAACCAAGATATATCTTTGTGTGATATCTCTTCCCTTATCTCTATTTACTTTCAGTCTTTTAGTTATCAAGTTAAATAGATAAATTGAACTGTTGATTTTAACTAACCAAGAATCTTCTCGGTTTTCTGGTTAAAACCAAGAACGTTCTCCCTTTTTTGTTTTCACAACCAAGATCAATCTTGAGTTATTATCTTAAGTTTTTAACAGGAATTTTAAAAGGGAGAATTTACAATTCAAACCCCCATTTCTTGTAAATCGACATTGCTACTTCACCTAGTTGGTTCTAGGAACAATTCCTTTGTGTGGCTTTGATGTTAACAAAGGTATTTTGTGAGAACAATTTATTGCACTAATGGTTTCGTTAAGTGTGCAGAAATTAGAATAGGAATCAGAAGCAAGAAATAAGAAGAAAAATATCAAAGGATGTGACCAAAATTGGACAAATAAACGTTTTGGAAAAGTATGCATTTGAAGAACAGTAACTTTAGCATGCCTCTGATGAACAGTATCTTTAGCATGCCTCTGATGACTAATAACTTTAGCATGCTTCTAATGAACAGTATTTTCAAGCTTGCCTTTGAAACTCATGTTCCCTGGCTCAAATAATTGCAACATGTTCTAGAATGTTGCCTCTGATAAGCAATCTCTAAAGTTGGACTAACGCTGATAATGCAACAAAGATGTGTTGGAACCAAGTTGGTTCTAAGTACTTAGGATTTTAATGTTTACAAAAGCACTCCATGTAATCTTATTTTGTACCTTGAATTATTACATTAAATGCAACCAGAAGATAAAGTTTCCAGAGGCAAAAGATGAGTTACCAGAGGATAAAAACAGACCAGAGGATACACCTCCAGAAGTCACCAAAAAATGCATCCAGATGGTACTAGAGGATGCATCCTGAAATTACCAGAGGATACACCTGGATGTCAAAACACCACCACAGGATATCTTTCCTGGCCCAGATCAGAAAGAAGCAAAGTCAAAAGAAGACCTGGACCGGACCAGAGGGAAGCCTGCCAGAGGGAGAGTTGTTCCAGACCTGAAGATATCATAAGTCAGACTTAGTCTAGAAGTTATTCTGACCTGAAGATAGCCTGGCAATGAAATGATAAACAGTCCAGACTTGATCCAGACTTAATCAGAGGATAAATTAATGGGTCCAGAAAAAGAGATTTAATCCATATTTGACCCAGACCAGAAGATATCATGATTTAGAGTATGAAACACAGTCAAGATCAGAAGAAATGATGTCCAGATTTAATCCAGACCTGATCTAGATCAAGAGGTAAATGTCCAGAATTAAATATCCTTTGTCCATATTTAATTTCAGTTCAATCCAGACCCAGTTTAGAATTGGTCCAAATCAAAGGGAAAAGGTTCAGATCAATGGTCAAGATTTAAGTATATGGCCCAGTGTTGGCCGATATCAGAAGATCAGACCATGGCCTAGTGTTGGCCGAAATCAGAATGTCAGAACGTATGGTCCAGCATTGGCCGAGATTAGAGGATCACAACAGATCAGTTTGCAAGTCCAAGTTGGCCGAGATCAGAAGATCAGAAGATTAGAAAGTGTGGTCCAGGGTTGGCCGAAATCAGAGGATCACAACTTATCACTTAGAATGGTCCAGATGTGGACGAGAGCAGAAGATCAAGCGGTTCCGATTGAATCATGATCAGTGGAGTTGTGATTAAATTTGATCAAAGTATTAAAAGGATTTGTTACAAAAATAAAGTGAAGACTTGTGGAATTCAGAAGCTATTGGCGAGAAGAAAGATTTGTTCCAGAATTAATTAAAGTCAGGATTGGTCAAAGTTATTTTCGAAGGCAATCTGGAGCAGAAAAATATATGTTTTTTATTTAAGAGAAATCCGATTGAACAAGTTATTTTTGCAAGAGAATCCAGCAAGATACAGCTCGAAATTAAGCTTAGAAGAGACCCGAACTCAAATCTATAAAAGGAGGCTCAAGACTGAAGACTAAGCATCGAAAATCACAAAAGAGTCATACACTTCCAAAAGCAAACACTCGAGTTTTCAGTGAGGTTAATTGTGAGTTCCAGCTTTCCAGAAGCAAGCACTCGTGTTTTTCTTTTCCTTGTTTTAGATCTAAGTTGTTGAAGCAGAGTCTACAATCTGAGGGAGTCAGAAGGGATAGCAGATTACTTAGCAATTAGATTCAAGGCGTTGTAATTCCTTCTACAATCTGGGGTTGTCAAATTGGTAGGAGAAGACTTAACTTGAGAAGTCAAGGTGTTGTATTCCTCAAAAGTCTAGGATTGTTAGACTGTTTGAGAAGACTGACTTGGAGGGTCAGTGGTATTGTTGTAATTCAAGGTTTTGAATTAGTGAAATCCTTCAAAGTGAAGGGACTGGACGTAGCCTCGTTAACAGTGAACCAGTATAAAATTATGTGTTTTATTTTTACTTTATATCCGCTGCTAACTCTGTTTGATTCATACATCAGGTTTTGTTATAAAACTGCAAAAATAGAAAAAGTATTCAAGTTAGTCAAACACAATTCAACCCCCCCTTCTCGTGTTTGCACCTTCAAGATGAAGTTGCCAATGCCACTAATTGTAAGTCGCCCAGCTTTGCATCTTCCTCTAACAATGGTTATTCAAGCATCACAGCATCTGATTCCAACAATCAAGTCAATGACTATGAAGAATAAATGTCAATGATTCTGATGATGAAAAGTCAACGACTCTCGTGGAAGGTCAAAGATTTGTTAGATTAAGCAAAATACTGAATTGGACTTAGAACACAGCAATTTATCCTGGTTCACCATTAACTTGGCTACATCCAACCCCTTCATCCTGAAGGCTTGAATCTACTAATTCAAAACCATTGAATTACATCACCAGACCCTTCAAGTCAGTCTTCTCAAACAGCCTGACAACCTCAGACTTTTGAGGAACGAAAACAACACCTTGACTCTACAAGTCAAGTCTTCTCCTACCAATCTGACAACCTCAGATTGAAGAAGGAATCTACACCACTACCGGGTTAGATTACAAGGGTTGGAACTCTGCAAATTTGCTTCTGGAAAACTGATTGTTGCACTGATTCTTGCACACTTTTGTTGCTTCTGAAAAGCTGATTGTTGCACTGAACTTCTCTCTCGAAAACACTTAGAAAATATTGCTTTTGCCCTCAAGTGATTCTCTCTTTTGAACTCTCGGATTGTGTTGAATATGAAGCTTGAGTTCTTGTGTTTTTCGATGCTTGATGCTGCTGCCTGAAGCCTCCTTTTATAGCTACAAATAGGATTTTGTCCAAGCTTAAATTCGAAATAAATCTTGCTCAGATTTCCTTCAAAAATTCTGTTGGCCAATCCTGTTTCTTTTAAAATTCTGTTGCACTTAAAAATTCTGTTGACCAATCTTGTTTCTTTTAATTTCAAATCATATCTTTTTAAGCTTCAAATTGCATTCGAAATTCTTCAGTGATTTTTTGAATCCAATCCCCTTAATACTTTGATCAAATTTCTATCAAAATTTAATCAAGTCTTCTTTGAATTTTAATCAAGTCTTCACTGATTTGCATCATGATTAAATTTTGGACCGCATGATCTTCTGATCTCGACCAACTCTGGACCATGTGATCTGATCTGTACCATTCTGTGATCTTCTGATTTCGACCAATTCTGGACCAAGTATGACTTATGTTTCCTTCTGGTCTGGAACAAGTCTCCCTCTGACAAGCTTCCTTCTGGTCTGAACAAGTCTTCTTCTAGACTCTGCTTCCTTCTGATCTGGGCCAAGAAAGATATCCTCATATGATGTTATTTTCCTTCCCTTTGATGATATCCTTTGATTGATGATATCCTCTGATGTTTGCTTTTGATGACATCCTCTAGTATCCTCTGGAGGTATCTTCTGATATCCTCTGGTGACATCCTCTGGTATCCTCTAGATGCATCCTTTGGTACCCTCTGGATGTATCCTCTAGTATCCTCTGGATGTTTCCTCTGGTATGCTCTGGATGTTTCCTCTGGCTGAAATTTCTGGTGACATTTTTATCTTCTTGTGGCGTCATCCTCTGATGTATCCTTCTAAGTCAAAATACAATTTTCATAAAATACATTTGTTAACATCAAAACTTTAATTGCAAGAACCAACTTGGTTCCAACAGTATCCTTACTTATGAAGATCCAAGAAAAAATCTTGATTTGTTCCTGCCCAAATCCAATCAAGAATATGAAGGAAGACTTAGCTAAATTATTTCGAAATGTAATATGAACAAATACACACAATATCTTTCTAGAAGAATTACTCATATCCAATTGGGAAATAAAAAATTGTCTAATCGTCATATTATCAAAATCATATCAATATAAACTATATTTGGAAGAAATAATTGTTGACTAAACTGGAAAGGAGATACGATTTAGAATCCTTAAGGGACCATATTGAAGCCCTAATGTTTCCTATAAATAGCAATCAAAGCTGAAGAACGAAAATATGAATTCACAAACTCAAAAATCCTAAAAACCAAAGTTATTCAGAAAAACCTCAAGAGCTCGACTTTTTCTAAGTATTCATAATTTAAATTTTTAAGTTATAGCAAAGCACTCGTTCAAAGAAAAATATTCTAAGTGTTGTAGTGTGGAAAAATCATTGTATCAAATCTGCTTAATAGAAGCAAAACCAAACCAGTTTCCAACTCATTGTAACCCAATCCAATAGTGGCTTTAGTGTACCTCAAGCAATCTTTGGATCTCATATTGTGTTGAGAAGACTTAATTTGTAGGGTCAAGTGGGTAGTTTGCCTCTAACAATCTATAGGTCTCATGTTGTGTAGCGAATACTTGACCTCTAGGGTCAAGGACTAGTTTGCCTCAAAAAGTTTGTAGGTTCAGGTTGTTTTGAGAATATTGACTTGTAGGGTTAGATGTTGTTTTAATTCAAGTTTTGAATTAGTGGATAAATCCTTCTTTGTGAGGGATTGGACGTAGCTGCCAAGTTGGTGGTGCACCAGTATAAAATCGGGTGTGTTATATTTTAATTATGCCTTACTTATTTTGTTGTTGCCTCTAATCCTTTAAAATATTTAAGCATTAATCTACACTTGGAATTGATTAAAATCTTCACTCACGTATTTTAAAGACTTAAATCTTAGTGAAAATGTTAATCTTTCTGAAAAAACTATAAAAGGTAAAATTATTTATGTATCTTTTAACAGTTTGAACTTCCTAATATATTTATATGTTCCTAATATAGTCTAATGTTTATTATTTTGTTAATTATTTCAGAGTTTCAAGAAATGTCAATAGGAAATGCAACTACAGGTGGCTCATCATTATAGCCACCTAGTTGTGGTTGAATAAAATTATTGTATGTCATTTTTCTTTTTCTTGTTACTAATTTGAAATGATTTTGTCAATCTTGTATTAGTACTAACTAATTCTGCCAAACTTTTCAGATCTACACCTTTTTGGTTTTTTTGAAGTCACACAAACTTAACTCAAATACTAATTTTTGGTTCTATGACAATATCAACTCAAGTTTTTTGCTAACATATAAACTATTGTTCTGCCTAGTAAGTTATTATTGTTATATCTTATTATTGTTTTATTTTTCCTTTTGATTTTATCAATTTAAGTCAGATTACTGTAATTGTGTGGACCAAAACTGTTAAATACCAACAACTATTAGTAACCACAACTACAACTGTAACTCTCTCAGTAATGTATATTGTGTGTTGTAGATATATGTTAGCATATATTAGCATTTCTGTTATAAGCAAGTATAATTTATTATTCTTATATAATTACCCTTCTATTTCCCAACAACTAGTGCATGATATCCCAATATTGATTCCGTTTGCAAGTCACAGAAGAACAAGCTTTTTATCTTAAGTCAAGTGTGAACTATTAGAATTTTATTTTTAATAAAATCAAAGTACTAAGCATAAAAATTGGTTTTCTAGGTTGTTGGAATTCTTGTTGATTGTTTGTTGTTAAATCTTTATTTAACATTAGCTAAGTCACCAGTAGTAGTTTATATTATTTTGAACAACATATTTGGGTATGTCAACTTAGTTTCTTAGTTTGACTTTATTGTTTATTCAAAGTGATTGATCTAATCATGTAGATTGCATTATTTTTTATTCAAACTATGCTGTTATACGTGAAACTAAGCTAAAGTGAAATTTGGCATTATCAAGTTTGGAATTTATTAATGTTGATTGCAATAAAAATATTGAGTTATTTTTCCTATGGCACATATCAGCAGCATATTTTTGCTCTAATTTTTTAGGTTGGACTCCAAAATGATTGAGGTTAACAATGGAAACAAATTGGAAACATATGTTGTTATTTGTACTGTTATAGAGTCAATTGAAACTATCAATATTTTCAAGAAGTGTTTATTAATATTAAACTTTATCTATAACTTGAATTTGGAAGTGTGTATTAATATTAGACTTTATCTATAACTTGAATTTGGTTGAGTTGTTGTACTTCAAAAACTAAGTTGTTGGCTGTTGCACTTGAAAAACAAAGTTTGTGTTAAACTTGTAGTTCTATGTAATTGAAGTTTATTTTTTACTAATTGTGAATGTAATTTAAATGGGACAAAGTAACCCAATTTTAAAGGGAAAAATGAACACAATTTTTGACTTTAAATAGCTCAAAAGTTGGTTGAATTTCTTTTATATCCTCTTTTTATTCAAAACTCTACATTCTACCTACAAAAGCTTATATACTAAAATGTCTTACTTTTTTTACCTTCAGTAGGTCGCAGGATGCGACGAGATATTTTTTCTTCTCCAAAAGGGTGTCACATCTTGGGGATGCGACCATCTAATAATACATAAAAAATAATTAAAATAATCAAAAAAAGTCAAATTATATTAATAAAATAAAACAAATTACATTTAATGGGAAAAACTACAATGTGGTTGAGTAGATGTGCCAAAATAAATAAGAGAGGATTGTTAAAATAATATAACACATTATTTGTTTTGGCACAGCTACGAATTATATTTGATGTATTTTTTTTTCCATTAAATGTAATTTGTTTGATTTTATTAATAAAATTTGATTTTTTTTATTATTTTTTATTTATTAAATTAACAATTAATCATTTGTTATAAAAACAAAAATAAAAGGCAATGTATGGTCACATTTCTTTGCGACCAAGTAAAAAAAAAAGACATTTTGTTATATAAATTTTATTGTAGTTTATAATGGAGAATTTTGAATGAAAAGAGAAAATATCTTCAAAAGTGGCTTTAGAATTTACAATAATCTACTACTTTTGTGAGAAATCAATGAAAAATACTTAGTTATTTTGATAAGAAAGTTTTACCCCGTACCCCCACAATTATATCTATACCCCCACAAATTTTTTTAAATGTCAAAATTACCCTTCATTTTTTTTATTATTTTATCAAATTAAAATTTTTTTTTTTACCTTCTACCGGAAAACTTGAAAAAAGTTTTCCGGAAAAGACGCAAACATTTCACATTACCAGAAAACTTTTTGGCAAGTTTTCCGGTAGTTACCGAAAAACTTGGGAGGAAGTTTTCCAGAAAAGGCGTAAATTTAACACTAGGAAAACTTCATGACAAGTTTTCCAGTAGTATTAAATGGTACGCATTTTCCGGAAAACTTCCTTCCAAGTTTTCCGGTAACTACCGGAAAACTTCATGGCAAGTTTTGTTAAATGGTACACCTTTTCTGGAAAACTTCCTCCCAAGTTTTCCGGTAACTACCGAAAAACTTACTAAAAAGTTTTCCGGTAGTTTTAAATGTTCGCGTCTTTTCTGGAAAACTTTTTTCAAGTTTTCCGGTAGAAGGTAAAAAAAAATTTAATTTGAGAAAATAGTAAAATAAAAGTGAAGGGTACTTTCGGCATTTTAAAAATTTTGTGGGGTATAGATATAATAGTAGAGGCATGGGATAAAACTTTCTTTTGATAAACATGTTATTGGTCCCAAAAAATTGAATGGCCCAAAAAATATTCAACCACTCATTTAACCCGTGACCTGTTGTATCCGAAAAAGCCACTCTATGTATTGGGCGAAATTGGACCTATCTTTACCAAACACGGTTTTGGCTGGTTGGTGTTTTGGAGCCCGAACCCGCCCTACCCAGCCTGTCGTCCAGTTCATATTGATGAATGAGAAAAGTAATATCCCAGTTGAAAAATTCAAATTTATTTTCCTTTTCAATTCAAATTTCTCATGTGATTTGAGATTTTTCGATAGGGTACAAATTTAGTTTTCTTGCACTTATCGATTTCTTAGCTGTTATTTCACCAATCATAGTCTTAGTGCAATTATTATTATGTCTACCAACTTTTTGATAAAAAGCGTGAACCAACATTGACTTTATTTCTTAACCTTAATATCATCAAACCGATATTAACACTCTTTGATTTTTCATTGCTTGGTTTCTATAATTGGAAATGATTTTATATATTTATGTACTATATATATACATGTATTCATTCAGAGAAAAGAATAAAAACAAACAAAAACAGAAGCTCAAGTTTTCATCTTTTGTATATGTGACTATGAAGAATATGAATCTGATAAATTGGTTGAATTTGAAGCTGGTGATGAATTGTAGCATGTGCAGTTGGAGTCATGAACAACCTTTTTGTTAATAATATCAAGTTTGGAACAAAAGACACAATACAACCTTTGATAACTCAAATCATTTTCATTTTCGTCTTCATTATAATCACTGTCATCTGTCATATTAGAGTCATCTTTTGTGTCATCTTCTTCATCGCCATTGCCAATTGGGCTATAAGTTAATCCAAATAATGGAAGAATTGCAATGAGAATTTTGTCAATGATGCCATTGCTCCATTTCCTACCTCTCTCCCAAATCATCAATGGTGCAAAAACTAGCCCAGCTCCAACTCCAAAACCAACTCCACTGAATATATACTGCCAATCAAGTTTCACTACAGATTCTTTTGTTGTTCGACTTGTATTGGTGCTGGTGCAGTTTGTTGTCAATGGAGGTCCACATAGTTTTTCATTACCAATGAAAGAAGTTTCTGGAAATGATTGAATTTGAGTACCTGTAGGGATTTTTCCTGAGAGTTGATTAAAAGAGAGGTTTAGGAATGATAGGAAAGAAAGATTTGAAAGCTCTGTTGGAATTTTTCCTTCCAGTGAGTTGTTTGATAGATCTAAGGACTCAAGCTGCTGTAGATTTCCAATTGAGGATGGAATTTGGCCAGAAAGTGCATTGTTTGACAAGTTGAGCACATAGAGTGCTTTGAAGTCAAATAACTGTTTTGGTATTTCGCCATTGAAATGGTTGGATGAGAAGTCGATAGAAGTGAAGACGGTTAGAATTTTAACCAGCTCAAGCTGTTGACCTTTACTTGCTACTGTCACTGAATCCTGATAATATATTTGACCGAATTGAAGAATCTGAAATCGGACGTGGTTTACCTTTGAATCGAATTGGTTTTCATCAGACATCATTGCCTCCCACTTTGTGAAGCAAATTCCAGGTAGTTTTCCGCTGAAGTTATTAAAGGCTATATCAACTATTTGAAGCTTGTGCCAATTGCCATTGGTCTTTGGACATCCAAGGGAACCATAGAACTTGTTTTGGCGCAAGACGAGGACACGGAGTGTGGATATGTTCTTCAACATGCATGGAAATGTGTCATTGATATTGTTATTTGCAAGGTCTAACACTTCTAATGCTGAGCAATTCACAAGAGATTTTGGAATCTGTCCATCTAACTTATTCTTTTTGAGATCTAGAGTCCTTAGAACACAATAAAGTGAGAACTCATCTGGAATAAAGCCTTTGAGATTGTTCATCCTCAGATTTAATACCACAAGGGTTTCAGTCATTGACATTAGACATGATGGAATTGTTCCAGAAATGTTATTAATGGAAAGATCAAGCACTTGAAGATTCAAAGCATTGCAAAGGGAGAGAGGGATACTGCCATGTAAAGAATTATTTGAAAGAGAGAGAAAAGTGGTGAAATTCAGGTAGTTACCAATATCTTGGGGGATAACTAAGCCAAATTTGTTCATTGAGTAATCTAAATACGAAGCGTATTTAGGAAAAACAAGTATTGACCCCTGCAATTGGTTGTTATGAAGGTCAAGGGCTATCAAATTTGAAGTGAAGTTTTGCAAAGGTTCTTCCAAATTTGTGAGCATATTGTGAGAAACATTAAGACTTTGAAGATTTTGAAGCATCCATATCCAGTTGGGCATTGTTCCTTGAATTTGATTATGTGAAAGGTCTAGAATGGTTAATTTGGATTTGTTTCTCAAGAAACTGGGGAAAGTTTTCAGGTTGCAGGATGCCAAATTTAGCGTGCTAATATTGTGAAAGGAAGACTGGTTGGCATTTGCATCATTCACATTGATTGAAATGTTATTGAATGAAAGGTCTAGTGAAGTTAAATTTCTAAGCTCCAAAAGCTCATCTAGCTGCAGCGACCCATTCAACCTATTAGAGGAAAGATCCAGGAAAGAAAGTGAACTGAGCTGGAAGATAGATATTGGAAAAGGCCCTGATAAACTATTGCTACTTAAATCAAGAGTGTTCAATACAGAGGAAGACAAATTTTTGAACATGTCAAATTTACTAAACTGGTTGAATGAAAGTCGAATCTTCTGCACTGATGCAAGTGTAAAAAGTGATGGAGGAATGCTCCCACTGATAGAATTATAACCCAAGTCAATGCTGACAAGATTATGCAGTCCTTCAAAATGAGAAGATAATGGAATTGCACCACTTAAATGATTATGAGAAAGGTCTAAGTGGGTAAGGTTTTTGGCCATCCTAAATGATGGCATTTGACCTGTGAACATATTCGATGAAAAATCTATGTATCTAAGTTCTGAAAGGTTTGACAGTGAACTGGGAAGTGTTCCATTAAGTTTACAATTAGAAAGATCTATTTCAGATAAGTGCCTCATTTTACCAATAGTGTATGGAAATGATCCATTGAAGCTTGTGTTACTTACCCTTAAGGTCCGAAGAGATCCACTTGGCAGAAATTCCGGAAATGAACCATAGAGATTGTAGTTGAAGGATAAGTCAATAAATGACAATGTTCCAATTTGGAAGATCTCTAGTGGAAATGTTCCAGTCAATCCACAAAATGGAAGACTGAGGATAGTCAAATTTTTAAAATTTGCAAATGTTTCAGGCACCGTGGATGTAAAGTTGTTCCCATCAAGAATAATGATTGATAGGTTCTCAAGTCTAGACAAAGACGAATCAAGTGGTCCCGATAAATTGCAATATGACATACTCAATTCTTGCAAGTCATGGAGCGACGACAAATCATTGCACCATTTTTGTCCTTGAGCTGTTATACTTACACCATCCAAATACAATTGCCTAATACTAGTGAGATTTTGAACAAGCTTTTGTAGATTTGGTTTCTCAAGTTTCAACCCTTGTCCAATTAAATAGCTAAAAGAAGAGATATCAAGAGTAACCAACCTTGTAAGTTGAGAAATCTCAATAGGAATCTGCCCCACAAAGCTAGCATATGACAAATTCAGATAAGTTAACATCTCCAACTTGTTGAATCCGGATGGAATAACCGAACTGAAATTGTTAACTGCAAAATTTAATTTTTGAAGATGTTGGAGATCAAAAAGACTACTTGTATTGTCAAATCCACCAGAGATTGATTCTCCACTCAGATCAAGACCAATAACAAATCCTTTATTGTCACATGTTATACCAATCCAATCACAGCAAGCAATGCTTGAATTCCACAACTTCAGTTTGGTAGAACTTTCTGGCTTGAAAGTGAGACTGTTCTTTAATTGAAGTAGCAATGATTGTTGATCAACAAGACATTTTCCAGAGGCAACAGAGACATGGAAAGTGAGGTATATGCAGTAACAGAAAATATTAAAGGAAAGAATTGAAATCAATGTAATTCTCATTGGTCTCTACTCTTAGTTACTGCCACACAAGATAGAACTTAGAAAATGAAAAATGAAATAAGGGAACAAATATTGATTGATATTATAAAGTTGCAGAGCCATGAAACAAGACTCTGGTGCTTAAAGTTACTGGAGATGTTGCAACATTCAAAGTAAACGGTGTCATGTCATAACTCATAAGTCATAGACTTAATTATCCACAATGATATTTTGCCAGAAAAGAGAGAAAAAATATGAAGCAATGTTTAGTGGCAGAACAAGATTATTTTTTTATTGCATTCTACGCGCTTTTATGTCGACCCATCTGATTTGTTGACTTTTTGTTGTTTGCTTCTGAAATGGGACTTTGAAGTTTTGGTTAATTATTCAAAACAAAACAATGACCCCACGATTTGTCACAGAACACATTTTCCTTGTATTGGTGGGCAACTGGGCATCAACATACTATTTTAAATTGTAGATACGATGCACTTGCGGCAATGCGACGCATGTTAGCAACGTAAATTTATTTTTTATTAGCCTAAAATATTAGAATTTATTATTAATTTTATAACTCATATATCAAGGAAATAGCCATTTTGGTTTATAAATGGTGTCATAGTAATACTAGAAAGAAGAGAAATTATTTAAATATCTCTAAATTTTACTTCTATTAGTTATTTTGATTTATAACTGCAACTTTAAATTATTTTTCCGTTAATTATGTTGAGTTGTTACTAATTTTGATATGTCAGAAGCTGATTTGACATAAAATATCATTTAAATGTCCCTTGCCACATAATAATATCATTTCAATTCTTCAAATGTCAAAATTTATTGTCATAAAGATCCATAATTAGTTTTTATATGAAAATTTAATTATTTATAATTTCTCTTTATTTAAACTCTTTTGTTTGTACAATGTATTCTTCATCTAAACTCCCTTTTATATAATTTTAGCGTGTAATTTGTATGCACAAATAGTGTAAAATATTTTATACTGTCACTATATCATAATCACTCATATCCATTATTTTAAATGTGATTATCATATAAGTCAAATATTTTTTAATATCAAATGGCTGTGATTTACTGATAGTGCAAAAACTCTTTACACTAATTAAATCCATAATTTTATCCTTCTTGAGATCTTTTTAGTCTACACTCGATATATTTCTTGCATATTTAAATAAACTAGATGTTAACCCGCCCAAGCGCGGTAAAATTTAATATATTAGTTAGTATAAAATAATAATATGTAATTTAAAAGTAATGTTATTTTTGTTTTATAATAGAATATATTTAGGTGTTTATGTGTCTAATATATTAGTGAGTATAAAATAATAATAATAAATAATAATAATAATAATAATATGTAATTTAAAAGTAATATTATTCTTGTTTTAGAATAGAATATATTCAAACTTTTATGTACCTAAAGATAAATATATTTTTGAATAATTATATATAAGCTAAGTTTGTTTTAGTAGATTAATAAAATGCATGCAAAATATATTGGAATATAAGACTATTCATAAGATTTAGCAACTTTAGATATGCAATTCTTGTCTTTAAATGTGGAATTGATTTATTCTATATTTTGTTAAATAGTTATATCTTTCTTTATTGTTAAAGGTGTACATTTAACTATAATTATTCATCTTATATGATTTATATTAGTTTTGAAACATTAGATTTTATAAATTTATGAGTGGTAGTTTGTTAAAAACAATGTTCATAACAACATTTAATTTAATATATTGAAACAATTATTCATGTTTGCAAATATAGATGATAATATTGGAAGAAACGCTACAAAACAAAATAGAAATTTCTTAAGGTTCAAAAACCTTAAGTAATAATAATATTTTTTATATAATAAATAAAAATATTTGTTACACAAAATTGTTAAGTTAAATAAAAATTCAATATAGAATATAACCAAATTATCTAGTTATGGTATTTTGGATATAGAACAGTTTCAAAGTTTCAATTACTTTAATAATTGTTTCGTCAAAATAATTAAAATGTGAAATGAAATTTTCAAATAATTATTTGACACGATCAAAAAAATTCAAGAAAGAATTGTAAAAAATTATAAGCAAGAAAACTTTCTGGATGTTTAAGACATAGAAAGTTTTGAATGAATAATAAAATGGATAAAAGATAGAGAAATGGTTAGAAATTATTCATTTCCAAATATTTAATATTATTCATCTTTTTGTTGTTTCGATTATTATTTATTTTTTTAATTATAAAAAGAAAAACAAAGTATTATGAGAGACACATTCAACATGATAGGAAAAAACTCACCTCATATGCAATATATATGATCTTCAACAATAATTGGCAATAGAGAAACATTATTATTGAAATACCTGTGAAGTGAGAATATGTCACACAAATGAGCGTAGCTTGGGTGCATTTCATAATGTCTTTATAATTGCTTGAACCAAATGCTAGAGGGTGGTTGAAAAACACAAGATAGATCTTTGTGTATGTAAGTATGCATTGTGATACTTTGAAGATATAAGATGGTTTGTTCTTTTTTGTATGTATTATTGAAATGAAATGTTTGATGAGTAATTAGATCATTTAGTTGCATTTCATAATATCTTTATTGTTGCTTGAACCAAATGCTTTTATTTGTGTAATGCTTTGAAGATATCATATGGTTTGTTCTTTTTTATAAGTGTTATTGAAATAAAATGTTTGATAAGTAATTAGAGTCTTTAAGTGTATTGATGAGTCAATGAGTGATAAATTAAAATTAAAATTGTATAACGTATGAAATAATTATACTTGGAGAATGGAAGTAGAAGATGAAAAAAATAGTATGCTTTGGAATGTGCCACATCAAAATTTTATTGAATTAATAAATATTAGAGTATGTAGCATAAATAAAAATAAGTTGTGGCAAATATAATTTAGAATTATATTTTAATATATTACAATAGACGGACAAAAAGTTACAAAAACCAACCTAGTACTCTATTTTAGATTGTTCATAAAATAATAATATACATTAACTTCACGGATCATACTACCGAGGACTTATCATATAATATTGAGGAATAGTAAATAAGATTTTACAAATAAGATATTTTTAAAATCAATGACAAAACGAAGAAAACTCTACAAGCACATGAAACGCACATAAGATAAAACGAACAGAGAATTCATTCATATAATGCACATAAGGAAGGAAAAAAAACCATTTCTTACAAGAACAAATTTAGCAATCAAAGTAACATCTACCAACTCTATAAATGTTCAGATAATATGATATATAAATCTTTTACTTTCAAGAACTATTAAAAGAACCATTGGAGGATATTCACTTACAGTTAGAGGGAATAGCAACAAAGACTTTGGTGGACATTGTTGGTTGCTTGAAGGAAAGAGATACAAAATGAGAGAAAACAGTGGCAATAATTTTACATTTTTTATGGTAGTAAATTCATGTTATTTAGTATTTTTCTATTGGCATTGACCCATTTTTACATTTGTAACAAACAAATTACCTATTTTATATCCCACCATATGAGTTTTAATTACATATAAAAACTAAAAATCAAGTAAATCGATCAATCGATTTAAATGTCCATAAATTGTTATATCAAGTTTAGACTAAATAAGGTCAGGAACTTGTATGTAATTTATCTTTTACTTTAATTTAATTATTTGATTAAGTAAATATGGATAAAATTGTAAACAAAAGAGTTTAATTAAATTAAGGATAAATTATATGAATAAAAGAGTTTAAATAAAGTAAAAATTATAAGTACTTCATTTTATATTTTTTATATAAGAAACTAATTTTGGACCACTTTGACAATAAGTGGTGACAACGAAGAACTGAAATGAGTCAAAGTGACATGAAACATTTGGATGGTATTTGATGTCAAATTTAGTGACAACTCAACATAATTAAGAGAGAAATGAGTCAAAGTTGATGTTATGGATTAAAATGACTAATGGAAATAAAATTTAAGGATATTTAAATCATTTATCTTCTTTCGGAGACTATTATGATACCATTTATCTAATACTTCTCACATATCTCTTATTTTGGATTTGACTTTCAAGGCCAAAGTAGTTGTTTACTCCTCACATGTCTCTTATTTTATATCTAATATTCTCTTTGATCATTTTTATAAGAGATAGTTGGATTAAAATTTAATCAACAAAAGTTGATGTATTTGGTTCATAATATAGATCAAATACATCAATTTTTGTAATTTTAACTCAATTGCCTCTTGTAAAATAAACCAAAGGGAGTATCTCAAAACTATCTATTATAAACTCCCCATCATTTTAATATATCATTATTTCTTTAAAGTACACTCTAAATCTATTATACAAAGACAAAATAAGATAGAAAAATAATTTATTTGATCACTACAGTTCGTTGTTGTCTGATGTAGTGTGCTACGGTTGTTACTCCCACTGCACTACAGCATATCAATAATATTTTTGTTGTGAATTAAGATCACACTACAATTGCAATTTGATGTGGTTGCGGTGACAACTATAACTGCAATATTATGTCTGCAATTTGAGTAAATGCTATCATTATGATTTGAGATGTGTAAAATAGTGTTACATTGATATTCAACTAGATTCGTGTATTCCACTACATCACCATTTCATCACACTTTAATGATATTTGACGTGGGAAAATGGATAACTCGGATTTGATGTTAGGGTAAAAGGGGCTCTACTACTCATGAGTTTGACCAAGAGGAGAAAATATAGTCTAGTCAAATATTGTTTCAGTCACGATTTAAACTCGATCTTGCCAAACAATTTATGTTTAACTGGAACTCGTTAACTACTTGAGTATAATCATTTGATAAATATTAGTTTTAATTTAATATCATGTAAAGATGAATCGTTCAAGAGAACATGAGTTTAAATTCTAGCTAGAACAATTATTGGTCAAATTTTATTTACCTCTCCTTCAAACTTTATTTATCTCTAGGTCAAACTTTAAATTACTAGGACCTCATTTTCTTGAAAATTAGAAGAATAAAACCAAAAAAGTCATAATACTTAATATTTACTTTATTTGAATTTATCTAAATTTTAGTTTCAATATTAATGTTATGTTATATGTTTTTAAATTTAAATTTGAAAAATGATTTTACTGTTATGGACAATTCTTACATAAAAATATTAGACAAAATTAGTAGTTATTTTTAATTTTTGTTATATTATAAGTGTTTATCTTACTACTTTTCTAAAATCAAGATTATGGTCGGTTTCTATCCTGCCAAAAATTAAGTGTGAATTTATGGACGAAATTTTATCATTTAATATTGTTATTGTTATTTTAGTTATTGTATTTTTAATTCAAATTTAATTAGGATTAATTTAGATATGATTGTTAATATTGATTTAATATTAAAATTAGATCAAATTTGAAATGATAATTCATAGAGAAGAATAATTAGTAAAAAATGAATTTAAATAAAAGATTAAATTAAAAGAAAAAAAATTATACCAAAACGTTATATTGTTATTTTTATATATATAAATAGATATACTCATATAGAATATAGATGCACAATTTTACTATCAAAACTATTGTCTTTTCTTATAAAGATTTTTTTTCATAAATGAAATAGTAAATATCACAAGAAACTTATACAATTGTAAAATTTTAAATTTAAATTTAAAATATGATATTCAACTTAATAACATTAATATTTTTTCAGTTAAACTAGAATTTAAGTACCTTACAAAATAGTAAATATTACTATTACCAATTTTCTAAGTTGTTGTCATTATATTAGAAAAAGTTATATTTATATTTTGTTAAGGTAAATTAAAGTGTGGAATTTGAAATCGACTCGAATATTGTTGGGGACATGGTTCCATCAGCCTAAAAAAAATGCTTATTACATCCTTTTACTTCAAAAAACTATCTCTCTACTCCAACTTCATGCTTGGGCTTCCATTACTCGTTTATTGCAAAGTCAATTATTATGCAATTTTTTTAATTAAAGGTCATTTCTCTTCTTTTGATAGATTTTTTTCTACGGTTGATTTGGTAATTTAATTTCCTTTCTAGAAAAAAAAAATGTGATTGCATAGTGAGATTAATTTCACATGTATGGAAGGAATTTGAAAGAAAGATTAATCTAAATTACTTATAATCTTTATATGAATGTATGCTAACCAAAAATTAAATACCTTATTTTAATTACTGGAGTAGAACAGAAACAGAATACATTTCAACAGCATGGGAGTCTTGTGAATTTATTTATTTTGACTTCATTGTTAAATTTGTACGGTTCTTAAGAGATTCCATATTCGTATGGTCCACCTTTTAGAATTTTCATATATTGAATTAGATGCAAAATGTAACATCGTTTTGGTATGTAGAGAAAAATAAAATAGCCATAACAGCATGCTTTGTTAAAAGAAACGCCTTGCGAAGACTTTCATTTATGTATTCCTTTTTTTCTTTTCAAACATTTATGTCTTCCTAAATTTTAAGTTTTTCCCCTATTTTTCTTATGAGAAAAAAGAATATGTACGGTGATTAAGTCATTTTCTTATTTTATATTATGGTTAGACCATTACAAATGGTTATTTTTCTTATGGTCGCACATGGGAAGTTTGATTCCACAAGCAATAATTTCCTAATAAATAGTGTAGTGACATTTAAGGAGTGACCTAGTAAAATGGATTGAGTTCATTGAGTTAATTGTTTAACCTATTGTGTTAAGTGGAATGAGTTGAGATTTTGAACTTTAATACTTAAATTAGTTCTTATTTAATTTGGTCAAAAAAACATGATAGAGTATGTTAATAGAGTTAATTTTAGAAAGAAAAAAAAATTAATTATTTTTTAAAAAAACTTTATTATTCAATATTTATCAGTTGAGTTAGATTTAACGGATACAGTCACATAAATTTTATTACTTGTTTATTAAAGATTGTTGGATTACGTTGAATTTTAATCAAATAATTTTGATTTTTTTATTTTGCAAGCCAACTTACCTAAAAATTAATACATTTATTTGTTATTAACGGGTCAATCCAACATTTTAACAATCTTTCAAGGAACGGAAGTAGTTGACTCATTTTCTTACCGTGATTGTACCGTGTTTAGTTATAGTTGAGGTTATTTTTCTTTCTCAAACATGTATTTTGCAAAAATAAAATAGTTATTTTTTCATTTAGTTATAGTTGAGGTCTCCATAAAGTGTATGTTTTGTAATTTTAAAAGATTAGAAATTCGAATTTCTTCGAAAACAACTTAAATAATAGGTTTTCTTTTATTTATATCCTCTTTTTTATTTTTTTAAAATACTTGACATTAAAATTTATATACTAAAATCATCTACAATCCTTTAATTTTTTTATTTTTTATTTTAAGGATAATGCATTGAAGACAAAAGTTAAATGGTTGTAGATGATCGTATCTCGGAGATGCGACCTCCTACTGGAGAAAAAAAAATCATCCTTTAAGTGGTTGTTGGGTGGAAATGAGACATCCTGAAAGTCAAAAAAAGTAGGACATTTTAGTATATAAAATTTAATTCTAGGATATATTAAAAAATTTAAATAAAAAAAAAGATATAATTGAAGAAGAAAAAAAACCTAAATAATAATGTCTTCTTCTCCAATTCTTTAAAAAATAGATGAGGTTATTTTTTCAAATATTTTATTTTTATATTCTCTTTTTTTAAGAAATTATCTAATATATCATACATTAAATTTTATATACTAAAATGTCCTACTATTTTTAACCTTCAGGAAGTCGCATCTCCGCTCTGCGACCACATTTTGACCTCCAAGAGATCGCATCTTCGCTCTGCGACCACATGAAGGTTGATTTTTTCCTCTAAAGTAGGAGGTCACATCTCCAGAATGTGACCATCTATAAACTTTTAATTTTATTCCTATATTATTCTTTTGTTAAAATCAAAAATCAAAAAATTAAATGGTTATAGATGGCCGCATTTCGGAGATGCAACCTCCTACAGAAGAAAAAACAACATTCAAGTAGTCGCAGAGCAGAAATGCAACCTTCTAAAGGTAAAAAAAATAGAGAATTTTAGTGTATAAATTTCAATGTATTGTATATTTAAGAATTTTAAATAATATATATATATATATATATATATATATATATAAACCTATTTTTCCTTCTCAAAAAATTGTTTTGCAAAAATAAACTGAAGTATTGTTCTACAGCTCACGCAACCTACTTAGTCACACACTAATTGAATATCACTCTAAAAAATTATTGATCACGTAATAACTTACAAACAAATTAAAATTTCGTGAATATGAACCTTTTCTAAGTGCGAAAGGTTGGGAATAAAATACCCAGAGAAAAGAAAGATTACTTTTGTACTCAAATACTTTTAAATAAGATTTACACTTCATATTTTATTTTTGAATTGTTTGTATTGAGAAAATATTTGTAAAAATTGACTTGTGCAACACAATGTGATTCGTAGGAGCTAGAGTTGTGAACAAAATATATGTAATGTATGAAATTTTTGAAATAATTAAAAATCTAATATTTTGAATTTCTACATCGGTTAAGAGTTTTTTTCTCACTAAAACAAACTAAAGAGAAAAGTCATAAAAACAATAGAAATATATATAGGGGAATTCGTTGACTTCAAAGTAACATTGAAATTAGTTATTCTATTCAATAATTCATTATAAAAGATGAATTTTATTAATCCAATTATTAAATCAAAAGTTCTTATTATTGAGTAGATCAATTTTACAAATTTTTATAAGCATATTGAGAATGATAACTTTCAGCGTCATACATCAAAAATAAATCTAACAAAGAAAAAAGTTGGTACACCGTCTGAACAAAAAAAAATATTATGACCAAGTTGAGTTAATAAATAAGCATATTTATTTGTTTTTCTTAGAGAATAACTAAGGGAGTGGGCCATGTTCGTTTGATGCAATATAGAGATAATATCTTTAAGAGGATAAAACTTGAGTATAGCATTTCTTCATTATGGAGATCAGGGTCAAGGAGTAAATTTCAAAAATAACATTACAAATTACCAGTGCAAAAAGTTCACATTTCAAAATATAAGAAGCTATTGGATGATATTTTGCAGTAAAAACCACATATGAATTCCTCATTATGATCGCGAACGATTTCCCACAAAGCCGAGAGCCATCAATATGGATATAAGCACCATCAACGTTCATCTTCATTACCTCATAAGGGTTAAATTGATGTTTTTTTATTAGGATTAATCCAATTCTGCTTTAGAACCTTACTCTTAATCAAAGAGTTATAAATAAAGTCAATTTGATTACAAATGTAATGCCACAAATAATTCCTCATCTTTGCACTTTGGGAGAAAACCAAAGAGTTTTGATTTTTCCAAAGTTCATTAATTGCCACATCAAAAAACATTTTTTATGCCTAAATAATGTTTCCAATATCATTGTGAGTTAGATTTCATTCAAGCCAAGTATAAGTTTCAAAGCTAAAAAATTTACTCCAAAATAATTGTACTAGTGCATCTTCATTAAACTTCAAAAAAATAAATAAAATAATAATAATAATAATAATAATAACAACAAAAACAACAACAATAATAATAATAGTAAATGATGAATAGATATATGATTGTATTATATTTCTAGAATGTCATGTCTTCAGAGTTGTAATGTTGAATATATCAAAATTACTAAATGAATCTGTATTGTATGGTTGTTGATCTATCAATTCAAATCAAATAAACAAGACAGAAAACCAAAAGAACGTCGCACTAAGACGAAGAAATTACAAATAAAAAAATACGAAAGAAAAACTAAATACGTTTAAAAACACTTATTTAAAAAAAAAATAAGGAAATAACAATTTAAAGGGGTGATACCATACTAAAATTTGGACTTAAACTACCATTGTTGAGTGAAGAAAAAATAAATAGAACAAAATTGAAAAGGAGGCACGGCGGCTGCTAGGTTAAAGTTCTTGATCAAAGAAACTTTTCTCTATATCTTAAAAAAGAACTGATTGTGTATATACTAAAATCGGAGATGTTCACATATTTAATACTTTCACATATTCGCAACGACTAAAGGTGCCAAATCAATTTCAAACACTACTCGGTACATATTTGGTATCACCACAATTTTAGAATCGGAATTATCATAATCACATTGCGATTTTGTAAAAATTAGATTTAATTGTAGATTTAGTCCCCCATTTGTACTTATTTACAAAATTGGTTCTTCTATTTTAAAAGTCAACAGTTTTTGTCCTTTTTTTAGATTTTTTAACTAAAAAAATGATGACGTATAATGTTTTAAATAATATGACATATGATACAATAACGTAAAATGATTAATACATATGATAGAACAATGTATTTAAATAGGTAAAAACCTATATTTCAACTTAAATTTTTTTTCATATTTTTAATTTAATTAATAGCATATAAATAATTAATGTATTTAAATAGTTCTTAGTTCAAAAATATGTCAAATCGTCATTAAAAATATATCAAATCGTCATATTTTAATATGTCGACTTTTAAAATAGAAAGATCAATTCCGTAAATTAATAATAATAATAATAAAAAAAAAAATCAAAACTACAATTGAGCCTAAAACTATAAACTAAATATTGAACATTTCAGATCAAATTCGGTTCAATAGTTAATTATGAAACTTTTGAGTTTATCAAAAAATCAATTTCAAAATTCAAACTTAACATAACTCCAGTCAATGAATTCCTTGACGCAAACATTTTAATGTAATAATACCAGCAACTTTTGAATCAAATGTTCAATGATTAATTCCAACAAAAAAATAACAACTTTTCTCCCCTACCAACAGGTCCCAATAAAACCAAAAACAATTTTACAGCATATAGTAATAATTCAAATATAAAGAAACTAGTGCTAGCTCGAAACAGCAACATGAAGTTGCTTTCACGTTCCTTCATTCAAGATCATATGTCATGTTGTCCATACTCTTCCTCTTCTCCATCTTCCTCTCCATATTCATCCTCATCAGCAGTGGCATCTTGGTACTGTTGATACTCGGCAACCAGATCGTTCATGTTGCTCTCAGCTTCTGTGAATTCCATCTCGTCCATGCCTTCACCAGTGTACCAATGCAAGAAAGCCTTTCTCCTGAACATAGCAGTGAACTGCTCACTTACCCTACGGAACATTTCCTGAATGGAAGTGGAGTTTCCAATGAATGTCGAAGCCATCTTCAACCCTGTTGGTGGAATATCACAGACAGTGGATTTGACATTGTTTGGAATCCATTCCACAAAGTAGGATGAGTTCTTGTTCTGAACATTCATCATTTGTTCGTCAACCTCCTTGGTGCTCATCTTGCCTCGGAACATTGCCGATGCAGTGAGGTATCGTCCGTGCCTAGGGTCAGCAGCACACATCATGTTCTTGGCATCCCACATTTGCTGAGTGAGCTCGGGAACACTCAGAGTCCTGTATTGCTGAGAGCCACGGGAGGTCAAAGGTGCAAATCCCACCATGAAAAAGTGAAGACGCGGGAATGGAATGAGATTCACAGCAAGTTTCCGAAGATCGGAGTTTAGCTGACCAGGAAACCTCAAACAACATGTAACACCAGACATAGTTGCTGATATCAAATGATTCAGATCACCAACTGCATGACAAAAGAAAATCAAACACACATTACTAAACAAACATTTAACATTCAAAAATCAAAAATCAAAACACAAGAAATAATAAGTCTCTAAGCAGAAAGGTTAATATAGACAATGTGAAATAGCAAGTTTTCTTACAGCTTGGGTTGCTGAGCTTCAGAATGCGGAAACAGATGTCATACAATGCTTCATTGTCAAGAACCATGACTTCATCTGCATTTTCAACAAGCTGGTGAACAGATAGAGTAGCATTGTAAGGTTCAACCACAGTGTCGGAAACCTTAGGAGAAGGAAAAACCGAGAAGGTAAGCATCATCCTGTCTGGATATTCTTCCCTGATCTTGGAAATCAACAGAGTACCCATTCCAGATCCAGTTCCTCCGCCAAGAGAATGGCACAACTGAAAACCTGCACACAAACAAAGAGCAATAAGGAAAATACACACCCATTTCAAAATAGAGTTTAGCCCTTCATGATAAAGTAACATTTACCATTCATTCAGATGAACAAAGCTCACCTTCACAAAATTCATATATACATTCAATTCAAATTTCAGATAAACACATTCATGAAACAGGTAAACATATTGCAAAATCATCATTCACTCATATAAACATAGAACCTCAACAAGGAAACACATGTTTCAAAACAAGTTTACATTAATGCAAAAGGTATCATTCCAAACAATTCATTCAGATATACAATTAACATTAAGAAGGAACTACACACCCATTTTAAAATAAAAGTTCACACCAGTACCACTTCATGAAAACTATAAAATTTCAAAATCACCATTCATTCAGATAAACAATAACATTAAGAACGAAAAAACACGCCAATTTGTTGTGTAACATTTCAAAATCACCACTCTTTCAAACAAACAAAGCCCTAGCATTAACAACATCAACCACCACAAAACACAACAATTTCCACACAAAACAAAAACACATCAATTCAAAACCAACCATAAACACATAAAAAATCACATTTCACTAATTTCACACAACTTAATCACATACTATATCAACCCTAAAACACAAAACGTACAACACCTTTCACAAAAACACACAACTTTTCATAGAATCACCAACATAACCCTAAAAAACCACACACAAACAAAACATTTAATTGCATTTTCTAGGGCACAAACCATTTTCAAATCAAAACAAAAAAGCTTCAACCTCCAACCACAAAACGAATAAAAAAAACAAAAAGAAAAAAAACCATACCCTGCAAGCAATCACAGTTCTCAGCTTCTTTACGAACAACATCAAGAACAGAATCAATAAGTTCAGCGCCTTCAGTATAATGACCTTTAGCCCAATTATTCCCAGCACCACTCTGACCAAAAACAAAGTTATCCGGTCTAAAGATCTGACCGTACGGTCCAGACCGGATACTATCCATAGTACCCGGTTCAAGATCCATAAGAACCGCTCGTGGAACATAACGACCACCACCAGCTTCATTGTAGTAAACATCGATCCTCTCAAGTTGAAGATCTGAGTCACCACCGTATCTTCCGGTGTGGTCGATTCCATGTTCGGCACAAACAACTTCCCAGAATTTTGAACCGATTTGGTTACCACATTGGCCACCTTGAATGTGAAGGATTTGACGCATTTTGAGGGAAGGAAATGGATTTGACCTAGACCTAGAAAATGAGGAGAAATTGAAAAGGGTTTTAGGGTGGGAATGAAAGAGAGAGGAGAGAGATAAATTGAGAGAGAAATGGAAAAAGGGTTTGGTTTTTATTTATAGAAGGGAAAAATAAAACGTTTGTGGCTTTTTGTTTCAACGGTTGGATTATTTTAGGAGGTTTTTTTATAGATGAAAGCGCTGGAATTTTGATTTGAACGAAACAAAACTAAATTGGAAATTTCAAAATTTGAAATTCATATTCAGAGTTTTTTTTTTTGACAGAATGTATTATTTCGAGTTATTTTTATTAGGTAGGATAAAGGAAAATAAATAAATTGATGATGTTATAATATAAATAATTTCCATTTGTATTAATATTTATAAATGTATTTTTTAATAAATTTAATGTAATTATCAATATTCATAATTTTAACTTTTAATATAGTTATTGACATAAGTGTATATAAATTAAATTTAAATTTAGTAATATATTTTTAATTAAAATTAAGTTTTATTTAATGTATTTTACTTAAATTATATAATTAAAAGTACTTTTAAATATATATAAGAGACTATATATTTTATTATTATAATATAACGTGAATAATAAATTTATGTTAATTTTTAAATAATAATAATTACTACAGAAAACATCACAAACACAAATGAATTAAAAAATACTCAAAACAAATTGTTGTATACCATAATTGAAAACACTTATAAAAACACCGAATTAAAGTCTACTTTCCAAATTAAATAACAAAATAACGAAAAAAATCGTGAGACGGTATTGAGTTATTAGGATTCTCACCGTGCAAACAAGTGTGAAAAACTCTGACAATAAAAAATAAGTGTGAAAAATAAAATAAAATTAGTTGGAGCGAAAATCCCACGTATAAATGGCAAATCGAGCACATAGATTTTTATGATTCTAAATGGAAAATGAGGAATACAAAAGTATTCATTAGGTTGTTTACGGTAAACATGGATTTAGAGCAAAATTAAGTATTATGAAATTAATGTTTAAGAAAATCCAAATATACTGGGTGGAAAGAGATGTCTCAAATCAGTAATTACTATTTTTTACAAAATTAGTTATGTTTTTTGTTAGAAAGTTAGTTAAGTTAATTTCTTCTATTTTACTATAAATATAAATGTAAAATACACTTGTTAGTGTGTGCACCAAAAAGTATTGAGGTTCATCCAAATTCTATAGGGATTCATAGAAATCAGAAAAAGATAGATTAAGGGAAAGAACTGAGAGTGTATGTAAGTGTGGAAGAAGTTTGTATTGTTGGACTCTCAACAGTGGTAGATACAAGGACACTTACATAGAGAAAGACTTTAATATTGTAATTCAATACTCACAGTGAATTGTTTTGGTTTCTTGTCCGTGACGTAGGTATCAAGTAATTGAGAGAGTATATTTTGGATGTTATTCTTATTATTATCTTTCTTTAATTTCATATTACATTGATATTTAAAAATGCAGTTCAACCGAAATGAAGAACATTATCTATTATCTGTTTCAGTTTTGTAGGTCAAGAACGTTCTCTGTTTGTGCAGAAGTCAAGAACATTCTTCAGTTCTGCAGAAAACAAGAACTTTCTCCCTTTTTTTCAATTCTGTTTTTGATTTTGTTGATTATTCATTGTTTCTGATCCTATTATTGTTTTAACATTGTGAATCATAACAAATTTTCATTACAAAATTACATTTAGAGTTGCAAATGAAAAACTAAACATTCCACATAATTGCCAAAAAAATTAAATTGAGTGGCTCTTTCATGATCGCGGTTACGATCATTTAATGAAATAATAAAACATGATTCTTTTTAACTATCATTATAAAATTGATTTACATTAAAAGTGCTCAAGTTTTTTTTCTCAAAAATAATATACTTGTACATCTGTCATATATTGACATTTGTAATATATTTTATGAACTAATATAATAATAATTTAATTTATATACACCGACAATATAAAGAGTTTTTACATTGTCAATAATAAATGATAATTGTTATATTAGAGTTTAATTATCATACAATTTCGGCGTAAATCGTTTTACACTAACAGTCAATATAAGACATTGATTATATAGTTATTTTACGATGACAATCACAATCATATGGTAAAATGATCAATTCAATGGTTCTTATTATCTGTCAGTGTAAAATTGATCTACACTGACAACGCATCTTCATATTTCTTATTATATTATTAATAATATTTGACTTTAATCACAATGTTTTCAAAAGTCACACAATAAGGTTGGAGACTTGTGATACAAGCAGGTCATGAAGTCCTAATAAATTTGTTTTGCAATTGATTATGTCATATATTATGAGCATCTATCTTTTACCTCCATCGTTGGGGAATGAAATCGAAAAAAATGATGAACTCGTTTTGGTGGAAAAACAAAGGAGAACGTCTAAAAGGACCCACCTGTTTAAGTTGGATCAAACTTTTGATATCTAGGAATGAAGGAGATATAGGTATTAAACTCATGTGTGTTGGAACCAAGTTGGTTCTTGCAATTAAAGTTTTGATATTAACAAATGTATTTTATGAAAATCGTACTTTAACTTAGAAGAATAATGAAAAATCAGATGACGTAACCAGAAGCAAAAATCAGAGGATGACACCACCAGAGGTTGTCACCAGAAGATGACGTCACCAGAAGAAGAAATCAGAGGATGACGTCACCAGAGGATGTCATTAGACGATGGTCATCAGAGGAACCTGTCAGAGGATATCATAAGAGGATCTTATTAGAGACGAAAATCAAAGAAACAAAATCTAGCTAAAAGTATGCTCGAAACAGAATCTGAGGAAAATGCTCAAAACAGAATTGGAGCAAAAGACTCAAGAAACAGAATCTAGCTAAAAGCATGCTCAAAACAAAATATGAGAAAAATGCTCAAAACAAAATCGGAGCAAAAGACTCCAGAAACATAATCTGAGCAAAATACTTCAGAATACTCTCAAAACAGAATTAATCGAAATACACTCCAGAAGTAAAGCCCTAACTTCAACTATAAATATAGGCTTAATGTTGAAGAATAAAGCATCGAAAAACACAAGAACTCAAGCTTCAATTCAAAGTTATCTGAGAGTTCAAAAGAGAGAAATACAAGTGTTCAAGAGCAATATTTTCTAAGTGTTTTCGAGAGAGAAATTCAGAGCAACAATCAGCTTTCCAGAAGCAACAAAAGAGTACAAGAATTAGTGCAATAATCAGCTTTTGAGAAGCAATTTTGCAAAGTTCCAAACCCTCTTAATCTAATTCGATAGTGGTGTAGATTCCTTCTTCAATCTGGGGTTGTCAAATTGGTAGGAGAAGACTTGACTTGTAGAGTCAAGGTATTGTTATCATTCCTCAAAAGTCTGGGGTTGTCAAGTTGTTTGAGAAGACTTGGCTTGTAGAGTCAAGGTGTTGTTATTCCTCAAAAGTCTGGGGTTGTCAGGCTGTTTGGGAATACTGGCTTGAAGGGTCAGTAGTGTTGTAATTCAAAGGAGTTTGTATTAGTGAAAAGGCCTTCTGAAGGAAGGGACTGGACGTAGCCTAGTTAATGGTGAACCAGGATAAATTGTTGTGTTCTTATGTTATTATTATCCACTGTTGAGTCTGATTAATTATCCATCAAATAACTCGCATCAATATTCAAAAAAACAGCAAAAGAATTCAAGTTTGCAAACACAATTCAACCCCCCTTCTCGTGTTTGCACCTTCAATTATTATCAGAGCCTAGTTTCAAGGCTGAGCACCTTACAGTGTTTGAGGAAATATCCAAGGGTTCAAAATGTCTAGATTCAATGAAGAAGTTGTTGGAGGAAACATCAACAAACCACTTATATTTGATGGAGAACGATTTGAGTACTGGAATGACAGGCTGAGAAGTGTTTTTATTTCACAAGATCCTGAACTTTGGGACTTGGTGGAAGATGGTTATACTGCTCTAGAATATGCTGATGGTGTTAAAATTTCCAGAAGAGATATGGATGTTGATCAGAAGAAGATGTTCAAGTTGCATCACAAATCCAGAACGTTCATGATCAATGGAATCACATTCAAAGAGTTCGACAAGTGCACTAATAGAGAAACAACAAAGAACATCTATGATAGTCTGATTCTGACTTACGAAGGCAGTAAGCAAGTCCAAGAAGCAAAGGCTAACATTCTAGTCAAGAAGTACGAGTTATTCAAGACGGAAGAAGATGAAGACATTGAAACTATGTTTTCTTGATTCCAAACTCTAGTATCGGGATTAAGGGTACTAGAAAAGAGTTACACTACTGCTGATCATGTAAGGAAAATACTTAGAAGTTTGACAATCAAGTGGAGACCAAAGATCACTGCTATTTAGGAAGCTAAAGATCTGAATACTCTAAAGCTGGAAGAATTAATCAGCTCCCTCAGATCACATGAAATTGAGTTGGAAGAAGATGAACTCAAGAAGAAGAACAAAACTCTAGCCCTGAAATCCAAGCAGAAGAAGGCTCTAAAAGTAACATTAGAAGATTGTGATTCAGACGATCAAAGTATGAACTCAGAGAAAGAAGAGATTGCCTTCTTATCCAGAAAGTTCATAAAGATGTGGCATAACATAGGGAATAAATTTTCCTAGAGATATTCCAAGCAGTCCAACAAAGGAAGTGATGATACACATGACAAGAAATGTATCATTGGCTACAAATATAATGAATCTGGACATATCAAGTCAGAATGTCCAAATATGGAGAAAGGGAAACACCAGAGGAAAGATTCCAGAACCAAGAAGAAAAGTTTGATGGCTACATGCGATGATTCTGATGAATCCTCTGAAGATGAACAAGCAGATTTGGCTATGATGGCTCACATCAATTGTGTCTCTAGATCCAATACAGAATCTGATTTTGAAAGAGAATCAGAAGATGATGAAACTGAGGTATATTCTGAATTCACTCGATCTGATTTGATCACTGCTCTGAATGATTTTTTAAACAGCAATTACAAATTGTCATTAAAACTGAAAATTCTTAAGAAAGAAAATACAAATCTAATATAAGAAGTTAATGTTTTAAAGAATCAAATTGCAGAAGTTAAAACAGAAAGTGCCATTCTTGAAACTGATATTGCAGAATTAAAAACATAGAATGTATGTTTGAAAAACAGTTTTGCTGAACTTAAAGTTGAAAGTCTAACTTTGAAAAATAACCATAATACAACATCAATTGAAAATACCACATGTAATTCTGATATGCATGAACAAGTTTTTCAAGAATTTCTTGCTAATGGTATGGAAAGAAGCAAATATGCTTCTATGATTTATGGAGTTAGTAAGAATGGAAATAGAGGTATATGATTTGAAGAAACTATAACTGAACCTAAACCTGTGCTTAAACTTGTTCCTCTGATATTGTGTGTGCTGTTTGTTACAAGAAAGGTCATTCCAAAGTGTCTTGTCCTATGCTAAATACAAGGAAAAACAAGAAACTTTTAAAGACTTACAAACCTGGACCCAACAAGATTTGGGTACCAAAAGATAAAATTGTTTATGTTGTAGATGTTCTGAGCAACCAAAGTGAAACACTAGTCATGGTGCCTGGTCAATGGATGCGGGCAATATATGAAGGGAAAAAGGTCTATGTTCCAACATCTACCAAACAGAAGTCAATTGACTCTGGTAGAAGAAGAACTGGTCAACACAATACCTATCAGAACCATAACTAGAATCATAGGAGGAACAGGAAATATCAAAGAAATCACACATCAGAACAGACAGAGAAATCACTCATATCAACAAAACTAGAACTACCAGAAGAATCAGAAGTACCATCAGTTCCAGAACCAGAAGAATTAGAATTATCATCAGTTCCAGAATTATCAGAGGAGCCTGATATATCAGCAGAAAGAGAAGAATCAGAATCAGGAGAGTTCTTCAAACACTCCAGTAAAATTCATCAAGACTACAAACCAGGAAGGGAATTCAAATCCCTTCATCCAAACCATCAAATCACAAAACATACAGATTCAAAATCTAAAAATCAGAAACAAGAGGATTTTTAGAGTAAAACTGAAACTATTGACATAGAGGTTACATCTTGCTGTAAATACTATTATTGTTTGATATTTATGTTTAATGTGATAACAAGAAGCTTGATCTTAAAAATCAAAGCTAGATAAGTATTCTACATGTTTTCAAACTGTCAGAGGAACCAAGTGATCCACGTGATGTGAACACTTCAACAGAAACAATATTTCAGTGGTTTCAAAAACAAGCAGAAACCACCAGAAGCAGAATTAATGGTTTGGTTGTATTGAGTTCATTTTTAAATTATTTGATTTGTATTATTTTATATGACAAATAGCTTGACCTGAAAAGTCAAAGCAAGATGAAGCTGATGCAGGTTAACTAGAACTAGAGGAAATTGATGCTGGTTTACCAGAACCAGATGAAACCGAAGCTAGTTTACCAAAACCAGAGGAAACCGAAGCTGGTTAACCAGAACCAGAGGAAACCGATGTAGGTTTACTAGAACTAGAAGCAAACAAACAAGCAGAAGCAGATAAACCAGCAGAACATGGAGAAGTGAAGGATACAAGCAAGTCAGAAGCATGTGACACATCTTCAAAGGATGAATCTGATCAAATCAGAACCAGTCATGAGAAGTCAGAAGAGAAATCTAGACGGAAATACCAGTCATCTCATCCTGAAAATCTAATCGTTGGAAGTGGAAGTGATTCTTTAAGAACCAGATCATCACTAAAAGACATCAGTCTGTTTGGCTTACTCTCCGCGATTGAGCCTATCTCTACTAGTGAAGCATTGGCAGATGATGGATGGATTATTGCATCGCAAGAAGAGTTAAATGAATTTAAGAGGAATGATGTTTGGGATCTAGTTCCAAGACTAGAGAAGAACATTGTTGGAACCAAGTGGGTCTTCAGAAATAAGATAATTGAAAAGGGTGAAGTAGTCAGAAACAAGGCAAGGCTTGTGGCACAAGGTTACAGTCAACAAGAGGGCATTGATTAGACTGAGACATTTGCTCTAGTGGCCAGGTTAGAAAATATTTGTATCTTATTGTCTTTTGCTGCAAATAATAATATCAAACTATTTCAAATGAATGTTAAAAGTGGTTTTCTCAAACCATGTTTTTAAACTCAGTAACTTCTTACTTAAAAATAACTTTGAAAGAGGACAAATAGACAATACTTTGTTTAGCAGATCAATAGAAAATGATATTCTAATCATTCAAATTTATGTTGATGATATTATTTTTGGATCTACTAATGGCATTCTTTGTCAAGAATTTTCTGAATTAATGCAGCATGAATTTCAAATGAGTATGATGGGAGAACTTAAGTTCTTCCTAGGAAAACAAATTCAGCAAAGTCTAGAAGGTATTTACATTCACCAAACTAAATATACAAAGGAACTTCTCAAGAAGTTTAAGACGAGTGATTGCAAACCTATGGCTACGCCAATGCATCCTACTTGTTCACTTGATAAAGATGAATCAGGCTAAAAAGTTGACCAGAAAATCTACAGAGGAATGATCAGATCATTACTCTACCTTACTTCTTCTAGACCTAATATCATATTTAGTGTGTGTGTATGTGCTCGATTTCAATCTGATCCTAGAGAATCTCATCTAACTGTTGTTAAGAGAATTCTTATATATCTAAAAAGCATTACCAACCTCATCTTGTTTTACAAGAAAACTCCTACATACAAACTGAGTGCATACTGTGATTCTGACTATGCTGGAGATAATTTTGAAAGGAAAAGCACCAGTGGTTATTGTACCTTTTTAGGAGACAACTTGATTTCTTTGTCCAGTAAGAGACAACACACCATTGCCATGTCAATAGCAGAGGTTGAATACATTTCAGCAGCTGGCTGCAACTCTCAACTAATTTGGATGAAGCATCAACTTGAAGACTACAAAATATTATAATCCATCATACCCATCTATTGTGATAACACCTTTGCAATTTGTCTAACCAAAAACCCGATCCTACACTTAAGAGCTAAACACATAGAGATCAAACACCATTTTATTAGAGATTATGTTCAGAAAGGAGTACTCAACATTCAGTTTGTAGACACTGAACATCAATGGGCTGAGATATTCACCAAACCACTACCTGAAGATAGGTTTGACTTCATCAAGAAAAACCTAAACCTTATTTTGTTAAATGATTAACAGTGTAATGTTTTCAAGTAGTTTACTTAACATTATTTTATAAATAAAATAAAAAAAAAGTCAGAAGATAAAAAAAAATCATAAGATCTATTTTCTTCCTTCAAACCTTTTTATCTTATAACAAAGGGGAGAAAATGTAGTATTTGATAAAATATCCGGGGAAAAGATGATGTATTTGAAAGGTGGAGAAGATGATGTATTTGATATAGTATCTGAGCATTAGACTTAGATTTGACAAAGTGGAACGAAAACAACAAGAGTACTTGCTTTAAAAACTAAGACTCAACAACTGACTTATATGAAAATTTGAGAGTGTTTGCTTTTGAAGTGTATGACCCTTTTGTGATTTTCGATGCTAAGTAATATGCCTTGTGCCTCCTTTTATAGATGCTGATTTGGGCCTCTTCCAATCCTTAAATTCGAGCTAAATATTGCTGGATTCTCTGGCAAAAATAAATTGACCAATCGGGCTTCAATTAATTCCAAAACATATCTTTTTTAAGCCTTAGATTTCTTTCATAAATTGACTAGCCAATCAAATCTGTGCATTGCTTCCCGCCAATAGCTTCTGACTTCCATGCTCCTTCACTTTAATTTAAAACAAATCTTTAACAATAATTTGATAAAAATATCTTCAAATCCTCACCATTGATTCCCATGATCAAATTTGTACCATGCGATATTCCACAGCTGGACCAGCCTGATTGCTAAGCTATTATCCTCTGAATTCGGCCATTCCTGGACCACACTTCATAGCCCTCTGATCTTCTGATTTTGGCCTTCTACGATGCGCACCTGATCAGCTATGAGCTTCTGGATTCGGCCATTTCTGGACTGCACAGCCTGTCCCTCTGATTTCGGCCACTTCTGGGCCATGGTTTGATTTTCTGATCTTGACCATCACTGGACTCAAAAAATTATTTCTGAACCATTGATCTGGATATTTTTACTCTGATCTGGACAGATTCTGGAATTTGGTCTGGAACAAACTGAAATAAACTTGATCAAAAAATATTTCAGTCTGGACATTTTACCTTTAATTTTGGACCAGGTCTGGGTTGATTCTGGAACTCATTTCTTTTGTTCTGGACTTAGTTCCATGCCCTAAATCATGCTATCTTATGGTCTGGGCCAAATCTGGATTGATCTTCATGTTCTGGACTCATAAACATACCTTCTGGTCAAGTCTGGAACAAGTCTGGGCTGTGTAATTTTTACTGCCAGGCCATCTTCTGGTCAGAATAACTTCTGGAAAAAAATTGATATTTGATTCCTGTTTGTCTTGATCAACTCTCCTTATGGCAGGCTTTCCAATGATATGATCCATGTTTCATTCTGAATTTTATTCCTTCTGATATAGGCCTGCAAAGTTATCTTCTGGTTCAGTTTTGTCATCTTGAAACATCTTCTGGAAATTCCAGAATTCATTTTCCTTTGATCTTCTGCTTCTGATTTCTTCAGTTTCTGATGACATTTAATTTAATAATTCAAGGTATAAAATAAGTTTACATTGAGTGCTTTTGTAAACATCAAAATCCTAAGTCTTAGAACCAACTTGGTTCCAACAACAGCTTCTGATTTTGGTAAATATCCAGATTTTTCTTCTGACTTATCTTGGCTGTTTCTGACTTGATCAGATTTATCTTTTGAAGATTTGTCATTTGTTTCTGATTTTCTTGTATCCTCTACCTTTCCAGGTACTTCTGTTTCTTCTGCTTCTGCTCCATTGGGTTCTGGTGAACCTGCACTATCATTAATTCTGCTTCTGGTGGTTTCTGCTTGTTTTTTGAAACCACTGGAATGCTGTTTCTGCTAAAGTGTTCAATTCGTGTGAATCACCTGGTTCCTCTGACAGTTTGAAAACATGCAGAATACTTATCTAGCTTTGATTTGTTAAGATCAAGCTTCTTGTTATCACAGTAAACATAAATATCAAATAATAATAGTATTTACAGCAAGATGTAACCTCTATGTCAACAATTTTAGTTTTACTCTGAAAATCCTCTTGCTTCTGATTTTCAGATTCCAAATCTGTATGTTATGTGATTACATGGTTTGGATTAAGGGATTTGAATTCCCTTCCAGGTTTGTAGTCTTGATGAATTTCACTGGAGTGTTTGAAGAACTTTTCTGATTCTGATTCTTCTCTTTCTGCTTTGGCTGATACACCATGTTCCTCTGGAGCTTCTGGAACTTATGGTGATTATGGTAATTAGGCTTCTTCTGGTAATACTGAAGCTGATGTGTGTGATTCTGTTGTTTGTGGCTGAACCTCTGATTTTGATACTTATACTGGTTTATGGTACTGATTCTAATTCTGGTTCCAGTGTTGGTTCTGGTTCCAGCTCTTGTGCCTCTGATATTGGTTCCAGTTTTGATTCTGGTTCCAGTTCCTATTCTGATTCGTGTGATATGTGTGATTTCTTTGATATTTCCTGTTCTTCCTATGATTCTGGTTCTGGTTCTGATAGGTATTGTGTTGACCAGTTCTTCTTCTACCAGAGTCAATTGGCTTCTGTTTGGTAGATGTTGGAACATAAACCTTTTTCTGGTTGTGCATTGCCAACATCCATTGTCCAGGCACCATTGTTGGTGTCTCATTCTGGTTGCTCAGAATATCTGCAACATAGACAATTTGATCTTTTGGTACCCAGAACTGATTGGGTCCAGGTTTGTTAGTTTTAACAGCTCTCTGATCTTGTTCAGATTTTACCATTGGACAAGATAGTTCAGAGTGACCTTTCTTAGCATAAACAATGCATAAAACATCATAATGAACAGCTTTACTTTCAACAATCGTTTCTGTAAAACCAAGACCTCTCTTTCCAGTGTTACTGTTTCCATAAATCATAGATGCATATTTACTTCTTTCCATTCCATTGGAAATAAAGTTTTGAAAAAATTGCTCATGCATATCAGATTCACAAACAATAGGTGTAGTGTATCCTTTGACTACTAGCTTCCATAATTCAGGATCTTGAGATACGAAGAAACTTCTCATTTCGTCCTTCCAATACTCAAACCTTTCTCCATCAAACAATGGTGTTCTGTTGATGTTGCCTCCCAATTCTTCTGACATGTTAAGTGCTCAGCCTTGAGACCGAGCTTTGATGCCAATTGAAGGTGCAAACACGAGAAGGGGGGGTTGAATTGTGTTTGACTAACTTGAATACTTTTTCTGTTTTTGCAATTTTAAAACAAAATTTGATGTATGAATAAAACGGAGTTTGCAGCGGATATAAAGTAAAAATAAAAACACAGAATTTTATACTGGTTTACCGTTGACGAGGCTACGTCCAGTCCCTTCACCTTGAAGGATTTCACTAATTCAAACCTTGAATTACAACAATACCACTGACCCTCCAAGTCAGTCTTGTCAAACAGTCTAACAATCCTAGACTTTTGAGGAATGCAGCACCTTGACTTCTTAAGTCAAGTCTTTTCCTACCAATCTGACAACCCCAGATTGTAGAAGGAATTACAACGCCTTGAATCTAATTGCCAAGTAATCTGCTACCCCTTCTGACTCCCTCAGATTGTAGACTCTACTTCAACAACTTAGATCTAACACTAGGGAATGAAAATAACACGAGTGCTTGCTTCTGGAAAGCTGGAACTCACAATTAACCTCACTGAAAACTTGAGTGTTTGCTTTTGGAAGTGTATGACTCTTTTGTGATTTTCAATACTAAGTAATCTCCCTTGAGCCTCCTTTTATAGATGCAAATTAAGGTCTCTTCCAAGCTGAATTTCGAGCTGTATCTTGCTGGATTCTCTTGCAAAAATACTCTGACCAATCGGGTTTCATAAAAATAAAAAACATATCTTTTTATCTCCAGATTTGTTTGCATAAATAACTTGGACCAATCCTAACTTTAATTAATTCTGGAACAAATCTTTCTTCCCGCCAATAGCTTCTGAACTCCCATACGACTTCACTTTATTTTTGTAACAAATCCTTTTAATACTTTGATCAAATTTAATTAAAGCTCCACCGTGAATCCTCATGATTAAATTTGGACCGTTTGATCTTCTGCGCTAGTCCACATCTGGACCATACTAAGTGATCTGCTGTGATCATCTGATTTCGCCCAACCCTGGACCACGCTTTCTGGTCTTCTAATCTCGGCCAACCTGGTCTAGCAAAACTGATCTGCTGTGATCCTCTGATCTCAGGCAATGCTTGACCACATTTTCTGACCTTCTGATTTCGGCCAACATTAGGCCATGATCTGATCTTCTGATCTCGGCCAACACTGGGCCATATACTTAAATCCGGACCATTGATCTGAACATCTTCCCTCTAATCTGGACCAATTCTGAACTTGGTCTGGATTGAACTGAAATTAAATCTGGACAAATAATATTTTAGTTGGGACATTTTACCTTCTAATTTGGATCAGGCCTGGATCAAATCTGGACATCATTTCTTCTGGTCTGGACTTAGTTTCATACCATGAACCATGCTATCTTCTGGTCTGGGTCAAATCTGGATTGAATCTCTTGTTCTGGACCCATTAATTTATCCTCTGATTAAGTCTGGATCAAGTCTGGGCTGTTTATCATTTCACTGCCAGGCCATTTTCTGGTCAGAATAACTTCTGGACTAAGTCTGACTAATGATTCCTTCTGGTCTGGATCAAGTCTCCCTTTGGCAGGCTTCCTTCTGGTCTGGTCCAGGTCTCCTTTTGACTTTGCTTCCTTCTAATCTGGGCCAGCAAAGATATCCTCTGGTAATTTCATGATGCATCCTCTAGTACCTTCTGGATGCATTATCTGGTGTCTTCATCTTCTGCCTCTGGAAACATCATTTTTTGGTGGCATTTAATGTAATAATTCAAGGTTCAAAATAAGATTACATGGAGTGCTTTTGTAAACATCAAAATCCTAAGTACTTAGAACCAACTTGGTTCCAACACAGAACATACCTCCAGAAGGTACGGCCAGAAGATATAACTAGAGGATACCAGAGGATGTCATTAGAGGATACTAGAGGATACCTCTAGGGGATACCAGAAGATACCTCTAAAGGATACTTGAGGATATCACCAGAGGATCCCATCAGAAGCAAAAATCAGAGGATGTCATCAAAGGCAAACATCAGAGGATATTATTCTTGGCCCAGATCAGAAGGAAGCAGATTCAAGAAGGAGACTTGGTCCAAACCAGAAGGAAGCATATCTAGAAGGAGACTTAGTCCAGACAAGAAGGAAACATAAGTCAGACTTGTTCCAGACTTGATCTAGACCAGAAGATAGCATGGTCTAGGACATAAGACTGATCCAAACTTGGTCCAGATCAGAAGATCACACAATCCAGACAGAATGGTACAGATCAGATCACATGGTCCAGACTTGGTCGAGATCAGTAGATCATATGGTCCAGAATTTAAATCATGATGCAGATTAGTGAAGACTTGATTAAATTCGAAGAAGACTTGATTGAATTTTGATAGAAATTTGATCAAAGTATTAAGGAGATTTGATTCAAAAATCGTTGAAGACTTGAAGGAAATTCGAATGAAATTTGAAGCTAAAAGATACGTTATGAAACTAAGAGAAACAAGATTGGCCAACAGAATTTTCAAAGGAAATATGAGCAGGATTTATCTCGAATATAAGCTTGGACAAAGCCCATACTTAAACTATAAAATGAAGCTTTAGGCAACAGTAAAATGTATCGAAAATACAAGAACTCAAGCTTCATATTCAACATAATCCGAGAGTTCAAAAGAGAGAATCACTTGAGTGAAAAAGCAATATTTTCTAAGTGTTTTCGAGAGAGAAAAACAGTGCAGCAATCAGCTTTCCAGAAGCAACTAAAGAGTGTGAAAAACAGTGCAACAATCAGCTTTCCAGAAGCAACTTTGCAGAGTTCCAAACCCTTGTAATCAAACCCGTTAGAGGTGTAGATTCCTTCTTCAATCTAGGGTTGTAAGATTGGTAGGAGAAGACTTGACATGTAGGGTCAAGGTGTTGTTATCGTTCCTCAAAATTTTGGGGTTGTCAGCCTGTTTGGGAAGTTTGACTTGGAGGGTCAGGTGTTGTAATTCAAAGTGTTTTGAATTAGTGGATTAAATCCTTTTGAGTGAAGGGACTGGATGTAGCCAAGTTAATGCTGAACCAAGATAAATCGATGTGTTCTTATGTTGTTATTATCCGTTGCTAAGTTTGACAAACACAATTCAACCCCACCTTCTCGTGTTTGCACCTTCAATTGGCATCAGTGCTCGGCCTCAAGGATGAGCACTTTACAGTGTTTGAAGTAAGATCCAAGGGTTCAACATGTCTGGATTCAATGAAGAAGTTGTTGGAGGAAACATCAACACACCACCTCTGTTTGATGGGAACGGTTTGAGTACTGGAAGGACAAGCTGAGGAGTTTCTTTTTTTTCACAAGATTTCGAACTTTGGGACTTGGTGGAAGATGGCTATACTACTCCAGAATATGCTTACGGTGTTGAAATTCCCAAAAAAGATATGGATGCTGACCAGAAGAAGATGTTCAAGATGCATCACAAATCCAGAACGTTCATGATCAATGCAATCATATTCAAGGAGTTCGACAAGTGCACTAACAAAGAAACAGCAAAGAGCATCTATGATAGTCCTACTCTGACTTACGAAGGCAGCAAGCAAGTCCAAGAAGCAAAGGCCAACATTCTAGTCAAGAAGAGCTATACCACTTATGAAGACGTTGAAGCAATGTTTTCCAGATTTTAGACTCTGGTTTTAGGATTAAGAGTACTCAAGAAGAGCTATACCACTGCTGACCACTTGAAGAAAATTCTTAGAAGTCTGCCAACCAAGTGGAGACCAAAGGTCACTGCCATTTAGGAAGCAAAGGTCACTGCCTCAAGTCACATGAAATAGAGCTGGAAGAAGATGAGCCCAAGAACAAGAACAAAACCCTACCCTTAAAATCCAAACAGAAGAAAGTTCTTAAAGCAGAAGTGGAAGCAGAAGCATAATCAGAAGATAGTGATTTTGAGGACCAAAATCAGAAACCGGAAGAACAGAAAGAAGAAGTTTCCCCAGAGGTATTCCAAGCATTCGAACAGAGGAAAGGATGAACAAGACAAGAAGAACATCATCTGCTATGATTCTAATGGCAACATGGAGAAAGGAAAACACCAAAGAAAGACTTCAGACCCAAGAAAAAAAATCTGATGGCAACATGGGATGATTCTGATGAATCTTCTGATGATGAAGAAGCTGAATTTGCAATGATGGCCCACATCAATTCTGCCTCTGGATCCCAGAAAACATCTGACTCTAGAAGTGAATCAGAAAAAACAGAATTGGCTCTGATGGCTCATATTCATTCTGCCTCTGGATCCGACAAAGATGCTGACTTTGGAAGAAAAGAAGCAGAATTGGCTCACACTCATTATGCCTCTGGATTCGATCCAGATGTTGACTCTGGAAGAGAATCAAAAGATGAAGAAGCAGAACTGGCTCTTATGACTTAAACCAGCACTGCCACTGGATCCAACACAGACTCTGATTCTGGAAGTGAATCAAAAACATAATTGGCTTTGATGGCTCACACCAATACTGCCTCTGGATCCGATACAGACTCTGATTCTGGAAGTGAATCATCAGAAGAAGAAAAAGAGGTATTTTCTGAACTTACCCGATCTGATTTAATTACTACAATGAATGATATTTTAAATATCAACAACAAACTGTCTTTAAAATTGAAAACACTTAGGGAAAAAAATTCAATTCTAACCGAAGAAATTGATGTTTTAAAGAATCAAAATGCAGAATGTAAAACTAAAAATGCAACTCTTAAATATGATATTGTTGAGCTTAAGTCTGAAAACCTAACTCTAAAAAGTAATTTTTGTTCAACATCAAGTAAAAATACTGTAAGTAATTCTGATATGCAAGAACAAGTTTTACAAGATTTTATTGTTAATGGTATGGAAGAAGCAAATATGCTTCTATGATACATGGAGTTAGTAACAATGGTAAAAGAGACATAGGATTTGATGAATCTATAACTGCAACTAAACCTATTTCCTTTATGTTTTGTGTGCTGTTTGTGCTAAGAAAGGTCACTCAAAATTGTCATGTCCCATGATAATGTCAAGGAAAGACAAGTAACCTTTCAAGACTAACAAACCCGGACCCAACAAGATTTGGGTACCAAAAGATAAAATTGTTTATGTTGCAGATGTTCTGAGCAACCAAAGTGAAACACCAGTCATGGTGCCTGGTCAATCGATGCTGGCAATATATGAAGGGAAAAAGGTATATGTTCCAGCACTTACCAAGCAGAAGCAAAGTGACTCTGGTGGAAGAAGAACTGGTAAATACAATGCCTATAAGAACCAAAACTATATGAAGAACAAGAAATATCAAAACATACAGAGGAAGCACACATATTAACAAAACTGGAACTACCAGACGAAACATAATTATCATCAGTTTCAGAATTATCAGAGGAACCTGATATATCAGCAGAAGAGAAGAATTAGAATCAGGAGAGTTCTTCAAACACTCCAGTAAAATTCATCAAGACTACAAACCAGGAAGGGAATTCAAAGCCCTTCATCCAAACCATCTAATCACAGAACATACCAATTCAGAATTTGAAAATCGGAAACAAGAGGATTTTCAGAGTAAAACTGAAACTGTTGACATAGAGGTTACATCTTTCTGTAAATACTATTATTGTTTGATATTTATGTTTACTGTGATAACAAGAAGCTTAATCTTAAAAATAAAAGCTAGATAAGTATTCTACAGGGTTTTCAAACTATTAGAGGAACCAAGTGATCCACGTGATGTGAACACTTAACGGAAACAGTATTTCAGTGGTTTCAAAAACAAGCAGAAACCCCCAGAATCAGGATTAATGGTTTACTAGAACCAGAAGCTGATGCAGGCAAAAGAACTTGAAAAAGCAGAAGCTACAAGCAAGAATACGACAAATCTGAAGATGATAAATCTGAAGATGAGTCAGAAGAAGGATATAGATGGAGTCTACCAATGCAAGAAGAGCTAAATGAATGATATTTTGGATCTAGTTCCAAGACTAGAAAACAACATTATTGGAACCAAGTGGGAGTTCAGAAACAAGCTGAATGAAAAAGGAGAAGTTGTCAGAAACAAGGCAGACGTGTTGCACAAGGATATAGTCAGCAAGAAGGTATTGACTACACTAAAACACTTGCTCCAGTGGCTAGGTTAGAAGCTATTCGTGTCCTACTTTCCTTTGTTGCTTATAATAACATTTCATTATTTCAAATGGATGTTAAAAGTGCATTTTTAAATGGTTATATAAGTGAAGAAGTCTATGTTAAACAACCCCCAGGTTTTGAAAGTTCTGAATTTCCAAACTATGTTTTTAAACTTAAAAAATCTTTGTATGGTTTAAAACAAGCACCTAGGGCATGGTATGATAGACTTAGTTACTTCTTACTTAAAAATAACTTTGAAAGAGGACAAGTATACAATACATTTTTTTAAAAAATCAATTAAAGATGATATTTTGATAATTCAAGTTTATATTGATGATATTATCTTTGGATCTACTAATGGCATTCTCTGCCATGAATTGTCTAAATTTATGTAGCAGGAATTTCAAATAAGCATGATAGGAGAACTTAAGTTCTTCCTAGGGATTCAAATTCAGCAAAGTCAAAAAGATCTATACATTCATCAAACAAAATATACAAAAGGGCTTCTCAAGAAGTTTAAGATGAGTGACTGCAAACCTATGGCTACCCCAATGCACCCTACCAGCTCATTTAAAAAGGATGACTAAGGCAAAAAATCCAACAGAGATACCTAAAAGGCACTACCAATGTCACCTTGTTCTACAAGAAAACTCCTACATATCAACTTAGTGGATATTGTGACAACACTTCAACCGTCAACCTAACCAAAAACCATATCCTTCATTCTAGAGCCATACACATAGAGATCAAACACCAGTTCATCAGAGATTATGTTCAAAAAGGGACACTCAACATCCAGTTTGTAGACACTGACCATCAATGGGCTGACATATTCACTAAACCACTACCTGAAGATAGGTTTGACTTCATCATGAAAAACCTAAACCTTACCCTCATCCCTGACCAATAGCCTAGTTATGTTTTTACTGTATTTTTTATTATTATTATTTTCGTGTATTGTTTTTCAAAATAAAAAAAAATAGAAGATGAAATTTTTTTTTCCAGAGGATCTCATTTTTTCCTTAAATCCTTTTTGTCTGATGAAAAAGGGGGAGAAGATGTATTTGATAAAGTATATGGGGCATTAGACTTATGGGGAGAAACATAAAATGGAGCTTAGTCTTAGGGGGAGTCAAAGTCAAAAGAAAAAAAATAGTTATCAAAATACAAAGTTTTGTCATCATCATAAAGGGAGAGATTGTTGGAACCAAGTTGGTTCTTTCAATTAGAGTTTGATGTTAACAAAAGTATTTTATGAAAATCATATTTTGACTTAGAAGAAGTATGAAAAATCAGAGGATGACATCACCAGAGGATGTCATCAGAGGATGACGTCAGCAGAAGATACCTCCAGAAGATACGACCAAAAGATATCACCAGAAGATACCAGAGGATGCATCCATAGGATACCTGAGTATACTAGAAGATACCTCTAGAGGATACCAGAGGATCCCATCATAAGAAAAAATCAGAGGATGTCATCAAAGGCAAACATCAGAGGATATTACAATCAGAGGATATCATCAGAGGGAAGAAACAATGACATCATCAGAGGATATTATTCTTGGCTCAGATCAGAAGGAAGCAGAGTCCAAAAGGAGACTTGGTCCAGACCAGAAGGAAGCATGTCCAGAAGGAGACTTGGTCCAGACTAGAAGAAACATAAGTCAGACTTGGTCCAGACTTGATCCAGACCAGAAGATAGCATGGTCCAGAACATAAGACTTGGTCCAGACCAGAAGATAGCATGGTCCATGACATAAGACTGGTCCAGACTTGGTCCAGATTAGAAGATCAATGGTCCAGATTAGAAGATCACACAGTCCAGATAGAATGGTATAGATCAGATCACATGGTCTAGACTTGGTCGAGATCAACAGATCATACGGTCCATAATTTAAATCATGATGCAGATCAGTGAAGACTTGATTAAAATTCGAAGAAGACTTAATTGAATTTTGATAGAAATTTGATCAAAGTATTAAGGATATTTGATTCCAAAATCACTAAAGACTTGAAGGAAATTCGAATGAAATCTAAAGCTAAAAGATACGTTTTAAAATTAAGAGAAACAAGATTGGCCAACAGAATTTTCAAAGAAAATATGAGCAGGATTTATCTCAAATTTAGGGTTGGACAAAGCCCATACTTCAATTATAAAAGGAGGCTTCAGGCAATAGTAATATGTATCGAAAATACAAGAACTCAAGCTTCATATTCAACATAATCCGAGAGTTCAAAAGAGAGAATCACTTGAGTGCAAAAGCAATATTTTCTAAGTGTTTTTGAGAGAGAAAAACAATGCAGTAATCAGCTTTCCAGAAGCAACTAAATAGTGTGAAAAACAGTGTAACAATCAGCTTTCCATAAGCAACTTTGCAGAGTTCCAAACCCTTGTAATCAAACCAGTTAGAGGTGTAGATTCCTTCTTAAATCTGGGGTTGTCAGATTGATATAAAAAGACATGACTTGTACGGTCAAGGTGTTGTTATCGTTCCGCAAAAGTCTGGGGTTGTCAAACTGTTTGGGAAGACTTACTTGGAGGGTCAGGTGTTGTAATTCAAAGTGTTTTGAATTAGTGGATTAAAGCCTTCGGAGTGAAGGGACTTGATGTATCCAAGTTAATGGTGAACCAGGATGAATCATTGTGTTCTTATGTTGTTATTATCCGCTGCTAAGTCTGATTATTTATTCATCAAATAATTCCCATCAACATTCAACAAAACAACAAAAGAATTCAAGTTTGACAAACACAATTCAACCCCTCATTCTCGTGTTTGCACGTTCAAGTGTCGCGTCCCATTTTTACTCGTTTTTTGTTTCCATTTTTCATTTTCTCTTCCTCACCGTTGATTCTCATTCCATCGTAAGTGTTTCTATTCCATTTTTCATTTTCGTGAGTTGCATATCAAACAATCATTTATTTCTCATTCTCCGTTTTGGTGAGTTGGGGTTTTCATTTTCTTCTGATTTAGGGTTTTTCCTTCTAGTTTAATGTTTTGTGTGTTTAGTTTTTTGATCATTTTCAATTTTCAAATGTTTTGGTTGCAGATCTTGTGCTTTCTAAGATTGGATTTGTTTCGCTGCTCTTCAAATATTGAAGGTAAGAAAACTGTTGTTTTACATAGATTAGTTTCACTCATCTTCAAATCATGTGTAGGTTGAATGAATCTTAGGAAAAATGATTATGTTGAAGACCCATTTGTTGAATCAATTTGTCAAAATAAAAGTAAGAACATTGCTAAATCTTTTCAATTTGTATGATTGCTTAGTAGGTAAAGGATTTATTTGAGTTATTTAAATGTAGGAGGTCTTGTTAGTTGTTTTTGCTTGTTTCTTGTGTGTGTGACTAGTTATGATAATTATTTAGTATGATGTTAGATTAGTGCATGTTCTTGATGGTGATTCCAGTGGATGTGGCTTTTAGGAGTTCTTGCTCTTGATGGTTTTGAAAGGAGTAATTTTGTGTGATTTAGTCTTCTCAGTTATATGTCTTGTCAAGAGCATGTTGCCATATGTGTATAATACTGCAATGGAATAAATTGTAGCTTCTTACTTCTTATTTCTTACTGGTTTTGCAATTTTGGGTCCCCCATGTTTGCTTTATATTTGTTCTAGATAGCTGAAAATCGGTGGCTCAAACCCTTTGTCCAATAAGTGGTACATGATATAATTTTGAAATGATCATTTGCATGGGAGGCCAATGGATGAATAGGCTGACATATATTATTGATGGCAGTAACATTTTTGGAAGATTAAGGCCTGTTTACTTGGCTTTTTATGTTTTCATTTCCACTGAAACTAAAAAGCATTAGAAAAAACAAGAATCAATATTTCTCTCACCGTTTTCTTTTACAATTTTTGAAAGCCAAACTACTATTTCTAGAAATTTTGAAAATTTCAGAACAATGTTTACATTATTTTCATAAATGCATTCTCCTAGCAAGCTTTTCACCTTCTCTTTGTCACAGTGGAGTTTTTGATATTGTTGCTTGCAATTTAAATGAATTTAGATTTTGGAATCTCATATATAAGTATGCGTTAAGTTTGTAGTCCAATCAGCATAATGTAATCCTACCCACCCACCTAAACAAAATTTCTGATACAATAAGGTGTTGTACGATATACATATTTTGGGCCTGATTTGTGCTCATTTTGCAAAAGAACTCTGCATATTATATACTAATACTAGTAGTGTTGTCTAAATTGATTTTGACAATAGGCATATTTGTTTTTGTATGTTTTTTACATGTTTTGGGGTTTATGAGTTGTTGCCTAAGCATACTGTTGATGGTTGTGTTTCTCATTCTCCTATAATCCGTTCTTTCGTGTATTCTTGTGTCCCTCTATATCAATCATTGGCTTCTGTGTTAGTTGTTTCCTTTCACGAGTTCGTGTTGTTTCTGAATTGAGTATGGCGTTTTCTTGTTGATATTTTTCTTTTCATAGGAGACTATTATTTCAATCTATTTCAGTGTGTGCTTTCACAATGATTCAAAACTATTGCAGTTTTTTTTCCATGTTTGATGTAGTGCTGTGAAAATTTCTTTTTAGATCCCATAATTCTTCTAATATGGAATATCTCTTTGAACTAGTATTGCATAAAATTAGTCATAAGCAGATTGAAGCACAATGGAATTATGGGCAATTACTATCTATAATTTTATTTTGAAGTTAATATTAAAATATCCACTGTCATCTAATTAATAACTTAAGGTATGTTAAGCATTAGCAAAACATGCATATAAAGGATTTGTTTAAGTGGTTGTGAGAAGAACTTGTGATAAAGAAGAGTTTGGTGGATGCATTTAACAAGAAGTGAGGAGTTTATAATATGTGCACTTAGATGGCCATGAAGAAATGTACATTAAATTGAATTGAATTTTCAGGTTATTTTAGTCATTTATTACTAGTGAGGATCTTGAAAATCTTGAGCAAATTGAGCAAGGTAAGATACATAAAGGTGTATTTAACATCGTGTTATTACTTATTATATTATTACTTGATACATAATGAAATGTCTGTTTTTTTTTGTTTTGCAGAAATACTTTCTTCCCAAGATGCCGCAAGTTGTTCGGCCTCTGTTACACTCGTTAATAATTGATACTTGTTATAATTTTTTCTAATAGACAGAACAAATGTGGCTATTACTAGAGCTAGGTATGAATTATTATGTTCATTTGTTAAGTTGCTTCCAACTTTTAAGTTGGTTGAAACTGAGTTTGTTTTTCACTTTTTTGCAAATATTGTCTTTGATTATTAGGAAATGCATCTACTTTAACTAACAGTGGCTCTGTTTGGAGAAATGTTGTTCTTGATGCCAAGAGAAGAGAGTGTTATCACAATGCAGATGAAGATAAGAAATTGACAGTGGCTATTGAAGATGTTCTGTTTGAGATTGAACTACTTGAAAGTCTGAGTCTCCATTTAAGAAACTAAGTTTAGACGACAAATCGAAAACATCACTTTAGGTGATTGATTGGATGTGTTGAACTAATTTGATTTATAACAGCCTTTTTGATGAATTATTTGTTCTAGTTCATGATTGTCCTTGCATCGACATTGACATTGACACTTAAAAATGATTTTAAAATCAATCTTTTAAAAAATTTAATGAAAAGCCGATTTTAAATAATTCAATAAAAACCGGTTCGAATTGGTTTTAATAAAAACCGATTTCAAACCAGTTCAAACATACTAAACCGATTTATAATTATAAATCGGTTTAGAACTGAACTGTAACTAGTTCAAAAAATAACTGGGTTTTTTTAAGTAGTTTTTAAAAACTGAACTGCACTATTAATATACTGCAATTTAGTTTGGTTTTTAGACCATGCACATCCCTATTTGTGGCAACAACGAAATAATGCAATATGGAAAAATTGCACAAAAAATACAACGCAACTCTACGACAACACAACACTTTAGAGGAGTAGAGGTTGACATGTAGGATGTGCGCAACGTGGAGGCTGTTAACGACCCTGCAGTAGCTGGCCCCAGTTACAGGCGCACCAATTGGCAAAAACCAACCCATAGACACTTCAAATGCAATGTCGATACCTACTTCATTTCAATTCATAATTGTGTGGGCATAGATTCGAGATGACGGGTGGAAATTATGTGTTAGCTAAAACAAAATGATTTCTTCTACGTATTCGATTAGTAAAGGAGAAGAGATTGTCCTTCTTATCACTTTAAGGAGGGTGAACGATCTTCAACTAACGATAGTTGACTTTGTGTTAGATTCTGAATGCAATGTTGATAAATTACATGCAAACAAAGACGATGCTACTAAGTTGGGAGCTATCCTCTCAAACTTTAGAACACTCATCTCCATTTTTAGAAACTTATGTGTTGAGTTTGTAAGGCACCAAGCCAATGAGCTAGCTCATAAAGCAACATAAATGAAACTCAACATCTTGATGTAACATCTAGTGACTAGTGAAAACCCAACATCATATAATCATAAGTATGTACATGAGGACTAGCGCCTTAGCATCTAGAAACGTCTTTCTAAACAAAACTTCCAGTCAAGATTCATACTCCAACACAATTATTTGAAAAATGCGATATCATATTCAATTTTCATATAATGAATGCAACTATATAAACATCAAGGCAGACAACCATATGCTATTTAATCAAACACAATCTTGCAGTCAGCCAATGACATACATTCAATATTGCATACATCTTCAAACACGTAAGCTATACATCTTTTAACGCTCATTAAACTATGGGCTAACAAATGAAATAAGATTGAGTAATTTAGTACACGATAATAGACAAAGATAACGACGGACAAACTCAAATATTGAGTTATTCAAACATTAAACTCCACATGAAAACAAAATAATACATGACTTTTATTTTATGTATAAAAAAAGAAAAGAAATTTAAAGTTATATTTTTAAATTGCTTTATTAAAACAAATAATCAATAAGTGACACGAAAAAGTTGAGAAATATAAAAAGTTAACTCTTGTTAAGAAAATGACGATAAGTTCATATATTGGAGTGAAATAGAGTGTATGTCGTATTAACTTAGAGGTGGGTTAGATTTTTGAGAATGAAAGTTCAAACATGAAATATAAAAATGATTTAAAATAAATTGATGTATTTGATTTAAATTTAATTTAGATCAAATACAATCACTTTTTTAATATGTTATTGTTTATATTTTATTTTAGATGGAGTTATAACAAAAATATTTACTATTACTATAAGAATATAAAATACACTATAAAAAATCCTAAATTGTCCTCACTTAATTTTCTATAATCAATTTATTTGGGAGTAGATATTACACTCATTTAAGTACAATTTTTTCTCCCTCGTAACTTTCCTCTCACCTCATCTATTATTTCTGTCATTTTTCATAATTTCAAAATTATCTCATAGCATAAATAAAAAATATTTTTGATTCCAAATATTTGTATACATGTAATTTTATGTTGCAATTCTGAAAGGATTTTTTTCTTCGGATTTTTTATTTTATGGCCATTTTCTATTTTTCTATTTTTAATCATGAATATTTAATATTTTTGTTTTGATTAATTTTGAAGACATAATTAATTGTACGCTTCAAAACATAATTATTGGTTTCGGTTTACAAAGTTATTTGCTTTTGATTTTATAGTCAAAGTCTATAATTAAGATACTTGTCCAAGTTTCATTTGTTTATGCATACTTCTAAAAAAAATTATTGAGTATATTAACTTTCATGTTAAAATGAATTTTACTTTTTTTGAAATAAAATACAAATAAAAATAAATTAACATAAATTGGTATATTTGGTTTAAATTTTATATCAAATACAACAATTTTTTATAACTTACTTTTGCTTATATTTTAGTTTAGATGAAATATTAACAAAAATACACTTATTGATAAAGTAGTAATTAGTTGAGTAGATATTTAAGTCTTAGCTCAAGTGACAAATATCAAAATTGTTAAGTTGGACATCATATTAAGGTTTGGAGTTTCTAGTAATAATTATATCATTTCACTTATAAACAAAAAAAAAGTAATTAGGTAATTTTATTCGAGACATGTCATACACTAAATGCGAATATTTTTTTCAACAAAATTCAAACTCGAATTCAACACATTGTAAGAATTTAGCTTATTCTATCGGATCCAACCTCGTTGATTATTCTACACCTAATTATATGGAATAAACAAATATTAATCCAAATTATGTCTTTTATATGATTATTCTACACCTAATTTACTATGGAATAAACAAATATTAATCCAAATTATGTCTTTTATATGAACTCAAGGAGTACATATTTAAATATTATTTTATTTTGTTTAGTTGAGTTTGTCAATAATATATTTGTACATCTCTGCAGTTTTATTGCAAAACATCTGCCTACACTATTCTACTAACAATTCAAGAATGTAAACAATCAGCGAAAACCCAAATTTATACTCACTTAATTTTCTACTCCCTGTGTCCTAAATTATAAGCATTATCTGAAAAAAATTGCAACTAAATATAATATTCTTTTCAACTTATTAGATGTTTTCTTTTTCCCAAATATACTCCTTATTAATACTATTAATTCAATATTTTTTTCAACATTAGTCACACTACTTTTCTCTTTCTCTTCTATCATCCCAACAAAAATGAAAATTTTTGTTTAATTTAGTTTTTGCAATATTTTTAAATAAATATGAATTAAATCAAATTGATGAAGAACGTATTGGTTTTGTTTGGTTTAACGTGGTTGACATTTTTTAAAACAAAAACTTATTTTGTAAAATCTAAAAAGTGTAACAAATCCTTTAAAAAAATATGTAACATATTAGTTTGGTTCAATATTTTAGACAAAAGACGAAAACCTATTAAAATTACGTTGTGTTTATTTGATTTTGTTGTTGTAATATTTTCTACAAAATCTGAACAAAAATCAAATTTCTGAAAAAAAATATCTATAAACCATACATGAGACAAATATTAGTTGTTGGTCAATTAATTTAAAAATTATATTTCACGGGTAAATTATAAAAAATAAATATATATTTTATTATTAATATTTCTTGTTATTATCTTTTGAATAAAAATTTGAAGAAAACTACAATACTGTAATGATAGTTTATTATATAAACCATACATGGGACAAATAATTGTCAATGAATTAAAAAATTATTTTTAATAAAAAATAAATTCAAAAAGAAATTTGTATTTTTATAGTAGTGTGTCTCTTATTAGCTTTTGAATAAAATTTGAAAAAAATTACAATACAATAATTATAATAATTATAATGTACATTCAAAAACAGGAAAAATATATGTTGCCCAATCTATTAAAAATACATCTGAAAGTCTAAATGAAGGCCTCTCATTCAACCTATAATAATTTGTAAGGTGCCATTCATATAAAACCTTACTCAAATACTATAATTTAAATAAAAAATATCAACTAAAAACAATCTAAATAAGAAATTTAATTAAATTGGAATAATCCAAAAGGATTCTAATTTTAAAATTACAATTTCAATTTTAATTTATTACACCTCCATAAATAGATTTTTATTTTTATTTTTTAATCCCTACCCCTTATGTCTTCATTTAAAGATTTCAAGATATTATATTATCAATAAAAACACATTTTAAATTTTTTAAATTATATAATTTTTTATGGATTGTGAAATAATTCAACTAAAAATAATAAAAAATTTAAAAATTATTTTATAAAATTTATAACTTTTGATATATTGGAATAAATCTAGAAAAAAGTTACTTTTAAATTTTGCAATATTAATTAACTATTTCAAAAATTTTAAATTTTTAATCACACATTATATGCATAACCAACCTAAAAATTAATTTTATTTTTAAAATTTTGAATAAAAAAAATAAAAAATTATTAGTGTCATTCTCAAAACACAAAATGCATTTCTCTAAACACATAAAAATGAAAATTAAATGCAATAAAAGGTATTCAGTAAAATATCTTTAAGAAATTTTGATATTCATATATATCATTCAAACAATTTCAGCATAATTCATTCATTGATCAGTACAAACATTTACACAAAAAATGAAAATTAAAAATGAAACTTCATTACAATTAGATTAATTAAATAAAAATATTAATTACAAAATTAGTCATAAAAAAAATTACAAAAATAAAATACTTAATTAATCAATTTAGGTTTCAATAGGGGCCTCTCAATTACTTAAGGAAAATAAATAAATAAAATAAAAAATCTCTAAAAAATATATGCAAAATTACAATTTATTACACCTCCACAAATAGATATTTTAATTATAAGAAATTATACAATTTGTTAATTATATATTTTATTAAATTATATAATTTTGTAATATTTTTTAGCTAATATTACACTCTTCATAAATAGATTTTCATATTTTGTGAATAATTAATTAGAGATGTTTGATTGTTACTAAAACTATCTTTAAAGTCATCTTAATTAATGATTGTGGTGTAGTGATAGTGTAAAAAAATTTACACTAGATGGGAGGGTTGAATTGTGTTTGTCAAACATTGAATCTTTTTGTTGTTTTGTTGAATGTTGATGTGATTTATTGATTAAATAAATAATCAGACTTAGCAGTGGAAAATAACAGCATAAGAACACAACAATTTATCCTGGTTCACCATTAACTTGGCTACATCCAGTCCCTTCATCCTGAAGGCTTTAATCCACTAATTCAAAACCTTTAAATTACAGCACCTGACCCTCCAAGCCAGTCTTCTCAAACAGCCTGACAATCCCAGACTTTCAAGGAACGAAAACAACACCTTGACTCTACAAGTCAAGTATTCTCCTACCAATCTGACAACCCCAGATTGAAGAAGGAATCTACACCACTATCGAGTTTGATTACAAGGGTTTGGAACTTTGCAAATTTGCTTCTAGAAAGCTGATTGCTACACTGATTCTTGAACACTTTTGTTGCTTCTGGAAAGCTGATTGTTGCAATGAATTTCTATCTCGAAAACACTTAGAAAATATTGTTTTTGCACTCAAGTGATTCTCTCTTTTGAACTCTTGGATTGTGTTGAATATAAAGCTTGAGTTCTTGTGTTTTTCGATGCTTGATGCTGCTGCCTGAAGCCTCCTTTTATAGCTGTAGATAGGGTGTCCAAGCTTAAATTCGAAATAAATCTTGCTCAGATTTCCTTTGAAAATACTGTTGGCCAATCATGTTTCACTTAAATAATAATCGTATCTTTTTAGCTTCAGATTGCATTTGAAAATTTTGTTGATCAATCTTGTTTCTTTTAATTTTAAACCATATATTTTTAAGCTTCAGATCGCATTCGAATTTCTTCAAGTCTTCAGTGATTTTTTGAATCAAATCCCCTTAATACTTTGATCAAATTTCTATCAAAATTTAATCAAGTCTTCTTCGAATTTTAATCAAGTCTTCAATGATTTGCATCATGATTTAAATTCTGGACCGTATGATCTTCTGATCTCGACAAACTCTGGACCATGTAATCTGATCTGTACCAATTATGTGATCCTCGGATCTCGACCAACTCTGGACCATGTGATCTGATATGTACCATTCTTATGATCCTCTGATCTCGACCAATTATGGGCCATGTGATATGATTTGTGCCATTCTGTGATCCGCTTATCTGAACAATTAATCTTCTAATCTAGACCATTGATCTTTTAATCTGGACATTTGATCTTTTAATCTGGACATTTGATATTTTAATCTGAACCATTGATATTTTAATCTAGACATTTATCCTCTGATCTGGACCATTGATCTTTTACTCTTGACATTTATCCTCTGATCTGGACCAAGTCTGGACTAAGTCTGGATTGAATCTGAATTAAATCTGGACTAAGTCTTATGTTCTGGACAATTATATCTTCTGATCTAGACCAAGTCTGGATCAAGTTTTATGTTCTGGACCAAGCTCTCTTTTGGTCTGGACCAAGTCATTTGTTCTGGACCAGTTATCTTCTACTCTGGACCAAGTCTGGACTGAGTCTTATATTCACGACCATGCTATCTTCTGGTCAGGATTAAGTCTGGACCATGTCTAACTTATGTTTCCTTCTGGTCTGGACCAAGTCTCCCTCTGACAAGCTTCCTTCTGGTCTGGACCAGGTCTCCTTCTGGACTCTTCTTCCTTCTGATCTGGGCCAAGAAAGATATCCTCTGATGAGATTATTTTTCCTTCCCTTTGATGATATCCTCTGATATCCTCTAGAGGTGTATCCTCTGGTATCCTCTAGATGCATCCTCTGGTACCCTCTGGATGTTTCCTCTGGCCGAAACTTCTGGTGACATTTTTATCCTCTGGTTGCTTCCTCTGGTGGTGTCATCCTCTGATTTTGCACAGCCTCTGATTTGTTCCTCTAAGTCAAAATATAATTTACATAAAATACTTTTGTTAATATCAAAACTTTGATTCAACGAACCAACTTGGTTCCAACAATCTCCCCCTTTTTGATGATGACAAAACTTTGTATTTTTTTTATAACTATTTTTCTTTCTTTTGACTTTGACTCCCTCTAGGACTAAGCTTTATTTTTACTTTTTCTCCCCCTAAGTCTAATGCCCCAGATTCTTTATCAAATACATCTTCTCCCTCTTTGTCATCAGACAAAAAGGATTGAAGGAAGAAAGGAGATCCTCTGAAATTTTTTTTTTGATTTTTTTTTTATTTTTTTTCATCTTCTGACTTATTTATTTATTTATTTATTTCTATTTTGAAAAACAATACACGATAATAAAAATAACATACATAAAAAAAAATTAAACTAAGCTATTTGGTTAGGGATGAAGATAAGGTTAAGGTTTTTCTTGATGAAGTCAGACCTATCTTCACGTAGTGGTTTAGTGAATATGTCAGCCCATTGATGGTTAGTGTCTACAAACTAGATGTTGAGTGTCCCTTTTTGAACATAATCTCTGGTGAAGTGGTGTTTGATCTCTATCTGTTTGGCTCTAGAATGTAGGATAGGGTTTTTGGTTAGGTTGATGACTGAAGTGTTGTCACAGTATCCACTAAGTTGATATGTAGGAGTTTCTTTGTAGAACAGGGTGAAATTTATAGTGCCTTTTAGGTATCTCTGTAGGATTTTTGGCCTTAGTCATCCTTTTTCATGTGAGCTGGTAGGGTGCATTGGGTAGCCATAGATTTGCTCACACATCTTAAACTTCTTGAGAAGCTCTTTTGTATATTTTGTTTGATGAATGTATAGACCTTTTTGACTTTGCTGAATTTGAATTCCTAGGAAGAACTTAAGTTCTCCCATCATGCTCATTTGAAATTCCTGTTGCATCCATTTAGAAAATTCTTGGCAGAGAGTGCCATTAGTAGATCCAAAGATAATATCATAAACTTGAATAATCAGAATATCATCTTTTATTGATTTTCTAAAAAGAGTATTGTCTACTTGTCCTCTTTCAAAGTCATTTTTAAGTAGGAAGTTACTAAGTCTATCATGCCATGCCCTAGGTGCTTGTTTTAAACCATACAAAGATTTTTTAAGTTTAAAAACATGGTTTGGAAATTCAGAACTTTCAAAACCTGAGGGTTGTTCAACATAGACTTCTTCACTTATATAACCATTTAAAAATGCACTTTTAACATCCATTTGAAATAATGAGATGCTATTATTAGTAGCAAAGGAAAGTAGGATACGAATAGCTTCTAACCTGGCCACTGGAGCAAAAGTCTCAGTGTAGTCAATACCTTATTGCTAACTATATCCTTGTGCAACACATCGTGCCTTGTTTCTGACAACTTCTCCTTTTTCATTCAGCTTGTTTATGAAAACCCACCTGGTTCCAATAATGTTCTTTTCTAGTCTTGGAACTAGATCCAAAATATGATTCATTTAGCTCCTCTTGCATTGGTAGACTCCATCTATATCCTTCTTCTCTTCATATTTATCCTCTGAAATTTGTCGTATTCTTGCTTGAAGCTTCTGATTTTTCAAGTTCTTTTGCCTGCATCAGCTTTTGGTTCTGGTAAAACAGCTTCGATTTCCTCTGGTTCTAGTAAACTAGCATCAGTTAACTCTGGTTCTGGTTAACCTGCATTAGCTTCATCTTGCTTTGACTTTTTAGGTCAAGCTAGTTGTCATATAACATAATACAAATTAAATAATTTAAAAGTGAAATTAATACAACTAGAACATTAGTTCTGCTTCTGGTGGTTTCTGCTTGTTTTTGAAACCACTAGAATGTTGTTTCTGCTGAAGTGTTCATATTATATGGATCACTTGATTCCTCTGACAGTTTGAAAACCTGCAGAATACTTATCCAGCTTTGATTTTTTAAAGTCAAGCTTCTTGTTATCATAGTAAACATAAATATCAAACAATAATAATATTTAAGGACAACTTCAGTTTTATTCTGAAAATCCTCTTATTTCTGATTTTTAGATTCTGAATCTGCATATTCTGTGATTAGAGGGTCTGGATGAAGGAATTTGAATTCCCTTCCAGATTTGTAGTCTTGATGAATTTTACTGGAGTGTTCAAAGAAGTCTCCAGATTCTAACATTTCTCTTTCTGCTGATATATCAGGTTCCTCTGATAGTTCTGGAACTGATGATAATTATGATTTCTCTGGTAGTTCCAGTTTTGTTGATATGTGTGATTCCTCTGCCTATTTTCATTTGGTTGATATGTGTGTTTTCTCTGTCTATTTTGATATTTCTGGTTCATCATGTGGTTCTGGTTCTGATAGTTATTTTGTTGACCAGTTCTTCTTCCACCAGAGTCAGTTTGCTTCTGTTTGGCAGATGTTGCAACATAGACCTTTTTCCCTTCATATATTGCCAGCATCCATTGACCAGGCACCATGACTAGTGTTTCACTTTGATTGCTCAGAACATCTGGAACATAAACAATTTTATCTTTTGGTACCCAAATCTGGTTGGGTCCAGGTTTGTTAGTCTTGACAGGTTTCTTGTCTCTCCTTGATTTTATCATGGAACAAGACAGTTTTGAGTGACCTTTCTTAGCACAAACAACACACAAAACATCAGAGGGAATAGGTTTAGTTACAGTTACAGACTAATCAAATCCTATGCCTCTTTTACCATTGTATATCAGAATCATAGAAGCATATTTGCTTCTTTCCATACCATTAACAATAAAATCTTGTAAAACTTGTTCATGCATATCAGAATTACACACAGTATTTGATGTTGAACAAATATTACTTTTTAGAGTTAGGTTTTCAGATTTAAGCTCAGCAATATCATTTTTAAGAGTTGTATTTTCTGTTTTACATTATGCATTTTGATTCTTTAAAACATCAATTTCTTTGGTTAGAGTTTTATTTTCTTTCCTAAGTGTTTCCAGTTTTAAAGACAGTTTGTTATTGATAGTTTAAATATCATTCATTGCAGTAGTTAAATCAGATCGAGTGAGTTTAGAAAATACCTCTTTTTCATCTTCTGATGATTCACTTCCAAAATTAGATTATGTATTGGATCCCGAGGCAGCAGCTGTGTGAGCCATTAGAGCCATTTCTGTTTCTGATTCACTTCCAGAATCAGAGTCTGTGTTGGATCTTGAGGCTGGTGTAAATCATCAGAGCCAGTTCTGCTTCTTCATCTTCTGATTCTTTTCCAGAGTCAACATCTGGGTCGAATCCAAAGGTAGAATGAATATGAGCCATCAGAGCCAATTCTGCTTCTTCTGATTCACTTTCAGAGTTGGATCTAGAGGCATAATTGATGTGGGCCATCATTGCTAATTCGGCTTCTTCATCATCAGAATCATCCCACGTTGCCATCAGATTTTTCTTCTTGGATCTGGAGTCTTTCTTTTGGTGTTTTCCTTTCTCCAGATTCGTGCATTCTAATTTGATGTGCCCAGGTTCATTGCATCCATAGCAGATAATGCTCTTCTTGTCTTGTTCATCCTTTCCTCTGTTGGAATGCCTGTAATTCCTCTGGGGAAACTTCTTTCTTCTGTCTTGCCACATCTTCAGAATCTTTTTGGTTATGAAGGCAATGTCTTCTGCTTCTGATTTATGATTCTGGTCCTCAGAATCACTATCTTCTAATTCTGTTTCTGCTTCTGCTTTTAGAACTTTCTTCCGTTTGGACTTTAAGGCTAGGGTTTTATTCTTCTTCTTGGGTTCATCTTCTTCCATCTTTATTTCATGTGACTTGAGGGAGCTGATTAATTCTTCCAGCTTCAAAGTGTCCAAGTCCTTAGCTTCCTGAATGGTAGTAACCTTTGGTCTCCACTTGGTTGGCAGACTTCTAAGGATTTTCTTCACATGGTCAGCAGTGGTATAACTCTTCTTGAGTACTCTTAATCCTGACACCAGAGTCTGAAATCTGGAAAACATTGCTTCAATGTCTTCATCTTCTTCCATCTTGAACAGCTCGTACTTCTTGACTAGAATGTTGGCCTTTGCTTCTTGAACTTGCTTGTTGCCTTTGTAAGTCAGAGCCAGACTATCATATATGCTCTTTGCTGTTTTCTTGTTAGGGTTTAGGGTGTTAGTGCACTTCTCAAACTCCTTGAATGTGATTGCATTGACCATGAACGTTCTGGATTTGTGATGTAACTTAAACATCTTCTTCTGGTCAGCATCAAAATCTTTCCTAGGAATTTTAACACCATCAGCATTTCTTGGAGCAGTATAGCCATCTTCCACCATGTCCCAAAGTTCAGGATCTTGTGAGAAAAAGAAACTCTTCAGCCTGTCCTTCCAGTATTCGAACCGTTCCCCATCAAACATGGGTGGTTTGTTGATGTTTCCTCCAATAGCTTCTTCATTGATTCCAGACATGTTGAACCCGTGGATCTTTCCTCAAACACTGTAAAGTGCTCAGTCTTGAGACCGAGCTCTGATGCCAATTGAAGGTGCAAACACGAGAAGGGGGGTTGAATTGTGTTTGTTGAATGTCTTGCTGTTTTGTTGAATGTTGATGTGATTTACTTGATTAAATAAATAATCAGACTTAGCAGCGGAAAATAACAGCATAAGAACACAACAATTTATCCTAGTTCACCATTAACTTGGCTACATCCAGTCCTTTCATCCTGAATGCTTTAATAAACCTTTGAATTATAGCACCTGACCTTCCAAGCCAGTCTTCTAAAACAGCCTGACAATCTCAGACTTTTGAGGAACGAAAAAAACACCTTGACTCTATAAGTCAAGTCTTCTCCTACCAATCTGACAACCCCAGATTGAAGAAGGAATCTACACCACTATCGGGTTTGATTACAAGGGTTTAGAACTTTGCAAATTTGCTTTTGGAAAGCTGATTGCTGCACTGATTCTTGAACACTTTTGTTGCTTCTGGAAAGCTGATTGTTGCACTGAATTTCTCTCTCGAAAACACTTAGAAAATATTGCTTTTGCACTCAAGTGATTCTCTCTTTTGAACTCTCGGATTGTGTTGAATATGAAGAGAGAATCACTAGAGTGCAAAAATTCGAAATAGATCTTACTCAGATTTCCTTTGAAAATATTGTTGGCCAATCCTGTTTCACTTAAATAAAAATCGTATCTTTTTAGCTTCAGATTGCATTTGGAAATTCTGTTGACCAATCTTGTTTCTTTTAATTTCAAACCATATCTTTTTAAGCTTCCGATTGCATTCGAATTTCTTCAAGTCATCAGTGATTTTTCGAATCAAATCCCCTTAATACTTTGATCAAATTTCTATCAAAATTTAATCAAGTCTTCTTCGAATTTTAATCAAGTCTTCACTGATTTTCATCATGATTAAAATCTGGACCGTATGATTTTCTTATCTCGACCAACTCTAGACCATGTAATTTGATATGTACCAATTCTGTGATCCTCTGATCTCGACCAACTCTGGACCATGTGATATGATCTGTACCATTCTGTGATCCTCTGATCTCGGCCAATTCTGGACCATGTAATCGGATCTGTACCAATTCTGTGATCCTCTGATCTCAACCAACTCTCGACTATGTGATCTGATCTGTACCATTCTTGTGATCCTCTTATCTCGACCAATTCTGGGCCATGTGATCTGATTTGTGCCATTCTGCGATCCTCTGATCTGAACCATTAATCTTCTAATCTGGACCATTGATCTTTTAATCTGGACTTTTGATCTTTTAATCTGGACATTTGATATTTTAATCAGGACCATTGATCTTTTAAGCTGGACATTTATCCTCTGATATGGACCATTGATCTTTTAATCTGGACATTTATCCTCTGATCTGGACCAAGTCTGGACTAAGTCTGGATTGAATCTGAATTAAATCTGGACTAAGTCTTATGTTCTGGACAATTATATCTTTTGATCTGGACCAAGTCTTGATGAAGTTTTATGTTCTGGACCAAGCTATCTTCTGGTCTGGACCAAGTCATTTGTTCTAGACCAGTTATCTTCTGCTCTGGACCAAGTCTGGACTGAGTCGTATATTCACGACCATGCTATCTTCTGGTTAGGATTAAGTCTGGACCATGTCTAACTTATGTTTCCTTCTGGTCTGGACCAAGTCTCCCTCTGACAAGTTTCCTTCTGGTCTGGACCAAGTCTCTTTCTGGACTTTTCTTCCTTCTGATATGGGCCAAGAAAGATATCCTCTGATGAGATTATTTTTCCTTCCCTTTGATGATATCCTCTGATATCCTCTAGAGGTGTATCCTCTGGTATCCTTTGGATGCATCCTCTGGTACCCTCTGGATGTTTCCTCTAGCCGAAACTTCTGGTGACATTTTTATCCTCTGGTTGCTTCCTCTGGTGGTGTCATCCTCTGATTTTGCACAACCTCTGATTTGTTCCTCTAAGTCAAAATACAATTTACGTAAAATACTTTTGTTAACATCAAAACTTTGATTGAATGAACCAACTTGGTTCCAACAACTAAAACTATCTTTAAAGTCATCTTAATTAATGATTGTGGTGTAGTGATAGTGTAAAAAAATTTACACCTAAAATGCATAATAACTAAACTCTTATACAATATGTTTTTTTAACTTCAGAACAATTCAAATAAAAAATACCGAGTTCTACAAATATTATTACAAATTGTATATGTTTGAAATAAATTTAAAAAAAATACATTTTTAAATTTTATAATTTTGAAATAAATGTTTTAATTTTTCAATAAAAAATAACTATACGGACATATTTTTTTGATAGTATATTTAATGTAATGATTATACATATGTTATTACTAATTTTAAAATAGAACAAGCAACCAGGGTAAAGTTTTAATTTACAAATTTTGAAATTTTTATTATCGATCAAGTAAGAATTAAATACTCCTAATCATGTTCATGATTTTCTTATATGTCGTGCATGAAACTATTCTTAACTACTAAACAAAACTTGTCTAAAGCTCGTAGATCAATTTCATTCTTTGCTAAAGCTCCATTCCTTTTGAGTTTATGACATTAGTACAAATGTGAGAACTACGTTCAATATCTAATACCCATGATATAGAAGTTGATAAATTAACTTCTATAACAAAAATATTTGAGATGGAAGCTTCACTTCCCTTTATCATTTCTTTCAAGTACTTTGGGCAGTTCATCTTCTAAGTCCAGCCTTACTGTAATGGAAGCAATTGCCCTCCTTAGCCACACCAATGTAAGGCTCTAAAGTGCAAGTGACAGATTTAGGCTTGACAACTTCCTTTCCCTTCTCGTTTCTCTATTACTTGTTTATGGGTTTCTTGACTTGCTTCTTGAATTTTCCATTATTGACAATCAAAATGGTCTTTCCTTTTCCCTTGCTAATGTTCTTTTCAACATTTCTCAACATGCTTGACAGCTCTGGCAAAGTTTTGTCCATGTCATTCACAATGAAATTCAAGACAACCTGATTGAATCTATTTGGCAATGATTGCGGGATCAAATCAATCGCAAGATCTCGCTCAAGGGAAAAGTCCAATCGCTTAAAGTTTTGAACATACCCAATCATCTTGGGCGCATAAGGACCTACAGGGCTTCCCTCTGTTAGTCTGCTTTGGAAACTTCAAACTACTCATCGCTCTTGATAGAGCATCTTCAAGTGTTTGATCATATTGAAAGATTCCATGTTCTCATGTTGCTTCTGAAGCTCAGAGTTCATGGTAGTTAGCATAATGTAGCTAACATCCAAGACATCATCTTGATGCTTCTTATAAGCATCCTTTTAAGCCTTATAAGTAGTCGGTGGCTCTAGGGTAATGGGCCCTTCAAGAACATACACCATTTTCTCATGTTTGAGGACAATCCTCATGTTTTGGTGCTAGTCTAAAAAGTTTGTTCCAGATAACTTATTCTTCTCAAGGATTGATCAAAAAATGATAGATGTTTTGTTTTCCATGATAACCTACATTTAGAAAATATGCAAAAGAGTATCACACAAATTAGATCTTTAATTAAATACGTCTTCCACTATTTTACTCAAGCCAAATGACCTTCAACATTTGATTTGGGAAATCTCGTCGGAAGATTTTCTAGCAAATTGAGATCCATATTTCACTTCATTTTAAGCAAGCTTTAGCCGATTGCCTAAAATTCATTTATTTAGGTAGGAGTTCCTTTCAAATGTATTTTATACAACTCTCAAACAGTTGGGTGAATAACTCTTATTCTAATTCATCACATGGACAATTCCCAACTCACTTGCTTCTAATATTTTCAATGATATTATACTCAATTTAGTTAAGTTAGACCCGAAATTTAGCATTTTGATATTAGACTTATCCCATCGCATCTTACTGGTATAAGAAATGTATTTCGCTTTAGCGAGCCCACATTTTCGATACTAGTCTTGATGAGTGCTACCTTTTGGAAATAATTTAACTTAATATATTGTTTGAAAGATTTTAATTAAACTTGATTTCACCATATCGTTAAACTATTTAAACTTCTATATTCATAAATGCAAATCATACATAAATACAATAAATAAAATGACGTGGTTATAACTCCTAACGCGTTTATTCTCACAAGATAATGTGAGAATCTTAGATAAACCTATGATCGATTTTGCTTCTCCAAGCATTACCTCAAATATTGTCCTCCTTTGACATTTTCTCCTTGTCTTCGTCAAAAAAATACTCATTTTACATACGAGATAGTAAAATGAGAAGAGAAGATATGAATATACAAATAGAATTTAAGAGAGAAACACAACAAACAGACCATATTTAATAATTCAAAATAAAAGCAAATTAGGCCACAATCACCCACCATGCAATAGCAAAATAATGACATATAATTAATCAAATAAAACTCCTTTTTATTATTTGTTATCGTTAATACAATCAATCATAATAAAAAAATATTTATTATTATCAATCACGATTAATAATAAAGATATAATTTTATTATAATTAATATGACTCGAATATAACAACATATCATATCGAATCATACCAATTTTCTTATTCAAAAGAACACATTGATTTAAACTAATATTAACACTTGATATACTAATCATATAATCATATAAAGTAATATGTATGTTTCTACGATTCATAATCATAAAAACATATAATGACATAAATATAAAAATTGTCTTACATGTTTCATCCTTTAAAATGTCCTACACTTTGGCTAATTTAGTATTAATGACTATCAATTAAATTTTCAAAATATTAATATTCAAATAATATGAACTTGAGCCAACACAAAATGAAATTTTTTTATAATGAAACTAATGACATACAATTAATGTTGATTGTTCAAATTCATTTTTTTTATCATAAAAAAATTCATTTCTGTTATCATAAGAAATTCATTTTTTTTGCTAATTAATTTTTTTACTCAATTTTACTAATTTGTAATAATTCAAATTTTAAGAGGCATTATTCGTCTAGATTAATTTTTTGCAATTTTAGTAGAGTATATAATATTATTAATTTCAATTAGCATTAATGATAGAAGGCTCTAACCATACATCGAGCTAATATTATTTTTTTTTTTACGAATCAACCTAACGATTAATGGAACTACCATAGTATTATTATCTAAATTTTGGAATAGTAAAACAATTATAATTCCTATATTATACAATATCGAACATTAAAAATTCAAAATTAACTATAGCGCCAAAAATTTGAAAATCATAAGATAAAGCATTAAATGAGTAATTTAATTGTAACTTAAATCGTCAGTTATTAATAAATTCTTAATTTTGCGTTTTCAAATTTTCCATTTTTAAAAACTTTCGAATTGAAAAAAATCAGATTTTCAAAAGTTTCGAAAAATTGAAATATTAAAAAAAAATCATATTTCGAAAGTTTCACATTATTTAAAAGTTTCAACAATTCTGAAAATTTTTCATTTAGAAAGTTTTAGATTGTTCGAAAATTATAGAAATTTTCCATTTCAAAAATTTCAGATTGTTTTAAAGTTTCGAAAACTCTAAAAAAATTTTCATTTCGAAAGTTTGAGATTGTTCGAAAATTTTGAAAATTTTTCATTTCAAAAGTTTTAACTTCATTGAAATTTTTAAAAAAATTTAAATTTATGTTTTAGAAGTTTGGAAGATTCAAATGTAACTTACTTTTCGGTTTAGATTAAGACAAAGCAGTGAAGTGTAAACCATGAGCCACAAAACAATCAATTAGCGCTTTGACAGAAAATAGTGTGACGAGGCATACAAGACACAATTGTCAAGCTCATAATTTAAATTTAAATTTTTTTGTTTAATAATCTATTGTTTTGACAATCAATTATGCATTTGAAAATTTCACACAATTTCCTTTTTATCCGAAATTTCACACAATTTAATAAATATAATTTTTTTGCACACGTGATATTATTAATTAGACAATATAATTAAAAAAAAAAGTAGTTCATGTTCTTTGAAAAATTGAAAAATTTGTTTGTTTTGGGTCAAAACTTAGAGTTTAAAACTTTTAAAAACATAAAATTAGAAAAAATGTTTGAAACTTTTAAGAACATAAACTAAGCAAGAAAATAGTAATTACAAGAAATATAACAACAATAAAATAAAAGAACAATAGAAATATTATGAATAAGAGATAAAGTGGGTGAAATAAATTAAGTTCTTTACCACAGATTTTGGCCATGAACAAAGAAAAAGAAAGAAAGCTCACCACTAATTTTTTCACAGACACATGATGTTTCTAAAACATGAAAAGGAAGGGGATGGGGTGTATTTATAGGACAAGGGACTGAGTGGCCGAGCTGCACACTCAAGGGAGAGGTCTTGTGGTTTAATTTTCAATTTTGGTCCAATATAAGGCTAATTTTGTCATTTTCTCCCTTTGGTTAGAGTTACATTGGTTATTTTGCCTTTATTATTTCCGTGCTAGTAACTAAATATAGCTTTCACTTTTTTTTACCTAACTTTTTTATGTTTCTTTTATTTTTTTGTTGATAATAACTCAAGGTAATTTAACAATGTAACTTTATTCATTAACAGTAAATATTCTATTGATATATTTTGCGAATAAAGATTTGCAAACAATTATTTTAATGAAAAAATTTTGTACGAGAAGTAAAAATTTTTGACTAAATAATTTTCTCGAAAAAATAATTATTAACTTTGTCTAATTCTAACCAAGTGTTTTAATATATCTAAAATTGAATTTTGAGTTTATTTGAATTTTTCTAGTCAAGTAAAAATCAATCGACAATCTAAAATGCAGTTAGAGATTTTCGACGAGATTTAAACCATTACTTTATATAATATAGTAGATTGATAATATAATCTTATTGACGCAGTCGGAAATCGCAAAGGGTTAGCAAGCACTAATCCTAAAAAAAGAACAAGTTCTGAAATCCACCAGAGAAGAGAAAAACTCTCAAAATTAATTATTTTATTAAAAGATACTGTTTGTTACAGCATAGAAAGTCTTTAAATAGATAATAGAAACCCTAGTACGAAGGTAAAACAGAAAAGCCTTAAATTAAAGGAAAAAATAATATGGCTGTCAAACAGAAAAGCCCGAAATTACGGGAAAAATTAAAACGGCTGTAAAACAGAAAAACCCGAAATTACGGGAAAAACTAAAACGGGTGTTTTGAGGCCCAAGACGAGCTCAAAACGGTTCTGGAGCCCATACTTCATGGCAAAGTCATGAGTTGTGTTCGTGGCGCGATTCCCTTTTCGGAAAAGTGTAATAATAGACAATCTGACACCGGACGATCGTTTTCCGCATTTTCTGCTGCTTTTGTCCGCAAAGCCGTTTCTTCCTCGATTCTGGCCGTGAACCCTCCTACATCAATCTCCTCCACTTCTAAAGAACTCGACCCCGAGTTCATACCAGAATAAAGGTCAGCATCTTCATGGAACTCATAAATATCAGCCACATTAAAGGTATTGGAAATATTCATGGATCCCAGCAAGTCGATCACATATGCGTTGTCATTGATCTTCTTCCCCACCTTGAAAGTCCCGTACTTGCGAAGCTGAAGCTTATTGTAAGTGTCAACTGGGAACCTCTCCTTATGCAGGAACACCATCACATCATCTCCCACAGCAAAGACCTTGACTCTTCTGCGCTTGTCAACAGCTACTTTGTTCTTCTGCCCAGTAGCCTCTACTTCACCCTGACAACTTCCTTAACGGCTTGCACATCCTTGGCCACCACTGGGCAAAACCACTCAGTTTCCTTGAAGGTCTTAGTCAGGTCATGCTCATCATGTGTCATAAAAAGAAAACTGGACTTCTCCTTCCCTGTTTTTCTATTAAAACCAGAAATCGGGGCCATAGCTATCTTGTGCGTTCCCCGGGTGAACATCATCACATTATCTCTGCCTCTATACGTGATATCATTGTCATACTGCAAAGGTCGCCCCAGTAGGACATGACACACATCCATATTCAGAACACCACACACTACCTCTTCCTTGTAATGCCTTCTGATGGAAATAGGCACCTTGCAAGTCTTCGTCACCTTGACCTGCGAACCCTTACTTGCCCAGCCCAAAGCATAAGGCTTGGCATGCGGTTCTGTCGGCAACCCTAGGTACTCCACCAGCTTCTGGGATACCAAGTTCTCTGTACTCTCGTTATCCACGATCAGATTACACACCTTATTCTTAATAGAACAGTGTGTTCTAAAAAGATTCTTCCTTTGCCCCTCTTCCTTTGAAGACAACAAGACTTTCTGCAGCACAAAATTCACTGCTTCTTCAGCGAACTCAACACCGTCATACTCGTAGTTTTCTTCCTCTTCCTCAGATTCCTCATTCAAAACTACAGTCGTTCTCCTGGAAGGACAAACATTCGACTTGTGACCCTGCCCACTGCAACGGAAACACTTATCTCCCGTCGGTTTCGCGTATGGGTTGGCTGACTTCTGGTTCGCCCTCTTGTTGTTGGACGTAGAACTACTGGTTCCACCAGTTTCCTTTGCTGAGGAGTTAGAATCCTTAGCAGCAACACCCTTATCCTTATCACCAGCAACTTCAGAATTACCATGCGGAGTGAATCTGCGAAAATATGAGAAATTTCTGGGGGATTTCTCCATCAGTTCCGCTTTCAAGGCTAGCGTAGAGGCCTCCGTCACGGTCCAGACTGTTTGCAGACCCATATTCTCCTGTATCGACCCCTTCAAGCCATTAATATAGCGAGTCACCTTCTGACCCTCAGTTTCCCCTAGTTCGTTGCGTTCTGAGAAACGCAGGAACTCTGCTGTATACTCGGTCACGCTCCTTCTACCCTGAACACAATCGATATACATCTTGTATAGAATCTGCTCATAATCTTCAGGCAAGAAACACTCCAACATCAACTGTTTCATTCGCCTCCACGTTCTGATTGGCGCTTTCCTCTGGTGCTGCCTCTGAACAACAAGCTTATCCCACCACACAACAGCTGTACTCTTCAATCGAATTGCCACCATCTTCACCTGCTTGTTTTCTGGCACACCCGTCACGTCGAAGAACCGATCAACGTCAATCTGCCAATCCAGAAACTCTTCAACCCCCATAGTTCCATAGAACAACGGGATGTCAGCCTTGACTTTGTAGTCATTGCGATCCTATTGACTATCGAAACCCTGATTCTCCTCCTGGACCTCTTCTTCGGAACTAGAGTCCGATTCAACACGAGCCTGCAAGCCTCCATGTGGATGCCTGGGCGGTTTGTCTCTCCTGCCTCTGTCCCTCCTATTATTTATGGCGTTCACTTGAACCGTCAAAGCCGCCACCTGAGTCGTCATCTGCGTAGTCAAAGCAGTAAGGGCCGCGGTAAAAGCCGTAGTGATACCCTCGATGTCTGCTCTTGTGACTGGTTGATCTCCCATGGCTGTTCAAGCTACGAAAAGAAACAGGAGAAAGCCTGCTCTGATGCCACCTGACACAGTCGGAAATCGCAAAGGGTTAGCAAGCGCTAATCATAAAAAAAGAACAATTTCTGGAATCCACCAGATAAGAGAAAAACTCTCAAAATTAATTATTTTATTAAAAGATATTATTTGTTACAGCATAGAAAGTCTTTAAATAGATAATAGAAACCATAGTACGAAAATTAGGTAAAACAGAAAAGCCCTAAATTAAAGGAAAAACTAAAACGGCTGTAAAATAGAAAAGCCCAAAATTACGGGAAAAACTAAAACGGCTGTAAAACAGAAAAACCCGAAATTACGGGAAAAACTAAAACGGCTGTTTTGAGGCCCAAGGCGAGCTCAAAACGGTTATGGAGCCCATACTTCATGGCAAAGCCATGAGTTGTGTTCGTGGCGTGATTCCCTTTTCGGAAAGGTATAATAATAGACAATCTGACACCGGACGATCGTTTTCCGCATTTTCTACTGCTTTTGGTCGCAAAGCCGTTTCTTTCTCGATTCTGGCCGTGAACCTTCCTACATCACTTATCTTGATAACTTTTTCTTTTAAGGAAGAACTAGAGTGCAAAAACATCACATATTAGAAAAGGCATTTGAATGTAACACATATCATTTGCAGCACCCTAATAACTATATTACTAATATTAAAAGAAGATAACAAAAGAACTTGGGCGAACTAGGTCAAAACCCAAGTCACAATAAAAACATGCGCAACAACTGCCTCATTAAAAGCTTTACTAGAAAAATCCAACGAAATAAAACTACGGTGAAGGGAAAACAAATGCAATTCTAAAAGGAAACTAGTACATATAGGTGAAATTAAATCACTACATTAACAAATAAAGTAACAGTCAAACACAAAATACAACTCATTATAATTGTGGTAGTACTAAAAATACTATTGTCTAAAACGGGTCTTAAATAGATTAACTCCACAAATTTTTATAAAATTTTAAAACTATGTGATACTTCATTAAATAATTTCAACTAAACGTATAAAAAACTTTTAAAAATCATAAGTAAATAGCGATGATTTAGATTACATAGTTTGAATTTATATAAAATTTTGTGTGTTGGATCATTAATATATATTATACCAAAAAGCAACATAAAATTCATTGTTTATAATAAGTTATTAAGCAAAATAACTCTGATAACTTATATCAGAGTTGTTCTTAGAGTCAACGGATCACCATCCTATATATATATATCAATTACTTTTTTATTATTGTCATGTTTAATCATTAAATTGTTAAATTTAATTTAAGTATTTGTTATTAATCGAATCGCTTGATGTTTTTTGTTGTATATATGGATTTACTCTTAAGTATTGAACGATGTTGTGCTAAAATATTGTGTTTTTTTTAGTTGTTCAATTATTGAAATATTGAAATTAAAATATATATATTTTTTCTTTATAATCCATAAACGCAATCAACCCAACTCGTTTATAACGATGATGATTTGGTTTAAATTTTGTTTAAAAGTTGCAGATTTGAAAATCAACCCAAATAAAATTAATAATGTTTATTTTAAATTGACTCAATCGAACCTTCATATTCACACCTAGGAAGTTGGTGTCGAATCACATGAATAGTGTTTAAAAAAATACCATCATTGTTAGACCCTTGTCTTATACGTAAATTATTATGATATTGGTTTTTATTGGTGTGATATATTTTTATTCGAGGTGAAACTATTTTTATGACTAAAACAATTTTGTTATGTAGTAATAAAATTTTCATCCAAAATTATAAAATGAAATTTTGCATTTTGAATCTCGAGTAAAATGTAACCGATAATAAAATTTGAAATGAACTCCAACTTCAATAAAAATTTAATTGGGACTTCTTGAGTAATTTGAAAATAGTGTCAATTTATATTTTTTGGGTTGAAAATATTAAAACAAAATAATGTTACAATAATTTATTAACATTGTTATGTTTCCATCTATTTTGTGATGTTTTGAGATATTACTAAATTGAATAACAAGGTACAAGTAATTTCATGATTTTCTAGATGCGGTTAAGTTGTCATAAACTTTATGTCAAAATCTTGAAATGAAATTTTTTCGTATTTTGAAAATCAGGTGAGTTCTACTTGTCATTTAATTTTTAAACAAACTCAGATTTCAATTTCTTTTTGTTTAAAATGACTTATATGATTTATTTATGATTTGAGCAAGATGGATTTATATATTTTAAGAAAATATTAATTTTGACTTTTGATGTTGGAGTCATTTTCTCAATGAAAATTATAATTAGTCGTATTTTATATTGTTTGCTACTTTATATGTCACTAAAGTGATTTAAATTTACCAAGATATAATTATATTTTTAATCTATTATATTTTGTCAAGTCACGGTTAAAATTTAGTTGAAAATCTCTACAAATTTTTTCTATGTTTTGGACTATTAGTTAATTTTTACACGACGAGAAAAATTTAAATAAATTCAAAATTCAAAATTCAAAATTAGCTTGTAGAATTATACTTAGGTAGAATTTGACTGAAACTATAATTTTCTATGGAGAAAGTATTAGTGTAAAATGTTTTTCCCCGCATATGTATTTTATTCGTTAAGTAAATTGTCTGAGAATCTTTATATTTGCAAACATGTATCAGCATAATATTTATTGTTAGTGAGCCAAGTTATATTATTGAATTACCTTGAGTCATTGTCAACAAAAGGAGAAATGGAATATAAAAAGAGTTATGTAAGAAAATGAGAAAGTAACATTAGTTACTAGTAAGAAAATAAAGACTAAAAGACCGACCTAGCCCTAATCAAAAAGGGAATATGACCAACCAACCCCCCATAAGAAGACAAATTGCAAAAACCCCAATAACCTCTACCCGTGGGCTGTACAACTCGCCCCTCTCTGTTATTTCTCTATAAATACGCTCTTATTCCTTCCTTTTTCATGTTAGAAACTAAACTTAGTGTATTGGAGAAGTTTGTTGGTGAATATTTATCTTCTTTCTTTTCCTTTGTTTATGGTAAAAAATGAGTGTGTTTGTGTGTGCTAAAGAACTTTAATTTCTTTCACCCATCTCTTGTTCATATAATATTCTATATCGCTTTTATTTTATTGTTGTTATATTTCTTGTTTAGTGGTCGCTTAGTTTATGTTCATAAAAGTTTCAAACTCTAAATTTATATTCAAGTTGATGAATGTTCCATGCACTTTGTTTATGCACAAGCTCATGAAGAACCCAAACTTTATGTTTTATGTTTAAGAGCTAGATTCAAAGTTTAAGCTTGTGTTAAAGTTTGTTTTGTGATAAAGTTCAATTTTTTTAAGCTTAAAGATTCAAACTTTATGTTCAAAAGCATGTTGGGACCAAAATATGACTTTTACCTTTAAAAGTAGGAGGGTGTTGAGTTTGATAATGCTCTATTGCTGACTTGTTAAAATTTTGGAATTGAACTAAGGAAATAACTTTAGGAATGCATGACACTTTATGTATAAGAGATTAGAATCAAAAAAATAAATGAAATATGTTCCCCTCCTTAAAACTCATCAGGGCAGTGATCTATCTCGAAGATAGGGAGCCAAATATTTAAATTTTATTGTATACTAAAGCTTGATGATGTAATATGTGTATTTTGGTGTTGAAAGTATGAATCTTTGTTTTGACTATGTTAGATATTTAGATCACAACTTTAACTGTATTAATCCTTTTTGAATGATTATTGTTGGGATTGAAACTAGACTCACTTCTCTACATACTAAGCACAAATCTATTATAATATATTAAAACAATCCCTCAACTCTATTAAATGACACATCGCAAACCTATGTGCCACTATAATATTCGTTTCACATCACTTATATTCTTATGTGGCACACTTCATATGCTTCTACAATTCATCTCGCACCTTTTATTTCTCAATTTATCTTTTGCATCTCACACATCATCATATGCATATGTTGAGAACCCACACACAAATGCTCTTCATGAAAATAATTTTACTATCAAAACTCCTCATGAAAATAATTTTACTATCTTCTCACTTCAATCAACTTTCAGTGCTCCTCCATTTCTAACTTTGTATATTTAGATTAGTTGGTAAGAAAATACATCATATCTTATGTAATCTCAAGAATCATTCTTTCGATTCCTTCTTAAAATTTGGAGCACAAATACAATGTTTTATCGCTTACACAACATTAAATTCTTCATGGCTTCTCATTTCTCACTCTAAGTATTGAAGGTGCAAACATGAGAAGGGGGGTTGAATTGTGTTTGTCAAACTTGAATTCTTTTGCTATTTGTTGAGTATTGATGCAATTTATTGGATGAATAATTGATCAGACTTAGCAGCGGATAATAACAACTTAAGAACACAACAATTTATCCTGGTTCACCATTAACTTGGATACATCCAGTCCCTTCATCCTGAAGGCATTAATCCACTAATTCAAAAACTTTGAATTACAACACCTGACCCTTCAAGTCAGTCTTCTCAAACAGCCTGACAACCCCAGACTTTTGAGGAACGAAAACAACACCTTGACTCTACAAGTCAAGTCTTCTCCTACCAATCTGACAACCCCAGATTGAAGAATGAATCTACACCACTATCAGGTTTGATTACAAGGGTTTGGAACTCTGCAAAGTTGCTTCTGGAAAGCCGATTGATGCACTAAATTTCTCTCTCGAAAACACTTAGAAATTTTTTGCTGTTGCACTCAAGTGATTCTCTCTTTTGAAGTCTCTGATTATGTTGAATATGAAGCTTGAGTTCTTGTGTTTTTCGATGCTTGATGCTGCTGCCTGAAGCTTCCTTATATAGCTGCAAATTGGGCTTTGTCCAAGCTTAAATTCGAAATAGATCTTGAAGGTGCAAACACGAGAAGGGGGGGTTGAATTGTGTTTGACTAACTTGAATACTTTTTCTGTTTTTGCAGTTTTAAAACAAAACTTGATGTATGAATAAAACAGAGTTAGAAGCGGATATAAAGTAAAAATAAAAACACAGAATTTTATACTGGTTCACTGTTAACGAGGCTACGTCCAATCCCTTCACCTTGAAGGATTTCACTAATTCAAACCTTGAATTACAACAGTTCCACTGACCCTCCAAGTCAGTCTTCTCAAACAGTCTAACAATCCTAGACTCTTGAGGAATACACCACCTTGACTTCCTAAGTCAAGTCTTCTCCTACCAATCTGACAACCCCAGATTGTAGCAGGAATTACAACGCCTTGAATCTAATTGTCAAGTAATCTGCTACCGCTTCTGACTCCCTCAGATTGTAGACTCTACTTCAACAACTTAAATCTAACACAAGGGAAAGAAAATAACACGAGTGCTTGCTTTCTGGAAAGCTGGAACTCACAATTAACCTTACTGAAAACTTGAGTGTTTGCTTCTGGAAAGCTGGAACTCACAATTAACGTCACTGAAAACTTGAGTGTTTGCTTTGGAAGTGTATGACTCTTTTGTGATTTTCGATACTAAGTATTCTGCCTTGAGCCTCCTTTTATAGATGCAATTTAGGCTTTCTTCCAAGCTTAATTTCGAGTTGTATCTTGCTGGATTCTCTTGCAAAAATATCTTGACCAATCGGGCTTCACTTAAATAAAAAACATATCTTTTTAAGCTTTAGATTTGCTTTCAAGAATAACTGGCCAATCATGTCTTTAGTTTCTTCCCGCCAACAGCTTCTGAACTCCCATACGACTTCACTTTATTTTTGTAACAAATCCTTTTAATACTTAGATCAAATTTAATTAAATCTCCACTGTTAATCCTCATGATTAAATCTGGACCGTTTGATCTTCTGTGCTAGTCCACATTTGGACCATACTAAGTGATCTGCTGTGATCCTTTGATATCAGCCAACCCTGGACCACACTTTATGATCTTCTGATCTCGGCCAACCTGGTCTAGCAAACTGATCTGCTGTGATCCTCTGATCTCGGCCAATGCTGGACCACACATTCTGACCTTCTGATTTCGGCCAACACTAGGCCATGGTCCGATCTTCTGATCTCGGCCAACACTGGGCCAAATACTTAAATATGAACCATTGATCTGAATATCTTCCCTCTGATCTGGACCAATTCTGGACTTGGTCTGGATTGAACTGAAATTAACTTTGGACAAATAATATTTCAGTCTGGACATTTTACCTTCTGTTTTGGATCAAGTTTGGACATCATTTCTTCTGGTATGGACTTAGTTTCATACCCTGAACCATGTTATCTTCTGGTCTGGGTCAAATCTGGATTGAATCTCTTGTTCTGGACCCATTAATTTATCCTCTGATTAAGTCTGGATCAAGTCTGGGCTGTTTTATCATTTCACTGTCAAGCCATCTTCTGGTCATAATAACTTCTGGTCTAAGTCTGACTAAAGATTCCTTCTGGTCTGGATCAAGTCTCCCTCTGGCAGGCTTCCTTCTAGTCTGGTCCAGGTTTCCTTCTGACTTTGCTTCCTTCTGATTTGGGCCAGTAAAGATATCCTCTCGTAATTTCAGAACGCATCCTCTGGTACCTTCTGGATGAATTTTCTAGTGTCTTCATCTTCTGCCTCTGGAAACTTCATTTTCTGGTGGCATTTAATGTAATAATTCAAGGTTCAAAATAAGATTACATGGAGTACTTTTGTAAACATCAAAATCCTAAGTACTTAGAACCAACTTGGTTCCAACAATCTCCCCCTTAACTTATTTTGCTAGCTTATAACTCGAAGACTTGAATTACTCCCCCTCAAACCAATCTCTCCCCCTAAGTCTGATACTGACTTTTTCTTCTCCTTTTCAACTTCTTCTTGATCACTCTTTCTTTTCTTCTCTTCTCCTCTCCTTTTCAACTCCTTCTCTATTCATTTCGTTCTGATTTATTTTTCTCTCTCCCTGTTTCTTCTCCTTTTCAATTCCTTCTTTTTTCACTCTTTATTTTTCTCTCTCCCTATTTCTTCTCCTTTTCAAGTCCTTCTGTTTTCATCTCTTTCTTTTTCGCTCCTCCTTTCTTTTTATCTCTCCTTTTCTACTTATTTCTCCTTTTTCTCTCTCTCCCCCTTTTTGTCATCAGCCAAAAAGAGGCCCTACTATTTTTTTTTATTTTTATTTTTTCTTTACAAAGTACATAAATTAAAAACAAAAAATAAAAGACATAAAATTAAAATACAAGAAAATTAAAAACTCATAAGATGACTACTTGAGCTAGTCAGATATGGAGACAATGTTGAGATGCTTCTTGATGAACTCGAAACTATCTTCAGGTAATGCTTTGGTGAAGATGTCAGCCTATTGATGATTAGTGTCCACAAATGGATGCTTAAAGTCCCTTTTTGAACATGGTCCCTAATGAAATGGTGTTTTATTTCAATGTGTTTGGCTCTAGAGTGTAAGATCGGGTTCTTGGTTAGGTTTATGGCTGAAGTGTTATCACAGAACAAAGGGATATTGGTTTCAAAGATGTTGTAATCTTCAAGTTGATGTTTCATCCAAAGTAACTATGAACTGCATCCTGCTGCTGATATATACTCAGCTTCAGCTGTTGACATGGCAATGGTGCTTTGTCTTTTGCTTGACCAAGAGATCAAATTATCACCTAAGAAATTGCAGTTGCCACTTGTACTTTTCCTTTCCAGCTTGTCTCCAGCATAGTCGGAATCACAAAAACCTTTTAGTTAGTAGGTGGGGGTTTTCTTGTATAATAGGGTAAGGTTGGTGGTTCCTTTAAGGTATCTCAAAATTCGTTTGACAACAGTTAAATGGGATTCCCTAGGGTCAGCTTGAAAACGGGCACAGACACAAAAACTTAACAAAATGTCAGGTCTAGAAGCAGTTAAATAAAGAAGGGATCCAATCATACCTCTGTATGTTTTCTGGTCTACCTTTTGGATGGTTTCATCTTTCTCAAGTGAGCAGGTTGGGTGCATGGGGGTGGCCATAGGCTTACATTCACTTATTTTGAACTTTTTAAGAAGTTCTTTAGTGTATTTAGATTGGTGAATGAGTATACCTGATTTACCTTGATGAATCTGAATTCCCAAGAAGAACTTAAGTTCTCTCATCTTGCTCATTTGGAACTCTTTCTGCATTAGGTCAGAAAACTCTTTGCACAAAGTGCCATTAGTTGATCCAAATATGATATCATCAACATAAACTTGAATAATCAAAATATCATTTTTAATGGATTTCCTAAATAGAGTATTATCAATCTAGCCTCTATTAAATTCATTCTTAAGCAGAAAATTACTAAGTCTGTCATACCATGCCCTTGGTGCTTGTTTTAAACCATATAAAGATTTTTTAAGTTTAAAAATATGGTCTAGAAAATCAGAATTTTCAAATCCAGGGGGCTGTTTGACATAGACTTCCTTACTTATGTAGCCATTTAAGAATGCACTTTTAACATCCATTTGATACAACATTATATCATGATTAGCAGCAAATGATAAAAGAATTCTAATTGCTTATAACCTGGCCACCAGAGCAAATGTCTCAATGTAATCGATACCTTCCTGTTGACTGTATCCTTGAGCTACTACTCTGGCTTTGTTCCTTACCACTTCACCTTTTTCATTGAGTTTATTCCTGAACATCCACTTGGTTCCATTAATGTTTTTGTTTGGTCTGGGTACCAGATCCCAAACATCATTCCTTTGGAATTCATTAGCCCTTCTTGCATTGCAAGTATCCAACCTTCCTCTGCCAAAGCCTCATCAACATTACTTGGTTCAATTGTTGAGAGTAAACCAAACAGACTGGTTTCTCTACTTGATGATCTAGTCTTTAAAGGTTCTGCTGCACTTCCAATAATGAGAGATTCTGGATGTGAAGACTTGTACTTTCATCCATTCTTTCCCTCTGACTTGTCTTCAGAGTCAGCGTGTTCTTCTTTATCTTGATCTTTCTCAGATTCTGCTGCTGGTCCAGCTTCTGGTTCCTGTGCCTCTAGTTCACCTGCAATTTCCTCATCTTGCTTTGACTTTTCAGATTCAAGCTGTTTATCATCAAACTTAATGTGGATTGATTCTTCCACATTGTTAGTTTCTTTGTTAAACACTCTATAAGCTTTTGATCTCTCAGAGTAGCCAATAAAGACACACTTTTGAGATCTAGAATCAAACTTAGCTAGGTTATCTTTAGTGTTCAACATAAAACAGATGCAGCCAAATTGCTTAAAGTAGGAAATATTGAGTTTCTTACCTTTCCACAGTTCATAGGGAGTTTTATTTAAGATGGACCTGATGTAGACTCTATTCTGAATGTAGCAGGCTGTGTTGACAGCTTCTGCCCAAAGGTAGGTGGCAACCTTCATATCATTCAGCATGGTTCTGGCCATCTCCTGTAGTGATCTGTTATTCCTTTCTACCATTCCATTCTGTTGAGGTGTTCTGGGGGATGAGAAGTTGTGAGAGATGCCATTCTCGTCACAGAATTCTTCAAAATACTTGTTCTCGAATTCACATCCATGATCACTTCTGATGGTTATGATCTTAATACCCTATACATTCATAACTTGCTTACAAAAAGAAATAAATACTTTGTGAGATTCATCTTTGTTCTTTAAAATTTTTACCCAAGTCCACCTTGAGTAATCATCAACAATCACAAAACCATATTTCTTACCACTGAGAGAAGCTGTTTGAACAGGACCAAACAGATCTAAGTGAAGCAGTTCAAGTGGTTGAGATGTAGAAACACATTTTTTAGTTTTAAAAGAGCTTTTAGTTTGTTTACCTCTTTGACATGCTTCACACAGAATCTCAGTTTTGGAACTTACCTTTGGAAGCCCTCTTACTAACCGAAGTTTGCTCAATTCAGATATAAGCCTAGGGTTTGCATGCCCTAACCTTTTGTGCCAAATCAGATTCTGCTCACTCACAGACAATAAGCATTTAACCTGTTGCTTAGCAAGACTGAACATATCAATTTTATAAACATTATCTTTCCTAGTGCCAGTAAATAAAACCGACCCATCAAGTTGACTATAAGCTTTGCAAGTTTTTTGATTAAAGATAACATCATAATTGCAATCACTTAATTGACTTATGCTCAGAAGATTATGTTTTAGCCCTTTAATTAGCAGAACATTTTTAATAGACAAGGAAGAAGAAGTGTTACCAACAGTTCTTGTACCAATAATCTCACCTTTCTGGTTTCCTCCAAAGGAAACTTTGCCTCCATTCTTCATAGTCAGATCCAAAATCATAGATTTTTCTCCTGTCATGTGTTTGGAGCATCCAATGTCAAGATACCAAGCTTTGTGTTGCTGATTAGACCTTGCCTTTTCTCTGTCAGATTCAGAGTCAGACTCAAATTCAGACTTAGCTTCTGTTCGAGCCATTAGAGCCAGTTCTTCTTCTGGCCTGTTTGAGTAGTTTCCTTGATTCTGCTTTGGTTGATAAACCATGTTCCTCTAATGATTCTGGAACATGTTTTGATTCTGGTAATTTTGGTGAATCCTGTGATTCTAATAACCTTCATGATTCTGGTGATTTGAGTGAATTTGGTGGTTCTGACGAATTTGGTGATTCTGATAATTCCTGTTCTGATTCTGGTTGCAGTGTTGATTCTGATTCTAGTTGCAGTGTTGATTCTGATTCTGGTTCCAGTACTGATTCTGGTTTCAGTTCCTGTGCCTCTGATACTGGTTCCAATTATGGTTCTGGTTCCAGTTCTGATTCAGGTTCCAGCGTTGGTTCTGGTTCCAGTTCCTGTACCTCTGATACTGGTTCCAGTTTCTGTTCTGATTCGTGTGATATGTGTGATTTCTTTGATATTTCCTGTTCCTCCTATGGTTCTGGTTCTGATAGGTATTGTGTTGACCAGTTCTTCTTCTACCAGAGTCAATTGGCTTCTGTTTGGTAGATGTTGGAACATAAACCTTCTTCTGCTTGTGCATTGCCAACATCCATTGTCCAGGCACCATTGTTGGTGTCTCCTTCTGGTTTCTCAGAATACCTACAACATAGACAATTTGATCTTTTGGTACCCAGAACTGATTGGGTCCAGGTTTGTTAGTTTTAACAGTTCTCTGATCTTGTTCAAATTTTACCATTGGACAAGATAATTCAGAGTGACCTTTCTTAGCACAAACAATGCATATAACATCAGAATGAACAACTTTACTTTCAGCAATCGTTTCTGTAAAACCAAGACCCCTCTTTCCAGTGTTATTGTTTCCATAAATCATAGATGCATATTTACTTCTTTCCATTCCATTGGAAATAAAGTTTAGAAAAAATTGCTCATCCATATCAGATTCACAAACAGTTTTGGAAGTGGAACAAATATTACTTTTGAGAGTTTGGTTTTCAGATTTGAGTCTTGCAACTTCAGTTTTAAAATCCTTGTTTTTAGTTGCATACTCAGAATTTCAATTCTTTAAAACTTGGACTTCTTTGGTTAGATTTTTCTTATCTTCCCTAAGAGTTTTCAGTTTTAAAGACATCTTATTGTTTGCATTTAAAAAGTCTTTTAAAGTCTCAATTAATTCAGATCTAGTGAGATCAGAAAATACCTCATCGTCTTCATCTTCTGAATCTGTTCCAGAGCCTGAGCTGTATTCAGAACTTGAATTTTTATGAGCCATCAGAGCCAGAATTGCTCCCTCTGATGTGCTTCCAAACTTGCTTGAATGAATGCTTCGATCATTCTTCCTTCTGCCTGCTTTCCTTCCTGAATTCTTGCCTTTATGAAGTCCAGAGGCAGACCTGATGTGTGCCATCTTTGCTCTTTCTGCCTCTTCTTCATCAGACGATTCTTCCTCTGATTCTGATGCATCCCAGGCTGCCATCAGACCCTTCTTTCTGAATCTGGAATTCTTCTTGTGCTGTTTGCCTTTTTCTAGATTTGGACATTCTGACTTGATATGTCCAGGTTCATTGCATCCATAACAAACGATACTCTTCTTGTAAGATTCTTCCTTATCTTTGCTATTATGTTTCTTTTTGGAACCTCTCCTCTTCCTGTTTTCCCAGATCTTAACCATCTGTTTGGTTAAGTAAGCCATATCATCACTGTCACTGTCGCTATCCTCTAATTCTGGTGCTACCTTTGCAGCTTTCTTCTGTTTCGACTTCAGGGCCAGATTCTTCTTCTTCTTTGATTCATCTGCTTTTAGTTCTATTTCATGAGACCTGAGTGAGCTGATCAGATCTTCAAGTTTTAAGTTGTTCAGATCTTTGGCTTGCTGAACTGCAGTAACCATTGGTCTCCACTTGGTTGGTAAGCTTCTTGACATGATCTGCTGTTGTGTAGCTTTTCTTCAAGACCTTCAGTCCAGATATCAGAGTTTGGAATCTACAGAACATTCCATTGATGTCTTCATCATCTTCCATCTTGAACATCTCATACTGTTTGACCAGTATGTTAGCCCTTGCTTCTTGAACCTTCCGGCTTCCTTCATAGGTCAGAACCAAACTGTCGAATATGCTCTTTGCTGTTTCTTTATCTGTGCATCTGTCAAATTCCTTGAATGTGATCGCACTGATCATGATGTTTCTGGACTTGTGATGAAGTTTGTATAATCTGCTCTGTTCTGGTTTCATATCATCCATGTCCAGTTCTTTAGTTGGATCTTTTGGAACAGTAGGTGCAGTGTATCCTTTGACTACCATCTTCCGTAATTCAAGACTTGAGATATGAAGAAACTTCTCATTATGTCGTTCCAATACTCAAATCTTTCTCCATCAGATAGTGGTGGTCTCTTGATGTTGCCTCCCAATTCATCTCTGAATTCTGCCATGTTGAACCCCTGGACTTGGTCTGGATTGAACTGAAATTAACTCTGGACAAATAATATTTCAGTCTGGACATTTTACCTTCTGTTTTGGATCAGGTCTGGATCAATTTTGGACATCATTTCTTCTGGTATGGACTTAGTTTCATACCCTGAACCATGTTATCTTCTGGTCTGGGTCAAATCTGGATTGAATCTCTTGTTCTGGACCCATTAATTTATCCTCTGATTAAGTCTGGATCAAGTCTGGTCTGTTTTATCATTTCACTGCCAAGCCATCTTCTGATCAGAATAACTTCTGGTCTAAGTCTGACTAATGATCCCTTTTGGTCTGGATCAAGTCTCCCTCTGGCAGGCTGCTTTCTGGTCTGGTCCATGTTTCCTTTTGACTTTGTTTCCTTCTGATATGGGCCAGTAAAGATATCCTCTAGTAATTTCAGGATGCATCCTATGGTACCTTCTGGATGCATTTTCTGGTGTCTTCATCTTCTGCCTCTGGAAACTTCATTTTCTGGTGGCATTTAATGTAATAATTCAAGGTTCAAAATAAGATTACATGGAGTACTTTTGTAAACATCAAAATCCTAAGTACTTAGAACCAACTTGGTTCCAACAGATCTTGCTCAGATTTCCTTTGAAAATACTGTTGGCCAATCTTATTTCACTTAAATAAAAATCGTATCTTTTTATCTTCAGATTGCATTTGAAAACTCTATTGACCAATCTTGTTTCTTTTAATTTCAAACCACATCTTTTTTAGCTTTAGATTGCATTCGAATTTCTTCAAGTCTTCAGTGAATTTTTGAATCAAATCCCCTTAATACTTTGATCAAATTTCTATCAAAATTTAATCAAGTCTTCTTCGAATTTTAATCAAGTATTCACTGATTTTCATCATGATTAAAATCTGGACCGTATGATCCTCTGATCTCGGCCAACTTTGGACCATATAATCTAATTTGTACCATTTCTGTTATCCTTTGATCTCGACCAACTCTGGACCATGTGATCTGATCTGTACTAATTCTGCGATCCTCTGATCTCGGCCAACACTGGACTATATGATCTGATATGTACTAATTATGTGATCTCCTATCTCGGCCAACACTGGACCATATGATCTGATATGTACCATTTTGTGATATTCTGATCTTGGCCAACACTGGACCATGATACTTTAATCTGAACATTTATCCTCTAATATTGATCTTTTAATCTGGACATTTATCCTCTGATATTGATCTTTTAATCTGGAAATTTATCCTCTGATATTTTAATCTGGACATTTATCCTCTGATATTGATCTTTTAATCTGGACATTTATCCTCTGATATTGATCTTTTAATCTGGACATTTGTCCTCTGATCTGGATCAAGTCTGGATTGAGTCTAGATTGAATCTGAATTAAATCTGGACTTAGTCTTATGTTCTGGACAATTATATCTTCTGATCTGGAACAAGTCTGGACCAAGTTTTATGTTCTGGACATGCTATCTTCTGTTCTGGACCAAGTCATTTGTTCTGGACCATTTATCTTCTGGTCTGAACCAAGTCTGGATTAAGTCTGGACTGATTCTTATTCACGACCATGCTATCTTCTGGTCAAGACTAAGTCTGAACCAAGTCTGACTTATGTTTCCTTCTAGTCTGGAATAAGTCTCTCTTTGACAAGCTTCCTTCTGGTCTGGACCAGGTCTCCTTATGGACTCTGCTTCCTTCTGATATGGGCCAAGAAAGATATCCTCTGATGATGTTATTTTTCCTTCCCTTTGATGATATCCTCTGATGTTTGCCTTTGATGACATCCTTTGGTATCCTCTGGATCCATCCTCTAGTACCCTCTAGATGTTTCCTCTGGCCGAACCTTTTGGTGACATTTCTATCCTTTGGTTGCTTCCTCTGGATGTATCACCTGGTGGTGTCATCCTCTGATTTTGCACAGCTTCTGATTTGTTCTTCTAAGTCTAAATACTATTTACATAAAATACTTTTGTTAATATCAAAACTTTGATTGATCGAACCAACTTGGTTCCAACAAGTATCAATGAAAAATGTGAGATTGTGTGACTTACTCAGTCAGGTCAAATCAGATCATTTTCTTTCTCTACTTAAATTTTGCCCATCTTCTATTTTTCCTCTTTTTTTTATCTATCTTTTAGTTCTAATCTAATATGGTTTCTCAACTCTCACCCCAAATATTAATGAAAAATGTGAGATTGTGTAACCTTTTGCAACCTTTTGTGGCGACTCCATAAATTTGGTCAAAGTTTATGTTTAGGTCATTTTCTTTCTGCATTTAATTTTACCCATCTTCTATTTTTCAATTTTTATCTACGCTTTCAGTTCTAATTTAATATGGACAACGTATTTTCTTTTGGATACAAATCATTTGTTTTTCGTTAACTAAGGGCCCGTTGAACACTTCTGAACTTTTAAGCCACAAAATGACATTTTCAATTCCTTTATTCTTTTAGAATTTTTGTTCAATTATATATATATAATAAATAATTAGATATAAACAAGTACTACAATTCATTTTAGAAAAGAGATTACAATGTTAAATAGCATAACAAATTTGTTTTGGTAGCCGTTTGACCATAAGCACTAACTCAATAGCATATGGGAACATGGTTGCACACATGTTTGTTTACAGCTCACACCAGTAGCTCGTTAATATTCTATTCTTTTGGCTTAATGTAGGGATGACAATTAGACCCAGGCCGAGTGGATACCCGCAAAAGAAACTCGCAATAGGTAGGGTAAAAACCTGCATAGTGGGTATGAGTATGGGAACGGGTAATTACCCGCAAAATTGAACGGGTATGAGTGCGGGTATGGGTACTATAGTACCCACCCTGGCCCACACTTGCACTTATATATTATTATTATTATTGGGTGCATTTGTTTGAGTTTAAATAAAAATTGTTTTTAATTTAAATAATTTAGAGATTTTTTTAAAAATGATTTTTTAATTCCTGTTTATTTACTATTATAAAAATTATTTTTTTTGTAAAATGATTTTTAACCTGTTTGTATACAATTTTATAACAATGATTTTTTAAAACTACAAAATTACCATAAAGGACATAAAAATGATTTTCAAGAAAACATGTTCATTTAAATTTTTTTTAAATACATGATTTTTCTAAATACACATATGTCTCTCTACTCTCTTATGCATCTTTATCTACTATCTCTTTCACTATTTAATATCTCATGTTTCTCTACCTCTCCTTTTTATTCCAAGCAAATCAATGAATTTAGGTCCTCAATTTCATAATTTTCAAATCCTTCTAAAAACTAAATATATAAATAAATCATCAGGAATATACTAGTAATAGATTTTAGAGGTCTTGTTCTAATCTTAAAAATTGAGCCCTTGATAAAAAAAATGCAATTTTAATAATTAAAAAAATTGGAAAAATAAATTTTAAGATATTTGAAAATTTTTTTGATTTACGATATTTGGAAATTTTTTAAATTTAATCACAACAATAGCGATTATTTATCGATATATTTTTGTTAAAGTACGGGTAATGAGTATGAGTACGGACACTTAAGTATCCAGAGGACATGAGTACGAGTATTAGAGTTGATACCCACGAGGGTACGGGCACGAGTATGAGTATTTTTTTAAATTGCGTGTATGGAGACGAGTTTTATATTACATTACCTAAACCCTATCCATTGTCATTCCTAGCTTAATGCATGTATAAAAAATAATAAATAAATTTGAAAAGTAGTGAGGACGAGATAACTCCTCAAGGAAAACGAGAAGAAGAAATGACAAACAATTGAGAAAATACAATTTTAAGATGAACGTGGTGAAGAAAATCTATGATAAAAAACAAAAACTAACTTTATCTCTAAAGGATAATAACTCTCTATAATTTTGATATCATAACTTTGCATAATCTCTATGATTAAAAAACTAACAATAAAAAACATAACTATTATTACTAACTTAATTTCATATTAAGTTACTAATGGTAATTCATTACATTTAAATACATCACAATATTTTAATTACATTTTAATAATTAAAATGTAACAACCATCTTAATACCACAAAAAAGAAGAAAAGGCAAACAATTAAACAAATACAATTTGTCCATGCTTATAGTCCGACGTGCTTTGAATAATATGAATTTGGTGAAGGAAACCTATGATAAACCAACAAAACTAATTTTATCTCTAAAGAATAATCACTCTCTATAATTTTATCCCATAACTTTGCATTCATCTCTATTATTGAAAAACTAATATAAAATTATTATTGATAATTCATGACATATAAATATATCACAATATTTTAATTATATTTTAATAATTAAAATGTAACAACCATCTTAAATGACCACAAAGTATATAATTAAAACATAATTGTAACAACCCACTTAATAAAAATGTATTTTTTAGTTAGAATTTTATCAGTGAAACTATTAAATTAAAAATAAAATAAGTGGTGGAAAACTTGATTAATTAAGGAAGGGACAGTAGGGTAATATTGGGATAAGTACAAAGGGCAAGAAGGGAATTCTCTTTATACTTCCCCTAAATACCACTCCCAAAAGAAAAAAAAAACTCTCATTCCTTGCTTCTTCTTCCCGTGCGTAGTCCAGAACCATATACACGATTACTTTTCATTTCAACTCCAAACCTCCCATTTTCCTTCCTTCTCCAAAATCTTTAGAACCAAAAGATCGCTAAGACTCTTGAAAATCGATTTTCCCTCCTGCATGTCCAAATTAGTCCCTCCGTTTTTTTTAATATCCAACCAACTCGGTAAGGCAAGGAAGAACCTGACCCAACCAAGAGAAAACAAACTAAATTGAGGAGCTTGAAGTCAAGAGGAGTTCAGAAAACGACTTTGGAACATCATTCCTTCGTATTCTACAACGATGAGTTCTTCACATTAAGCTTTTATTTTTTATCATGAGAGATTGGGGAGTAAAATCATTTTCCAGTTTTCTTAATAAATTATGAATTGATTTGGGGAAAAGGAAATGAAAGAAATTAGTAGGAATGATTGAGAAAAAGGAATGGTTAAGCATATAGGAAATTTTCACAAATTGAACTTAAATTATGTTTGATGGCATGCATGTACGAAACTCTAATTGTATGTTGTTTTAAAATCAATTGATGTGCTAATACTGTTTAATTAGATGCTTAGCCCTTTTTTCGTTTCAATGTTAGTATGCTTGTTGAACACAAATTATGCTCGTTACTGCTGCTGCCTCTAATACGTATGTGAATCTGGATTTTCTTTGTCTCTAGTAAAATGTCTTCAACAGGTTGCTTTTGATCCAGTTTGGCCTCTGATTCCAGCTCTGAATCAGGGACTAGAATTTATTTTATATGAGTTAAATTGTGTTTCCGTAAGCTGTTGGGAACATAATGTAGGTAGGGCATAACATCTCATAATGCATCTCATTCATATAAATTCATGGCATTCATGGCTCAAGTTATGGTGGGACAATTTGATGGGGTTGTTTCAGGCATGAAACAATAGGTAAAGGAAGAACAACCGAGACGCTGGTTGGGGCTGTGGCCAAGCCCATTTTACCATTCAGGTTCAATTTTTTTGGTGACCCATATTAAAACAATTGGACAGCTTTTCCATACTCTAAGGAAAAGTTTCAGTCATATATTGTAAGGATTTCTAAATTAGAATTAGGTGTCAATTGACACAGTTTTAGGAAAGTGTTTTATTGTATAAAGAGCATATCCTTTCATGTTTTCTAAGCCTCCTTGAGAGGGATATTTTTACTGCCCTTTCCCTTATTTTTTGAACTCACTGGGATTTGTTTCTCACCCCGTTCATTTTAAACTTTAGCAGATGGGGGTAGTTCTGGAGCAGCTTGATGTTGGAGGATTAATATTAGTTTTTAATTATTAGTCATGATGTAGTAGGGCTTGATGTATTAAAAGTTTATGTAAAATTTAAATTCAAAGATTTGGTTAATCCATTGTACCTTATGAATAAGTTTCAAACAATTTTGAACTATAATTCTATATGTAGTTAAATTGTCAAAATTTGATTCTTGTTGTTTGCCTCTTCTTACTTGCCTCTACATTATTGAGATGTATGGATTATAATGCCAAATTCTAGATGCTTGGTATTGGGTCTTACATTTTGGTATCAGAGCCAAGTTGATTCAATAGGACTATGGGTTATGCGTTAGGAATTAGAATAGTTTTCTTTTACTATACATTCTAATTATCATTTCACCTAATGTTAAGTTTGATCAACTTAGTATTTTGTGTATGGTATGCAGAATTATGGCTGAAGGATCCAGGAGGATTATTGCCCCGGAAGATAGTATGACTCCTCCACCCACTGCTGAACCATGGGAAAGGGTTATGGAAACCATTAAAATGCAAGCCACGACTACCCATAACTTGGTGCAGCACATGGTTGGACAAGGAGGTGGGAACCAGAATCCAAATGGAGCCTTCTATGATTTCCTCAAGCTTCAGCCCCCAACATCCAAAGGTAGTCATAACCCAATTGAGGCTCAAGCCTGGAATGATGAGATGAAGAAGGTCTTTGAAGTGGTACCTTGCACAGAAGAGCAGAAGGTGTATTTTGTTGCCGACCTACTGAAGGGTGAGGCTGAGCATTGGTGGAGAAGTGCAAGAGACTACCTTCAAGTACAAGAAACTCCTACTAGTTGGGACCAATTTGAGTTGGAATTCTTGGAAAAGTATTATCCAAAGAGTGCTAGGAGGATGAAAGAATTGGAGTTTGTACACCTGCAACAAGGGGAATTTTCCATTGCTGAATATGTGGCCAAGTTTGAGGAATTGGCCAGATTTTCCCCACATGCTCAATATGCCCCAACTGATGAGTGGAAAATAAATCAGTTTGAGTGGGGAATGAGGCAAAAAATCAGAGAAAATATTGGTCACTTGGAGCTGACCAACTATTCAACTTTGGTACATAAATGTTTTATTGTGGAGGAAAATCTGAAGAAGGCCCACGATGAAAGGCAATCAAAATGGCAATAGAAAAAAGAACAAAACAATTTTGACCAACAATTGATGGCAACAACCCCTCAAGGGAAGGGAAAACATATTCAAACTTCCAACTCTCCAAAAGCAAGGAGATGTTCCAAGTGTGGGAGAGATCATGGGGGGGAGTGTTTGGATGGAAAACAAGTTTGCTATTACTGCAAGCAGCCAGGCCACATGAACTTAAACTGCCCAGTGCGCCAAAGGCAAGCAGAGTCAAACCCAAAGAAGACCAACATTGGGAGGGTCTTTGCTCTCAGTTCAAAGAAAGGTATGAATCTGGAACCACAATCAAACGAACAAGAAAACCCAAAAACTCACCTTTCAAAATGATCAAAAACCGTTTCCACCATTTTTTCAAACTCCACCCTCTCACTACACTCTTCCTAACACCATTCTCTTTCGCTTTCACCCTTTTTCGTTTTTCTCTCTTATTACAACAAAACCCAATTTAACGCCAAAATGGATCCGGGTTTGGATGATTACCCGTTTTTGAAGCTGAAGAATCTGGTAATGGTTGCTAGACATTCGATCTAGTAGTAGCTGTGGGAAAATTGAGAAAGTGGATTCGTGGTTTTTGGAATCTTATCAGAAGAATCCTGGTCAAGCTGCAACGTTTGTGAAGCATATTGTAGAAGGGATTGGGATTGTTGATAGGGATGAGTTTAGTTTTCTTTTTTAGTGGTGGTGAGACGAGGAAAGACGTTGGACCACGTAGTGAGGTGCAGAGTTATTGGGTTGTTGCTGATTTCAAAGGATGGTTTGGTGAGTTTTCTAACTTGAGATTTTATGGTGTTATCTCATACTTTGAAATTGGAGGGGAATAGAATAAACGGTTTTGGATGGAATGGATTCATATTCCATTTCGTTGTATCCTATTTTAAGTAATGTAAACAATGAAATATATTACATTTTCATTCCATTTTTCTTCATCCCTTGCATCTATCCAATTCAATTTGCATGGCCTAGACATCTCACTGATTGTACTATTATATTTATCATATGTTTGGCATAACTGCTTTAGGAATGTAGTTTGTTACTGTCGAGTGTATCATGCACTTTATGTCAGACATGAACGCCTCGAAGTAATTACAAACATGACGACAAAGAATATCAAACATGGTAGATCAGGTAGCCAATTGAGCTCGTATTTAAATGCATTTCTGCTACCCATCTATGTGAAAGGACGTGTGAATTAGTAAACCTATCAAATTTTGTCAAGGCTTCAATGAGGGGGAGAGGAAAATTCATTGGTTAAAATTGGAACAGGCTGTCTAGAGCTAATAACAAAGGAGGAATGGGCTTTAGAAGAATCATTAATTTCAATAAGGCACTTTCTGGAAAACATGGATGAAGACTTGTTAATGGGGAGCACACTTTGATGGGGAAAGTATTTAAGGCTTGATATTATCGTAGGGGAAATTTTATAGAGGCAGAGGCTGGTTTTCTCCCTAGTTATGCATAGAGAAGTATGTTGAATGCTAGAGAGGTCTTATCTGAAGGTAGTGGAGAATATGGAACGGAGAAAATTTGAGGATATGGCAAGCTAACTGAGTACCATCACAATCAGGTTTTAAAGTTCGAAGCTCAGTCAGAATTTTTGATCATAATGCTACTGTTGCTGAACTGAGCGATACAGATCTAAGACAATGGAAGAGAGATTTCATTTTCTCTTGTTTCAACCCTTTAAAGGCTAAGCTAATTGTTAGCAAACTAGTCTCCCTTGGGCCCCCTGAAGACAGATTGATGTACCAGTTACTGGGTGAAGGTAGGAACAGGGTGCTGCCAAACTCTTCTTCAAGGCATAATAATGAATCTTGGAAGGAAATTTGGCATATCTCTCTCCCAAATTCCATCATAAATTTTCTTTTGAGGCTAGCTAAAAAATACCCATCTAGGTATAATATGAGAAAAAAAAGGGTATGATAATTGACATCACTTGCCCTGTCTGTAACTCTAATCCCGAAATGGATGACTATTAATTTATGCATTACAGTTACACTACTGCAAAACTAGTGTTGTTTGCCCCACCATTAGGCGTTCATGTCTCGATTGATGTTGATTTAAGAACTTGGCTAAAGAGGTGGCTAACTTGCAAGCAACTACTTGGATTCCAATTATTTTGTGCAACTTTGTGGAAGATTTGGGGTGAGAGAAACCATATTCTGTTAAAAAAAAAAAGTAACCAACTCGGTGGAGGTAGCCAGGAGTGCAAGCAATTTTGTTTCAGAGATCAACTAGGGCAATCTGAGGACACAAATGACTGAAACTCTGCAGCAAAACGACTGTTGTCCAATTTTGTTTCTGCCGAGTTTACTGCATAAGTGGATGTTGGGTGCCATAAGAGGGGCTGACCACGTGGCGTTGTGTCTTTAGGACCAGATTGGTGGTGTTTCTATGGCATCTTGTAGAAGGAATGTATTATTACAGATTCATGCTTATTATAAGCACTCGGGGTGTGTTAGTGCTTTCAATTGGCAGCACAATAAAACATCCCAAGCGTAGAAATTCACACGGATGCATTGGTGGTGGTGGAATGCGCTGCAAGGAAAAAGATGCATTGCCTCTTTTGATCTAATAATTAAGGACTGTAGTGATCTTTTGTGTAATTTTGGGACTGCTTCTGTTTGTTTTATTTGTAGGCGAAGTAATATTGAAGCTCATAATTTGGCAAAGTTAGCAAAATCTGTAGGCACAAGAACATGGCTGGATCATGTTTTTTTAAGAGTTACCCCCACTATTGGCATTGGAAGAATGCTAAAGGTCAAGAAGCTAAACCCTCGTATTGTTAGACCCTTTCAAATACTGCAGAGGATAGGTCCCTCTGCATACAAAATAGCTTTGCCACCCAATTTATCCAATCTACACAATGTTTTTCATGCCTCCTAGTTAAAGAAATACATTCCTAACCCTCATCAAATTTTGAGTCATGAGTCTGTCCAACTCAAGTCAAACCTAACTTATGACCCAATGCCAGTTCAGATTATGGATAAGAGTGTAAGAACATTGAGAAAGAAAGAAATTCCTTTTGTGAAGGTTGTTTGGGAAGGATCATCTGCAGAGGAGGCAACATGGGAAGCAGATGCAGACATGTAAAAGGAGTATCCTTACATCTTCCAATAGGTAATTCCCTGAATTTTGAGGGCAAAATTTTATTAAGTGGTGGAGGATGTAACAACCCACTTAATAAAAATGTATTTTTTAGTTAGAATTTAATCAGTGAAACTATTAAATTAAAAATAAAATAAGTGGTGTAAAACTTGATTAATTAAGGAAGGGGCAGTAGGGTAATATTGTGATAAGTACAAAGAGCAAGAACGGAATTCTCTTTATACTTCCCCTAAGTACCATTCCCAAAAGATAAAAAAACCTCTCATTCCTTGCTTCTTCTTCCCGTGCGCAGAACCATATACATGATTACTTTTCATTTCAACTCCAAACCTCCCATTTTCTTTCCTTCTCCAAAATCTTTAGAACCAAAAGATCCCTAAGACTCTTGAAAATTGTTTTTCCCTCTTGCATGTCCAAATCAGTCCCTTTGTTTTTTTTAATGTCCAACCAACTCGGTAAGGCAAGGAAGAACCCGACCCTCCCAAGAGAAAACGAACTAAATTGAGGAGCTTGAAGTCAAGAGTAGTTCAGAAAACGACTTTGGAACATCATTCCTTCATATTCTACAACGATGAGTTTTTTACATTAAACTTTTATTTTTTATCATGAGAGATTGGGGAGTAAAAGCATTTTCCAGTTTTCTTTATAAATTATGAATAAATTTGGGGAAAAGGAAATGAAAGAAATTAGTGGGAATGAGTGAGAAAAAGGAATTGTTAAGCATATAGGAAATTTTCACAAATTGCACTTAAATTATGTTTGATGGCATGCATGTAGGAAACTCTAATTGTATGTTGTTTTAAAATCAATTGATGTGCTAATACTGTTTAATTAGATGCTCAGACCTTGTTTCGTTTCAATGTTAGTATGCTTGTCAAGCACAAATTATGCTCGTTACTGGTGCTGCCTCTAATGCGTATGTGAATCTGGATTTTCTTTGTCTCTAGTAAAATGTCTTCAACAGGTTGCTTTTGGTCCAGTTTCACCTCTGATTCCAGCTCTGAATCAGGGACTAGAATTTATTTTATATGAGTTAAATTGTGTTTCCGTAAACTGTTGGGAACATAATGTAGGCAAGGCATAACACCTCATAATGCATCTCATTCATATAAATTCATGGCATTCATGGCTCAAGTTATGATGGGACAATTTAATGGGGTTGTTTCAGGCATGAAACAATAGATAAAGGAAGAACAACCGGGACACTGGTTGGGGTTGTGGCCAAGCCAACTTTACCATTCAGGTTCAATTGTTTTGGTGACCCACATTAAAACAATTGGGCAGCTTTTCCATACTCTAAGGAAAAGTTTCAGTCATATATTGTAAATATTTCTAAATCAGAACTAGGTGTCAATTGACACAGTTGTAGGAAAGTGTTTTATTGCATAAAGAACATATCCTTTCATGTTTTTTAAGCCTCCTTGAGAGAGATATTTTTACAGCCCTCTCCCTTATTTTTTGAACTCACTGGGATTTGTTTCTCACCCCGTTCATTTTAAAATTTAGCAGATGGGGGTAGTTCTGGAGCAGCTTGATGTTAGAGGATTAATATTAGTTTTTAATTATTAGTCATGATGTAGTAGGGCTTGATGTATTAAAAGTTTATGTAAAATTTAAATTCAAAGACTTAGTTAATCCATTGTATCTTATGAATCAGTTTCAAACAATTTTGAACTATAATTCTATATGTAGTTAAATTGTCAAAATTTGATTCTTGTTGTTTGCCTCTTCTTACTTGCCTCTACATTATTGAGATGTATGGATTATAATGTCAAATTCTAAATGCTTGGTATTGGGTCTTACAACTTAATCATCACAACTTAATTTCAACATAAATAGATCACAATATTTTAATTACCTTTAAATAATTATAATGTAACATTTTAAATGAACACAAAGTATATAAAATCGTAACCATCACAATTTAAAAACCAATAATCAATTACAAACAGACAATCTTAGAAGATATAAACAAAAATAAATAAATATTGAAACAAAAATATTTTTATAAAAATTAGCAATATAATTGATAAAAAATTCAAATAATTTTAAATGCTTATGTATATAATAATAATACTCAATATACAACTTTTATACTTTTTTATTATGATTACTGCGTTGACACATATATTTACCATGTATGTAATGTACAAATAACAATTACTCAATCTAATAAATGATTTTGGTATCTTTTTCTCTTAATAGTTATACATGAATGTATTTACCATAAGAATTGTTTCAAAACTTTTTAAAATGTGCAGGAAAAAATGTTACAATTTTAATAATTTTTACATAACTTACATACTTTTTATTTACTCAGATAAGTTATATACTTCATTAAAAATAGAGTTCACGATTATCAATTATATAAGTTTTTACTTAAATCATGACCAATATTTTATGTTCACGATATGTTAGATAAATGGTAACATTTTGATATTGTAAATATAATTTAAATCCAACCCGAAACGGTGGTAAAATGGTGATTAGTTCAACTTTGATTGATAATAATTTTTCCATCCGTAAAAAAATTGTTAATTTTTTATAATTAAACTTTTGCAAAACATTATTTTTTATCATATTATTTTAGGAGTAAAAATACTCGTTTAATCATAAACTCTACAATTTCTTATATCCCATTTATACTTCTTATAACCTTACCTATTTACAAAATTAATACATCAATAAATTATATATATCACCTTCAAACAAATTTAAACCCGCACAAGGCGTGATTAATATTTGAGTTTTATTAAATTTGAAGAATTATTGATACTTTAAATAAGACCACATCTTAACAAATAGTAAGCTGTCCAATTTTAAACACCTGAGGATTTCTTGTGAATTCTGTACCAAATGAATAACTATTTGTAAATTTAAAAATTATATTTGCAAACAAGAAATCTCAAGCTTTACAGGAGTAGTCATTTGTCGAATTTGGACATTATTTGTTATTTTAATAAAATTGGAGAAGTTTGTGCTGAAATGCATACAATTTTAAGAAATGATGAAATATTAGAGTGTGCATATTTTCTTGCTTATATTTTCATATAAGTTGTAAAATAATTTCAATTCTTGATATATAAGGTATTGGGCTATGAATTTCATAGATGAGCCTAGTTTATGCGAGGAGAGCTTTGAAACAAAAACATGTCTAAATAAGGAACCAAGTTGCGAGCCTTCCATTTGTGGGGAGGACAAGTTTAAACTCTTTGCATACTAACCTATTTGTATAAGGTCTTGGGCTATGGATTTCTTAGAGATGAGCCTAATATGTTTGTGAGAGCTTTGAAACAAAGATTTGTCTAAATAGGGAACCAAGTTATGAGTTTTCCATTTGTGGAGAGGACACGTTTAAACTCTTTGCATACTAACATATTTAAATTAGTTCTTTAATTTTATGAAATTTAAATTTTTAAGTGGTTTTTTAAAAGTGTTGGAGTTGTGGCTATGAATTCTTTAAAAGATGAGTCAAGTACATGTTAAAGAAATTTTGAAACAAAGAGACATCTAGAAATAATTGAGTTGTGAGATTCATATTTATGGGGAGAACAAGTTTTAAATTTTGCATACTAAATAAATATATAATTCATATTTAAAGTAGAGGTTTAACTGTGTTGTGAACTCAAATCAAAGCCCAGTAGTATTGAGAGTTTAGAGTCTAAATTTTATAAGCACTAAGAGAGATGATGTGATGTGAGGGTATGAGCTTGGTAGACCAACACGCCCAATTTTTAGTAATTTTGAAAAATTTCAAGAGGTAAGAGCACTTACTAACATGCTAAAAAATTCTATGTGTTTGGATTGTTTTTCACAATTGATGTTTATAAATATATATATGTTTATAAACACAACCATGATGTTTCTTAATTAAGTGTGATAATGTGTATTATATGGTTGTTGTTATATATATATATATATATAATCTTGATCATCTACATATGGTTGTGTGTTCAAGATTTAACTCTCATTCTCTCATCGTAAAACTCCTCTCATTTGATATGCTTCATATATATATATATATATATATATTGATCTCTTGCTCCTATATTTTTTGTTGTGATTATATGATTTGATTCACATGCAATGTGGTGTATTATTGTTGATTTATTTTCGTATTAGAATTTGACATTTGAATCATTATCATAATATGAATATTGTTGAGAAAGAATCCAATTCTTTAGAAATACATGACATGATGGTAGCTGGATTTGGTGAATATGTTCATGCATGCAAAACCCTTAGTGGTGACCCGTTATGGATACCACAATTCTTTCGAAGATTCGGTATTTGTAGTGTTGCTTAGAAGGACCCACTATCCTTGCGGGGATATGACGGAGTTGCTCAGAGATAATTTCACTAAAAAATTTGTGGAGTTTCTCAAAGAGAATCCACAAACCCTTGCGGGGGTAGATGATATTTTTCGGAACCGCTCTAGCTTGAAGGGCCTGTAAATATGAATGAGCGAGTTTAGTCCGACCCAACCCATTTTTTTTCTCGATATTGTTATTTTAATTAATAAAAATGAAAACACAATATATCACTTACCACATTAGAGACAATTAAATAAAATTATAATACATAACACCACCACCACCACATATAATCTATTCGCGTTGAGCCTTCAAAGTAGGAGGGTGAATTCGAAATTGATATTGGTTTTGGTGTTGGGCTAACAATTCTAGTCTTGGTCGGTGACGGAAGCACCGCAACAATGCTATGTTGTTCTTGACTTTTAGTTGAATACATTTTTTGTTGTTGGTGTTTTTAGTAAATTAGATATTCTTTTCGTTTTTAATTATGGTCCACATATTTAAATTATTTCTTTAATTTTATGAGATTTAAATTATTAAGTACTTTTGTATTTTAAAACTAGCTCAAAAAGAACATTTTTTAAAGTCAATCCAAAATGGAAAAATATTCTATTATTTGAGTCGTCACAAATTTGTTCACAATAACTTTTTACAAAAATTATATATTTTTAGTTGTAGTGGGGTTGGCACGTAGCCCGCTAGGCCGACGGAGCCCAACTCCATATTTAATGTGGACTAAATGGTCAGGGTAAAATAGTTTGTTCATTTTTTAGTCTCATGTTCGCCTTGTACTAATATGTGGGCTAAACTACCCGACCCTTTTGGTCTGACACATTTTGATAGTTCTAGTGTATTGTAGTTATCTTTGTTTATGTGATTACATGTGATAATTGTCTTGACTGTATTATTTTATATGATATTTCTGTTTAGTGACTCTTGCACATGTTTTTGTAATTAAGACAGAATGCCATATTTGATCGTATGATGTTGACGTTGGAAGTACTTGACGTGGACTAGTAGTTAAGCTTCTTATGTTTTGTGTTGGTTCCACATACCAAATATTTTGTCAAGCTTATTTGGGGAGGCTATTGTTGATCAACTTAATTTTATCTTTGGTTTATCTTTTCTGACATATTTAAATATTATAATGTAACTTTTGAAATTTGTCCTTGAACATGTGTTATGTGTAATGAGTTATTTATATATTATAAATTTCACATCAAATTTTAAAATATTGCGGACTACTCTCAATGGTATTTTTGAAATAAGATTTATTTTTAAAGAAAAAAAACTTACACAAGTTTTTGTAAGACAAAATGAATAATCATTTTAAAATATTTTGAAATTAGAATTTAGAATTTTACGAGTAGTATTTTAAAAATTGGGTGTTACAATTATTGGAATAATTTCATCTCGTGTATGTTTGTCTATTTTTTTATGGTACCAATGTTTATATATAATTTACTACATATTTTTTCGTATAATTTTGATTATATTTATAAATTATTATTTAGACATTATATATTTGTTGCAATTATGTTTTTATGCTGCGGTTTCCACGATAACAATATTTTGCAGTTAAGTTTTAATGGGTGATTTAAATGTGGGTATAAAAGGTTTATTTGTCAAGATAAAAGCTACACCAAAAAGTTATATTCCTTTTTATATATTTATAGAAGACTACCTAATGTATCATTGCAAACATCATATACCCATATCAGTATAGCATAATTATTTTTTTGGATAGGCACAAAATATAGGAATTATAGCAAATATATGGAAGATTTTGATGTACTTCAGTACTTGATTTTTTTTAATAAACAATTGACATTATCAAACACTAGCCACTTTGAAAATTCAAGAAAGAGTTACTAAATCAATTTGAGAAAACTAAAACTAAATGTCTACAACATTTGCCAATGAACCAAGACTATGACATTGTTTTAATCTTGTGGACAACATTTTCAATGACAGCGACTCCCTCTTTGAAAATAATATTATTTCTTAAATTCCAAAGCACCCACATAGTTGCACACCATATTAAGACTCTATAAACAACAAGAAAATGTGCAACTCCAATCTCAGTTGATTGAATAACTACATTCCTCCAATCAAAAATTGCCCTCCAAACTGCTTTAGAGAAAGAGCGGTTGAAAAAAAGATGATAGATGATTGAAAGATTCCTCTTCACGTAAACAAAAGACACAAGCTTTATCGAAAACTCCACCCAAAACACCCGTCTTATGTAATTCATCTTGTGTCATAAATCACTTTAGAAGAGTTTAGAAGACTATGTTCGAGTTCAAGTCTCAATAGTTAGTTTCATATGATTAGAAATTGAGAAATGTTGGATATATAAAAAAGAAAATCCATATACGTAATACTTTAAGGTTATGAGTTGAAATGTGATGTCAAATTCTCTTGTGATCCAAGAGTCTTTGGCCCCTTGTTGTTCTCGCGTGCCCTCAAATTCTCCAACAAATGATATTAGAGATTTAGAGTCATGATTCAGCTTGGTGGATGAGCCGAAGTGGATCATGTGTATAAAAAGTCTTTTTGACGGGCTAATTAGGACCCATTGGTAATAGATAAACTCTAATTTAGTACTTTTTTTTTTAATATTATTGTGAGTTGTTTCTAGAGTAATTAAAGATTATTATATAAATTTCTAATTTAATTTACTCTTTGTTACGTAGAAAAGATGAAAAGAATTAAAAAAATAATATATAAAGTATATATGTAAATATAATATTATATAGGCATAATAGTTCCAGTGGTCCATTAACTTAATTTACGGTAATGTTTTAGTCATTTATCTTTTTTTTTTTTTCCAATTTAAGTATTTTATGTTTTTAAATAATTACAATTTTACCCTTTAAGTGGATTTTCGTTAAGGTAACGTTAAAAAATTTCCTGCTCCGTTTTCTTCTCTTTCACATTTCGAAAACCATTGTTTGGTCTTCTCGTTTTCTTCTCCCACCCATGAAAATCCATTTGAACGATAACAAGAAGGAATTGAAGAACACACTGTCGGAATCAAGCTTCAAGCAATCATAAACCCATATTGATAGGAGAAGAAAGGTAATGTGTTTATTGATTCTGATGTTTATTGGGGTCCTTATCGTAAACCCGTGAGTCTGATTATTTTTAGGTTTAGTTGGGTCCTTATGGTATTTATTATTTGCATGTATTTGATTTCTGAATGAGTTGATTCTTGCATGTGTTTTGTTTATTGGGGTCTAGGGTTTGTCAAACCCTATTTCGTCACTGTGCGCATCACAGGTTTCAGACCACAAGTACAATTTGGAATCTCACGAATTCTATTAGAAACAAAAGAACCATAGTTGTAGGACTGTGAATTTGACCCATTTGAACATGAGGCGACTATGGATTTCGAGTTTTGGGAACCGTGAATATGATTTTTCATGGGTGGGAGAGGAGAAGACCAACCAATGGTTTTCGAAATATGAAAGAGAAGAAAACAAGAAGAAAACGGAGAAGGAAATTTTTGAACGTTGCTTTCACAGAAACCGACTTAATGGGTAAAATTGTAATTATTTAAAAAATATAAAATACTGAATGGGAAAAAAAGATAAATGACTAAAACGTTACCTAAAATTAAGTTAACGGACCACGAGAGCTATTATGTCTATTATATATTACTATATTTTATATTAGATATAAATGAGCTATTAAGAAAAGGAAGGAAATTGATTAAATTATTGAAAATAAATGCCGCGTAAATAAATGAGATAGCTAAGACACAAAAGAACAAAAAAACCTTATTGCTTTAATCACGTGCTAAGATTTATCACCATTTGCATATTTTTAATTAATTAATTATTACCGGTCGTACTGCAATTGATTGGTGGACCTATAAGATAATTAGGACTATAAATTATTGCATGATCAAACTTAATTTTAGTATTCGAATCATTCAACTTCTTATGCTCAATGATTTTTTTGAATTTAAACTCTTTACATGACCAAACAAGGGGTTAACTTAGGAAAAATAATATTAATCACGAATAATTAATAGATTTAGTAAATGGATTGATAATTGAATCAAAATAAAGGAATCTGAATAGAAGAATAAGAGGTAATCAAAGTTACAAGTGAAACTCTGAACCTAGACTTCTTTTAATTGATTTATAACTTTGTGTTTTTATTATTTTTCTTAATTATTTGCTATTTGCTTATTTCGTTATCGTAACAACTCAACCATTATTGTTAGTTTAAATAATAAATAATTTGAATTAGTTTGATACTTGTTAATCAATCTATGTGGATACGATAATCTTTTATATTACTTCTGTAATAGATTACACTTGCTCTAAGTGTGTTCTTAACGCAACACTAATAATGACAATACATGTGTATAGGATGTGAGAGACTCACACTTGAGGAGAAATCATTAGGTTCATTGTGAGTGATTAGTTGCACGTCAACTAAGAATTAAGGAAATGTTAGATATATAAAAGAGAAGATTCATATACCTAATGTCTTAAGATTTTGTTTTGAGTTGAGATGTGGTGTCAAGTCTGGTTTAAAACTTTTCCATATATATAACTTTTTTCAATTTTAAGCAATATAAATTTTTTCCATAATTCTTCGATTTCAGCCAAATCCATAATAGCACACCAACAATGCACTAAAAGTTTGGAGGGGGCAGGAGTATTCCACAAAAATGATAGTGCCAATCTCAACTAATCATCCACCGTGAAGTGGGAATTAATAGAATTGAGAATCTTTCAATACTTGATCGTGTAATTTTTAGATTAGAATTATAACAATGCAAAATTCAATATGTATTTGACTTAAAAATTTTACTAAATACATTTTTAACTTTTGTTTATATTTAAAACTGAAGCAATGCATGATAACAAACCATTCAACGCATGCGATTTTAACTGATTTATACATTTATGCTAAAAATGAAGATTAAACCTAAATAGATGTAAAACACTGCTTGGAATATCGCAAACGGTCAATGTGAGATATTGTAAAAGGATACTAATTTCAAACATTCGAGTCTCAAATCCACTAGCACAACCATTCAAACAAGTTAATGTGAAAGTCATCACCTGCCAAGAAAAGAATAGGCACAAGTTACCTAATGTCCAAATAAAAAATAAATAATAGAGATAAACTCCAATGATAGTAATAATAGTGAGTATAATATGGTTATGTGAATATAGGGTTAGATTTTGGATGCTCGGTATGAATTACATATTTAGTGGGAATTATCACGTTTGGTAAAGAATGACACATAACTGCGATTAGACACCATATGTTTATTTAGTTTAAAATGTAGTTTTGGTTTTTTTATTTTATTAAATTTTGGTTTTTTTATTTTTTTTTCTGCACTTTTGATCTTTCATTTTTTAAAATTGTTGACATTTGATCATTTTCTCGATTTGAATTGAATTTGGTAATACGGGAAATATTTTAGTGATGTGTACATGATGACTTAAAATTTGAATTTAATTATAAATTAAATAATAATACTTTAATAATTTAAAATAAATAAATAATTTTTTTTACTTTAAAATTTCTGAAAATAAAAATCAATTTATTTTTAAATTACGTTTTTTTTTTGTTTTAAAAATTTAAAAGAATAAAAAAATACAAGAAATTTTTTACTTTTCTTTTTTTAAAGTAAAGACTTTTGAAAAAAATTTGAAACAAAAAACCAACGTAATTAAAAAATAATTTGAAGCAAAATAATAATTTTTTAAAATTTTTTTATTTTTTATTTGACTTTTAAAGTAAAACAAGATACTTTTATAAAAATTTATATTCTTATTTTTAAAAAACTATTTAAGTGATATTATTTAAATTAAACATCCCCATGATTTCTCCCGCATCATCATGTATACATCACTAAAATAATTGTCACATCACCAAATAGAAATTCTGAGTAGGGGGGACCATGTAGTAACAATGTCAATCGCAAGAAATGAGGTTTGAATTGTGACATTTTAAAAATTTGATTCCTGTGCATAATTTAAATTAACTTAAGATCAATCTTATTTGAAACAGAATGTCAAAAATGTTCTAGATATCTTAGAAGTAAATAAAACATATTAGTTTATAGTAAAGAGTGATTTGTGTGTGCAAATAATTAAAGATAAGAGATAAAAACATCACACACACAAAATATACTGGTTCACCCAACTCGGGCTAGTCCACCATGAGATTTTCACTATGTGCTCAGAACCAGAATGTACTCCTTCACATATTTTCTCTTGATCAAACCTAGATCAATTACAATCTTCACATTTCAACCTAGAAATGATTTTTACAGTCACTTTTCAATCTAGAAAGGATTTATACAAACACACTCAATCTAACATCAAAGATAGACTTGAGTTACAAATGATGTGTATGATAAAAGTGTTTGAGATCTTGAAACTTCTCAACACTTATTGGAGATAAATAAAGAAAAACTCGATAATTTGATGATCCACATATATAGTGAAGAGAGCTAGAGTTTGCTTGAAGAGTTTTAACTTGGTCTTACTTGAACAAGTGTTGGTAGATTTGCAAATTGAACTATTTCCTTAGTCTTCCAATAGAGTTGTTGGACACACTTTCAAAGGTGCAAAGAATCTTCTGAAATAATCTCTGTAAGTGTAGTGTAATTATGTCCAAAACGTTCTTGACCTGTCCAGAACGGTTTTGCCTTGCTGGAGAGTGGAGAAAAAGAAACATAATGTTGGGTTGTCTTCCGTATGACCGTTGGAACTATTCCAAATCAGAATTATGGAGAACTTTCTACAGAATAATGTAAGTACAGTGTACTTGCGCCCTTGCTCACAACTCAACAATTTGGAGATCAATCTGGTCATAAATCTGGAGATTGTTTTTGTAACGCCTCAATTTCTCATTATTTTGTTTTAATAGTATAATGGTACACTACTAATATTATATGAGTGTTAATATGTGTTATAATTTCTTCATGTGTGTCTTGCGTGTTTGCCTTAATAATTGATTTAAATCATAAATATTAACTATATTTAACTTACAAAAATAAAAAAATAAAAATAAAAATTATGTATATAGATATACATTTAAATAAAACAAGAAGTGAATGTGTGTTGCTACACTAATTTGTTACCTTTAGCACTAATAGAGTGGGTTTAGAATAATAATAGTAGTAGTAGTAGTAGTAGTAGTAGCAGCAGCAGTAGCAGTAGCAGCAGCAGTAGTAGCAGCAGCAGCAGCAGTAGCAGTAGCAGTAGCAGCAGCAGTAGTAGCAGCAGCAGTAGCAGTAGCAGTAGCAGTAGCAGCAGCAGCAGTAGCAGCAGTAGTAGCAGTAGTAGCAGTAGCAGCAGTAGCAGCAGTAGCAGCAGTAGCAGCAGTAGCAGCAGTAGCAGCAGTAGTAGCCGTAGTAGCAGTAGTAGTAGCAGTAGTAGCAGTAGTAGTAGTAGTAGTAGTAGTAGTAGCAGTAGCAGTAGCAGTAGCAGTAGCAGTAGTAGCAGTAGTAGCAGTAGTAGCAGTAGTAGCAGTAGTAGTAGTATATATATAGGTTATGCTATGCGTACACACTTACAAATAAAAGGAAAAACAGATCAGCCGCCCGCCTACAACCCTGTTCCAGCAACAAAATAATACAGTAGTACCCTACAATAGGTATATTTTCTTTAGTACCCTACAATAGGTATATTTTCTTAATTCCATCAATTGATACGATTTAGTCTGAATAAAAAGAAGAGAGCATATGTTCCTAATTCCATCAATTTGATATACTTTTCCCAATTCCATCAATTATATCGATATAGGGCTATTGATCGAAGTTTATTAATGTTGGGCAGTATATGTGTAATCTTAGTTACTTGATCGACTTATATGAGTACATGACATATATTCTTTAATTTCAATTTTTAGTAATAGTAGACTTGTACATATGATTGAATTATATTATGAGACATGTATTCAAAAATTAATTTTACATCTAAAGAATTCATTTTTTTTTAGCTATAGTTAAAGTAGGAATGACAATGGGTAGGGTTTGGGTAGGCTAATATAGTACCCGTCCCCAAACCCGCAGTTTTAAAAAATATCCATACCTGTGTGCTCGTATCCTCGTGGGTATCAACTTTAATATTCGTACCCATGCCCTCTAGGTACTTAAGTGCCTGTACCCATAATCATTACCCGCACTTTAACAAAAATATATCGATAAATAATCGCTATTGTTGTGATTAAATTTAAAAAATTTCCAAATATCTTAAAATTTATTTTTCCAATTTTTTAATTATTAAAATTGCACTTTTTTATTAGGGGCCCAAGTTTTAAGATTAGAACAAGACCTCTAAAATCTATTACTAACATATTTTCGTGATGATTTATTTATATGTTTATTTTTTAGGAGGATCCGAAAATTATGAAACTGAGGACCTAAATTCGTTGATTTGCTTGGAATAAAAATAAGAGGTAGAGAGACATGAGATATTAGAGAGTGAGAGAGATAGTAGATAGAGATGCATAAGAGAGTAGAGAGACGTATGTATATTTAGAAAAATCATGTATTTAAAAAATATTTTTTCACACAAACATGTTTTCTTGAAAATCATTTTTATGTCCTTTATGGTAATTTTGTAGTTTAAAAAAATCATTGTTATAAAATTATATACAAACAGGTTAAAAATCATTTTACAAAAAAAATCATTTTTTAAAAAATCTCTAAATTATTTAAAACAAAAATCATTTTTAATTAAACTCAAACAAATGCACCCATTAATAATAATAATAATAATAATAATAATAATAATAATATATAAGTGCGGGTTCGAGGTGGGTACTATAGTACCCATACCTGTTTAATTTTGCGGGTAATTACCCGTCCCTATACCCATATGATATATTGTTACACTACTTTAATATCAAAATTATACATACATTATATGTATTTAGCAATACATAATTCTGATTTTTTTTTAAGATATTGTTTACATTGAGATAACCATAAGTATACATAATATTAAATATATATATATATATATATATATATATATATATTTGGATGGTGTTGCAAATAGTAAACAATTTATTTACCTATTATACCAAGTAATTAATTTGTATTTGGTTGTTGCGTTGATTTATTCTCTTTCGCGGACTGTTAGCGACGAGGATTGGCGAAGACGCGACACATTAAATCAGCGGATTGGCTTCGTTGGGAAAAATCTTCATCCAGGTAAGAGGTGAGAGGAGGTTCGATTTTATGAGTATAAAATAACGTGGGATGAACGGGAATACCGAAATTCCCAAATATTCATCTGGGGCTTACTATGTATGGTCGAGCCCTATTGAGTAATAATAATTAATTAATAATATATGAATGGTAATAGTGAGGACTAAAATATATTTTAGCAACCTATAGAGTTGTTGTGAATTTATTTATATCAAGATTGCATGTTGTCTGGTTGTATGAAACCTTATGCTAATGGTTATTGTATGAATGATATGTGCTTGAGTGTTCTTATTACTTGATTGAAATTATGATATTACTTGAATGTGCCACCTGTTTGATTTCTTATTATGTGATTGATGAGATTGGACTGTGCATTGTGAGTAGTGTAAACCAAATATTGAGATTTTATTGTGATTGACTAATATATATATATATATATATATATATATATTATAATGATGAATATATATATATATAATGAATATTGTGAAGTCCAACTGAAACTTATCGAGTTGTGATAATCGAGTAAGTATGAGATAGATGTTGTAGTTTTGGAGTGAAGATTATTTTGTCATCATATAGGGAGGGTTTGACAAACCTAGTGATTCGGGGAAGTACAACTGAATGAGCCTAGTCGTGGAGGGCTACAGTCGAACTGTAAGGTAAGACTGATAGACCTTGGGGGTACCTCTGGTGGGGAATTCTTAAGTGGATTAGTGGGTTATTGCCTAAGGTCGAGAGCTACCGTGCAATACAAGAGTACCCCGACCATCACATATATGTGTCTTGGGTTGTGTTAAGGGGATCTATGAGGACTTGGCCATTCATGAATTGTCTGTCCACTCTTGAAGTGGTATAGTATCATGCATCCTAACCAAGTACTTCAAAGTAGAATGATACCAAATGATGATGAAGTATAGAGTATAGGACATGCATAACATTTCATCCTTGTGACTGCTTAATTGTGATCGATTTAGACTACACTTTGATATAATGATCTTGAATGTTTCTCATGTTTGTGCTAATATGACTATTTGCGTGTTCTCCTTGTTTATATTATAATGTTACATAATTTCGATACTCACCCCTTGTTGTTTGTGTTTGGCGTTTGCCATGGACACAGACGAACTGCAGGCTTCAGGTGAAAACTAATACTCTCAGAGTGTAGGAAGTCGTCTTATCTTGAGACTTTTATTATCTTCCTTTTGTTAACTTCATATTTGAATGTCTTTTATTTTAGGAACTTCCGCTTTGATAGTGACATCGGGTTGGGAATACGTTGCATTTATCATTAAACTTATATGTGTACACTTCAAAAGGGATTTTGTTGTCTAATGTTATGATTTTGAGTTGCTAAGTTTAATGAAAATTTTGGATTAATGTGATGTGTTTATAATTAAGTGATACTCTAAAAAAAGAAAAATGTTTGAAAGTTTATATATCTTCTCGAATAATTTAAAAAAAAAATAATACTAATTTGGGGTTTAAGGTGTCACAGTTTTCCGCCTTTGGGCATTCAACTCGTGTTCTAGGATTGATCATTGATTTGAGCAGTCTTGATACTCCTTAAATTGTGGTTTGGACTTTGGAAAATGATTTGTTTTAATTATGTCTTTAAAAGAGAATAACCATAATGTTCTTTTATAAAACCATAACGTTCTTGGTTCTGTGTTGTATGGAAAACATGGATGAGTGATTGAGTAGTTGTTTAGTATCAGTCTTTGTCTCATAAGCATAATGCACTTTCTACAAAAGGTGCAACAATAGTGTCCTAGCTGTCCTTGCTCGTAGCTCATCAACCTGGAGATTGATCTGCTCATTGATCTGAAGGTTGTTTTGCTTCTTTTGGCCTTCAGCTTGAATTCTGGGTTTGATGATAGTTTTGAGCAGTCTTGATATTCTTTTATCTTGAGGTTTGGACTATGGTGAATGATTTATTTTAAATTTGTCCTTAAAAATAAATAACTAGAATGATCTTGATAAACTAGAATAATCATTTGATAAACCAGAATGATCTTGATAAAACCAAAATGATATTTTAATAAATCATAATGATCTTTTGACAAATCAGAATGATCATTTGATAAACCAGAATGATCTTGATAAACTAGAATGATCTTGATAAACCATAATGATATTTTAATAAACTAGAATGATCTTTTGATAAACCAGAATGATCCTTTGATAAACCAGAATGATATTTTGATAAACCAAAATGATCTTTTGTGAAAACTAGAATATTCTTCTAATTAATCTAGAGAACATTCTGCATGTTTGTTTTTGCAAGTTGGCCTTCAAATCTTGACTTTTAATTACTCATTAAATGTTGGAAAACTCATGTGCGAAATGCTAACTTATTTACTATATGTTGCCTTTAAAAAAAAATCTTGTTGTTGATTGTTCTTTAATATAACAACCAAATTCTTCCATCATTATTTTGTTGAAGCAATACTTCATACAATTTCTCTTTGTGTTTCTCATGTTGTGTCTTGTCCATCAAGTATCATTGAGATACTTTAGTATAAGTATGAATGTATTGGATACTTTCTTCATGAAGATGCTATCTATAAGATGCAGTAATCACTCTCCTAGATGATTGATATATGATATATTCCTTTTGAGATTCTTTCATTATTGAGTAGATACTTATGCACTTGTTGATGTGAATGACTTCTTGCTTGTCCACTTCTGCAATTCATGTTCCTTAAATAAAATTCAAGTGCAATGATTAGTAAATCACTATTCATAAAACTTAATCATTTATTTCATAAGGTTTGTTGTCATTAAAACATATATCAAAAAGTTTTTACCTCAACAATCTCCTCCTTTTTGATGATAACAAACCTTTTGAATAAAGCTTTAGTTTTATGGATGGATATAAATAAAATGCAAGAATGTTCATAGATATGTAAATAAACTCCCCCTAAACACATGCAAGAGTTTAATTCTTAACATTCTAATTAAACTCCCCCTAAACATATGCAAGAGGTTAATTCTTAACATTATTCATTAATTACTTTCATCCTATACCCATCATATATTTCTCTCCCCTTTTTGGCATCTATCTAAAAGGTTGAGGAATACAAAATGAAGTACAAATGTAGGGAGTAATAGCATAAGTATACTCTACATAGAAATCATATTGTTGATCAATATATTTATATATCAAACTTGTTAAATTTGCATTTAACATCAATAAACATATAATCACTGGTTATTTATGTTTTCTTTGTATTAGTGTTTAAATTTTATGCTTTGTTCATTGATTTTCTTTTGTTAGTTTTTTCATGAGATACTGATTTGTATTTGATAACAAAGTCATTTATGCTTTGTTGTTGTACTTATAAGCAAATTCTAAACAATAGATTGATACTTGAAAACTATAACAATGATAGTTATTGTCTTATAGAAATAGAAATTTACGATTTTTATTAATTTTAGGATTGATAATTAAATTAAATTAAATTAAATTAAATTTATTGACGTTTTAAGGTGAGTCTTTCAAAATTAAACTCGTCTAACAAAAAGGTTAATTGTAATAATTAAAAAGATTGTAAATTTCTACTTCTAAATAATAACGTTAATTATGATTTAAGGCTTAGATATTTTTAAACACCGATTCATAATTGACCACATATATGAAATGATAGTCTATCGAAACACTAGCTTTATCGGTACTTATAATCATGATGGTTTCTGTTTTTGCATTACGCACCTATTTGGATATGGAAATTTGACTAGGAATGGCTTAGGCATTATCACCGCATACTACATTGATGTCTAAAGGGGGTTTAGTATGGATAAGTAAAAGATTTATCCATTATAGTCAAATGGAGGTTATAACCATTGATTTAATAATAAAGTAAGGTGGTTGAGATGAGAGAAGGGGAATTTGTATTTGACTTTTTGTGGCAATGTTTGAAGAAAAAAAAGTACATCCACTTTTTCTTATTATAATGTTTGTTTTTTATTTTTTAATATTTGGTATAGTGGACTTATGTGTTTATATTAGTATACAATATAGACTTTAAAATATATGTATCTATCAAAATTTTGAATTTTGTTGTGATTTACAAGAAAACGTAAACATTAATAATTGAAGAATAAAATAAAAAATACAAAAAAAAGTTGAAATTGATAAAAAAAATTGTGAAATATGAATTAAAAGGAAATGTGAAACAAATTATCAAATTAAAAATAACTCTCCCATTTTGTTGGATAAATATGAATTAATTTATAATATCTAATAAAAATATATAATTACATGTTAAGTTCATTTTTTGTTAGTCTTTGAAGTATTCACTCTAATGTTAAATATAAGTAAAATTAGATCAAAGAAATTTGATGTATTAAATTGGTCTTTCGTTGGTCTTAGAATAAGTTAATTATTAGGTATTATTTAATCTTATTTAGTTGATCTTTCGTTGGTCTTATTTTGTTAAGTCTTATTTAATATGTTAAGTATTAAGTCAATTTTTTGTCCATCTTCCAAGTACTTGTTAAGTTTTATATAACTTTTTAACTATTAAATCAGTTTGTTGATCTTTCAAGTACGTGTTAAGTCTTATGTTACTTTTTAATTGTTAAGTTGATTTTTTGTTAGTATTTCAAATACTTGTTAGGTCTTTTATTGGTCTTCAAATAATTTAGTAGGTCTTATTTAATTTTTTTTACTATTAAGTTAGTCTTTTATTGGTCTTTCAAATATTTTATAGTTTTAACATTGTTGTAACTATTAGATGTTTTTCACAATATTCACCTTTTAAGATTTGTTTATAAAAAACGTTTTTAATATTTGAAAATAAAATATACTGAACCGAAATTTTAATAATTAGAAGAAAGAGAGCACAATTTGAAAATAATAATACATTTGATTTTTTACGAGAGAACAAAAATAAAAATTCTTGATAACTGATACACATAAATGAAATAAGAAGAAAAAAATTGGAATATAACTTCCAAAATATCCAAAAATCAATTTTCAAGACATGATATATATGGCTTGTATATTTTTTGGCAAACATAAAACGAATTTTATCTCTAGATTTGAACCGATTAAGAGAACAAAATTGTTGTCAATCCATCCAATTTTGATGCATCTTGATGGCCAGTCCCCAGTGATGACTGAACAAACAATTTTTTCACCATTGTGTCCTGAGAGAACAAAGTTGTCTAAATTGTATTCTGTAACATACTATGCAAAATTGCTATGCAGTGTCTGTATATACGCAAATAACAAAGAATTAAAATTTATTAATGTAAGGTCGTACTATTTATAATTATATCATAGTTAAACAATACTTAACCAATTCGGCATATGTAGCCATTTATGTTGATTGTAGCTTGCTAAAGTCTTTGTTGATGTTACATTGTGTGAGTCGCCAAAGTTGTCAATGAAGTTTCATATATCTCCAAAGACATCTTCAAAATATCTTGTAAATTCTATTGGTAATTCTCCATAATCCTTTATTAAAACATAAATAAATAACATATATATGTAATGGTGTGTAAATTATAAGTAAATATTTGACAAAGTTAAAATAATTGAATTTTTTGTTCTTATGCACTATTAAATGAAATATATTTATCAACCATTTAAAATTGAAATTGAAAAATAAAAATATTCGTTTTATGTTTTGTAACTAAATAAAAAAATTTAAAATGTTGCAATGAGTTAAAGATTAAGTTGATTAATTTTGAAAGTAAAAAAAATTAGAAACTAAATAAAACCAAACCTCATTAGGGACATAGATAGTCTCAAAACCTCCCCAACACTTCCGTTAGAATTACTTTTCGACATCATGCCATTTTTGTTGGTTATGATAGTATTTTTGTTGTTGTTTAGTTTGTGTGTTTATATTATGGCAAGGGATTGAATTTATAGTGAAAATTATTCTGAAAAGTTTCATGTAAATACGCAATAATGATTATTTAAGTAAAAAAAATGTTTAGCATAGTTATGTGGTCAATGGCTATTCTCAATTGTGATTATTAATAAAAAAACAAAAATGAAGTTTGATTGACAACACATGTCACGTGAAAGTGAATTGAGGAGATGCTGTTTTTGTGCATATTATAAATAAATAACAACACTTCATTGAAGTGACCGTCCATTGACATTCATGGTGAAAGAATTATTGATGTTCGAAGAATTGAAATCATTCATTTCGTTGAAGTCAATTTAAATACATACATTGTTTTAAATTAAAAATACTAATGACGAAAATTAACTTAGATCGAGAGAAACAATAATTTATGATGAAATACATGAATTGTTAACCATGACCATGAACAAATTTAAATAGGAACAACATTTACTTGAATAATAGGATATAAAACATTTACTTGAATAATAGGATGACAACATTTACAAAATATTGTAATAATTCCATAGATGGATAACATTTTCTTGAAGAATTTGAAGGTGGCATCTGCATGTGTCATTTGCAATTTCACCAGTGTCAATTCTTGTTCGCAAGAAAGTAGGCGGAAATCGTCTTGGGAGTTAATGTCGTCTTGAGCTTGCGAAGGTTGTTTATCACCCTCAATAGGATTGCACCAGTCGTAAAAACTGGAAGGAGAAGTCCTACATCTATAGAACAAACGGTTGAGATTATTTGTCGTCATAGCAACCTTAACGTCACAAATTCGATTACAACTACATCTTGCGTTGGAGTATCTCAAATAGTTAGTCCTGGTTACACTATTGCTTGAAGATGCCATTGTTGTTCAGCGGTTAAAGATTTTCAGTTTTTGAATTTCAAAACAGGATTAAAATTTTAGTAGATGTTTATTATTTTATAAGGTAGAAGAGGGATAAATTATGGTTTGAGCAAGTTTATTTTTTGATGTACAAGAAGAAATAATAAGTTTTAAATAGATGTTAAATAAAAAGTTTGATTTGCTAATAATATTCATTATAATTATAATAAGTTTCACGTTTTTATTTTGAAGAATATCTGCCAGTTAATTAAAATTATATAGGTAATTTTTAATTAGGATAGATGATTTATTAAATATTTTAAAAAAAACGTATTCATTTCGAGTATGGTTTTTTGTTATGACAACTCAGACTACTTTGACAGAAATCGAGAAAGCAAACATGGCGAGTTGCAGACGCGTTACTATAGCAGCAGTTTTGCAGACCTGGTCTTGCAGGCAGTAATGACTTTACAGTTATGGTTGTGACTGTAGCACGATCGTGATTGTCGACCGATGTGATGAATCAAACGATTGTGATGTTTATTGTTAATTTGACTACAAAAAGGAGATTGAAAGTGAACCTTCAAATGTAGATCACATGGCTATGATAGAGTAGTCGTTTTTATTTTATGATAGAGTAATCTCCTTGGTTGGTTGTTGAGTTAAATGGCTATTTACTTCCACTTGCTACTACTATTTTTTGAGTTTCGAAAAACTATTTCAAAATAAATTGATGTCACCAAAGATATTACTAGGTCGCTCTTTTTAAGACATTTCGCGGCGTTGTCCAAATTGTGGAAGATAGACTATCAACCACGAAGTCTCTAGAATAAAACAACCCAGATACACTATATCGGAGTTCCACTGCATCGTAGAAAACCGTTCTAGAATTACACCCTCAATATGGCGGTTAAAGCCACTCTCAATATGATGGTTAAAGTCATTCTCAATATGGCGGTTAAAGCCATTCTAATATGGTACTATGACTACTCATAAATAAATAAAAAAATACTACGACACAGAAAACAGCTCAAAAGGACTGTGGTAATAGGACCACTCAAAAATCGAAGGGACTACGGTACAAAACCGCTCTAAAAATCGAATGGACTATAGTACAAATATCGCTCTCAAACAACAAAGGGTCTACTGCATAAACCGTTTTAAAACGAAAGTGGCATTAGAACCACTCAAAAATCAAAGGGACATAAAGAAATGGGAGAAGTAGCTCAGAAATATATTGAGCAAAATAGAAAAGGGAGAAAAGAGAAAGCTGCGAAACGCATCCAACTTTGGTGTGCTTTTCACAAGATATTGACACTCTTTATATAGTGATGGAAGCAAACTCACATAAGTTTTCTATCCAATGTGAGACTTCAAAAGAAGTTTGAGAATCTATATATAGTGATGAAAACTACTCAACATATGATAGTTTTCCAATGTGGGACTTTAACAATTTTTAAATTTACACACCAACATACTTATGTTCCAACATCTACCAATGTGCCAACACAACCTTGGTAGTTGAAAATTTGAAGTATAAAATGTGAATTTCGTACGCTATATTATTCATTCAAACATCAAGCAATTTTACAAAGTTTATTTTATATATATATGGGTTCAAAACGGTCATTTCATTATAAAGCTAATTTCATTCTCAGATCTTTTGAACATTTTCGTATCTCTTCAACGTGATTCGAAAATGTCAAAGGATTTGAGGTTGAAGTGGAAAATGTTCAATAGATTTGAATCACAAAGTTCATGTTCCTCCACGGTTGCGCCCTTCATCGACTTGATGTGTTTTTTATTGCATTTGTTCTTGTCAAAAGAGAAACAATGTGAAAAATCCAAGTTGTGAGAGTTGGGTTAATGTGATTGACTACCAACATCGTATTTTTGTTTTTATCAACTCTCATATGTTGTTTCTTCACATTAGCAAAATGTAACTTGTTATTTGCAATTGTATAATTACCATTGTTCCTTCATTCGAACAAAATTCTATTGTTATTTTCAATTGTATAATTTGTACTATTAATTTAAAATAAAAATTGTGTTTCGTATTTTATAGTGCAACTAATTAGATTAAATTAGATCAAACACTTGTATCATATAATTTGTGTTTCAAATTTCAAAGTGCAACTAATTAGATTAGATCGAACGGTTGGATCGTATAATTTGTGTTTGAAATTTCAAAGTGTGACTAATTAGATTAGATTGAACTGTTGAATCGTATAATTTGTGTTTAAAATTTCAAAGTGCGACTAATTAGATTAGATTAGATCGAACTGTTGAATCGTATAATTTGTGTTTCAAATTTCAAGGTGCGACTAATTAGATTAGATCAAACGGTTGAATCGTATAATTTGTATTTAAAATTTCAAAGTGCAATTAATTATATTATATTAGATTAGATCAAACAGTTGGATTGTATAGTTTGTGTTTAAAATTTAAAAGTGTGACTAATTAAATTAGATTAAATTGAATAGTTGAATCGTATAATTTGTGTTTCAAATTTCAAAGTGTGACTAATTAGATTAGATTAGGTCGAACAGTTGAATCATATAATTTGTCTTTAAAATTTCAAAGTGAGACTAATTAGATTAGATTAGATTGAACGGTTGGTTCGTATAGTTTGTGTTTAAAATTTCAAAGTGCGACTAATTATATTAGATTAGATTAGATCGAACAGTTGAATCGTATAATTTGTGTTTCAAATTTCAAAGTGAGACTAATTAGATTAGATTAGATTGAACGGTTGGATCGTATAGTTTGTGTTTAAAATTTCAAAGTGCGACTAATTATATTAGATTAGATTAGATCGAACAGTTGAATCGTATAATTTGTGTTTCAAATTTCAAAGTGCGACTAATTAGATTAGATTTGATTGAACGGTTGGATTGTATAATTTATGTTTAAAATTTCAAAGTGCAACTAATTAGATTAGATCGAACGGTTGGATCGTATAATTTGTGTTTCAAATTTCAAAGTTCGAATAATTAGATTAGATCGAACAGTTGTATCGTATAATTTGTGTTTCAAATTTCAAAGTGCAACTAATTAGATTAGATTATATTAGATCGAATGGTAAACATAAATAATAATAATTTATATTCAAGTAATTTATGATATATATGTTAATAACATTACATCCAATCCACATAAAAATAAATATATTAATTTATATTCTACTGTGAGTATAAAGTCATGGCTCAATACAAAAAGTTCAATGATGATGTGCAAGTTGGTGACTGTGCAAGTTTTATTTTTTATTTGTTTATGTAAGACTGTTGTCGAGATCCAAATCGACTATGCAACTTTTGTTTAATGGACGATGACTCACTTATCAAAAAATTTCTACAATTGTTTTTAATCACAAATCCTTTTAAAGTATATACTTGGTTGATCATAATTTTTGCATTGTTTTGTAGCCTAGGTTACCTTGTTTTGGCAGTAGGTGGGAAGTCACAGATGTAGACGTGAACATGTAATGGATTTTCCTTGGTTTGTTGTCATGGGTAGTACTTGTAAACGTGCATTGACCTCCTATAGTGGAAATATGTTAAAAATACATTGATATACATGCATAAATACGTAATAAACATCCATCTTAAAATATTGCAAGGTAACCTTACACATTGAGTGATATTGAGTTTCAATTGGAGCAAAGCAACATGTCGTTTTTTTAGGTGAACATCAACATGTAGCTCCAAACAATGTGTAAGTAATATACACTATACATATTATAAGTTAAGTTTTGATAAGAATAAATGAAATGCTTATTCCTAATGGATGATTTTGTAAAATTTATGTTGCAGCAATAAGAAGGAAACTGTTGATGTTAAATGTGACTGTTTTGTCAGCAAATTAAGTGATGTTGAAAATATTGATGCAATTGAAAGTTATGATAAAACTCCTATTTTTTTGGAGGATGTAATGAAGGCAATTCAAAACCTCACACAACTTGTTGAAAACGCTATGAAGAAACAAGAGGTAGGACACTCAAAAAATTGTGTCCTTCATTTTTTAAACTTTATTCGTAACAATTTCATATTTTTATAATTATTTGTAGCGAACAAGTGCTGAACTTGATGATATTAAGGCTACTTGTGAGACCATTCAAGCATCAGGGAAGGTTTTGGAAATCATTGCATGTGAAAATAAGACATACGCTCCACATGAAGATATGAATTCATTCAATAAAGGGACTTTGAATGAGGTTATATAACCTTAACATATGACAATTTGAACAAACTTGGTTGTGACTTAGAACAAAATATCTTAAAGCGTAAAAGTTAGGTGTATAGTGAAAATGTTGGATCACATTTACAACGCTCTACAGATGTAACAAGTCGTTATAAATGTGGGATCACTTTGACATGAACTGTTCGTATTTTTGGCATTTACTAAATCCTTAGCACCTTATGTCCACCTCTGCATGACAATACATTAAGGCATTTCAAAAATATTTAGATATATCAAAACACTTATCAAATGTTCACAACAAATATCCAATGTCTCAAATCTCTTACATGAACATCCAAAATGCAATTTATCTTGGTCAAATGTAACAACTCATTCCATGTATTCTCTAGGTACTCGAAAATAAATTTGGATCAATTTGATATTACACTTTCCACCTTACGTACAGGCCTTTTCCAAAATTGGCCGGAAAAGCTTAAATGTTTCCCTTGTATGCCAATTTGCTGCCAACTTTTCTAAAAACTTGTGTTGAGTTTCAAAACAACTTCCCCATAAGATGATGCATAGTCAACCTCAATTTCTCTAAATCTCATGTAATTCAGCCACCTGAAGAATTGTTGTAAAAAATCAAGCAAATTGGATAGAGCATAAACATATTTTCCGAATTCTGAATGCAAACCTTCACACCTCGAAGTTGCCTTAAAACCAGCAAAAAACTTACATCTAATGTGAGTAGTAGCCCACGTACTTCTCCTTTGATACATATCCAAAACCCAAATATTTTCTTCCAACCCAAATTCACTAACAAGCGCTTCTCATTTACTCTCAAACACATTAACATCAAAATCACCGAACATATAATGCTTAAACCTTGATACAAATTTAGGATTTTTAATGTTAGTAGTTGCATTTCTAATCAAATGCCACACACAAAGACGGTGATGTGCATTTGGAACACCCTTCTAATTGCATTCCTCATTGCCAAGTCTCCATCAGTTATAACATAAATCAGACGCTTACCTCCCATTGCTTCCAACAAACTTTCCAACAACCATACATAACTCTCTTATGTTTTTTCACCAACAATTGCACTTGCAAATACAATGTTTTGATTGTGATGGTTTACACCAGAGAATATGACTAATGGAATATTATAGCTAATTTTCATATATGTTGCATCAAATTCCAAAACATCACAAAACAACAAGTAGTTCGTGCGTCCTACACCATCACACCAGAACAAATGTTGAATAATTCCATCATCATTAACAGTGTACCTCCAATACAGCATACCGTCCCTTGATGTCAACTCAATTGCACCATCAATATCAGAATAATTGTTTCCTTTTTCCTTGAATTGTTCATTATACATGTCTCTTCTTTAATAACCCAAAATTTCATAACCACTAGCTTGTGAAGAAAAATAACCACATATACGTAAAGTTGGGATGCCAAATTTTCTCATGGTCTTCCTTGGTATTTGTCATATTTAGTCATATTTCTATGTGCTGGAAGCATACATTTATATTTGTCGTTTAGGAATGAGTGATTATGTACATCATCAAACAATTTAATGTACTAATGTCCACTATTAAATTCAACATGCACTTGTATTTTAGCCTCACAATCACACCTACTAATTGGTTTATGTTCTCGTTTTCTACTAACAGATTTGTTGTATTTTTCATTTCGTATACCTTACCTATGACAAGAAATTTTTGTTGAACTATTTCACCATTACAATTCCTAACAACTTTACTCTTTCTAGCAGCAATTCCATTTAAACAACCGTACTAGTTATAAAACATAAACACAACCTCACGATCAGGAAAATGGTACCTCATTATTTCATCAGAACTTTTTTCTTTGAAATTCATTTTTTCTTTCTACATCACCAACGCAGTTAACAACATGTTCCTCGTAAAATTTGCATCCAAATCCCCCTTGTAATTTTCTTCTACTTCTTCCTCGTATGAACAACCATTACCACAACTCTTAGACAACGAAATATCACCAACTCCTTATAATCAAATGTACATATTAATTTCACAATAAAAATAAATCTTTAAATTTTCAGGAAAAATATTACTCATTTCTTCATGTCTCTCAACAATTTCTGTTGCTATTGACGAATGAAAAAACTTCATAATTTCATCACGATCCATATCCACAATTAAACACTCCTACAAATATTTTCAAAAAAAAAGTAATGATAAAAAATAACGGCAATGAAATAGTAGATCTATACACAAAATCTAACAATTATGTTATATAAGTCCAACCTATAACTATCCACAGCAGAAAAATTACTTTTGATTTTGCACAAGGGAAGAAGAAAATCAGATCCGACACCACAAAGTAACTCAAATGCGATCACAATCAACACAAAAAAAAAGGTCGATTCAAATTTGAAAATTCAAATCGAACTAAGATTTGTGTTCTTCATTTTTCTTCGTGTTCTTCGTCGTACTTCTCAGTTCATCAAACAACTTATGTTTTCTATGTATATAAATCTATTTTGTTCTTTGGATTCATATTTATAATTGTTGTATGTATATAAATGTGTTATAAATATTTTGTCTGAATAGGAACTGTATTAGTAAAATGATAAAGTATTATTTTATTTTTCATTTAATTTTTATGTAACAATAAAATTTTAAAAAATTACCGATTACAACCGACAACTGTAGATAAAAATATCACTTGCTCATGGTGGACTACTCTTTTACTTGTCGAGGCTAAATGTCACTTTTTAAAGACTGGTTGAAAAGGCCACAACAAATGTTTGCAACTTATGATGAGTTTACTTGTACTATTTTTGTTTATATTTATATGAAGATTATTTTTCTATGAAAAATAATAAGGCCACAATAAATGGTGGGACCATACAAATGAGTAGAGTCCTCTACATTGAAATAAATAAATTGTAACGTAGTTTAATATATTATATTACAATATATAAATTAAAAATTTATAAAAATATGGTGGATTTAAAATTTAATATAATTTACTTTATTAGAGTTGTAAAATGACAATAAATTAATTAAGGGGTTGATCTCAAGTGATTGATGAACTTCAGTTAAAGACGAATTGATTAGGAGAATTCGAATTTGAATCATGACCGGAACAATGTTGAGCCACACTTTACTTATCTTTTGATCGAAGTTTAGATTATTAAGGTCTCATTCCCCTATAAACGTTAAAAAAGGACAATAAATCAAGACTAATAATGTTTAGCCATGCATTACTTATCTCCTTACCGAAATTTAGATTACTAGAGCTTAATTCTCCTAGAAACCTTAAATAAAGGACAATAGTATATATCAATAGGGTAGTTCTAGAGATCAGAAGGTTCGTTTGATGCACAAGATAAAATAGAAACAAGATATAATATAGAGTTGAATAAGGATAAAATATGATATGATAGAGATATGATAAAAATTATTATATCTTGTGTTTGACACACACATAATAACAAATAGGATAACATTTTATTTTGTCTTGTATTTTGTATACTTCTCTTCATGACATGATATAATATATATATCAAATTTAAATATTACAAAATTACAATTGTGAACAATTAACTAGTATTTTCTTAAATTAACTTATTATATTTTTAAATATGCTAAATAACACATGTGGTCCCTTAACTTAATTTCAGTTAACGTTTTAGTCATTTATCTTTTTTTTTTCCCGGATTGGTCCTTTATTTTAATTTTAAGTGACAATTTGATCTTTTATGTTTTAAAATGTTAACAATATTATCCTTTTTTTTTACAAAAATTCATCAAAATTTTCAACCAAAACCCATAAAATTAATTATATTCTTTCATATAATACAAATTTCATTAGATTCGTAACTCAAATCTTCAAATAAACTCATATTTTCATTCTTTATGCCACTTAAAATTAAAATAAAGGACCAAATCGGGAAGAAAAAAAAAAGATAAATGACTAAAATGTTAACTGAAATTAAGTTAAGGGACCACGGGTGCTATTTAGCCTTTTAAATATTATAAATTAACAAAAAATACTAAAAAAAACCAAATAAGTAATGAAATAAGTTTATATTTAAAACTATCCATTGACACTACTATATAAAAAATTTAATTTATTTTAAAAAAAAATCACGAGTAACCAAATAATTTTATTTTATTTGTTATATAATCTAAATAAAGATATGATATATATTATATATAAATGACAAAACTGAAGGTGCTGAAAAACGCAAGAAATAGGGGGTTTGAATGATGTTTGCCGTTTTCTTAAAGCTACTTTGATTTCCCTACGAAAATTGTTCTTTATCAAAACATTCAACTTACTTTTAAAACTAGGTTTAGATAAAGTAAGGTTGAATCATAAGGAACTAAGATACGAGAAATAGAAGAGGATAAATGAGACACATATATTTTATACTAGTTTACAACAAACTGTTGTTAGATCTAGTTCTCTCTCTTTAGAGAGATTTTTTCTCAGTACAGTCGAAGGCTTAATCCACTATTTTCATAAATAGTATACAAGTATTCTTTACTCTGCATCTTCAGGCTTTGAGTATTTTTCTCTAGCCTCTCTAGGTTGTCGTCCCCAGAAGCTTCTTCAACATTTTGGCATCTTGTCGTTGAGGTACATGAGGGTCGTTGTACCTTTTCAGGTACGTCTTAAGGATGAGAGGGTTATTGCCACTATTGTGTCTGATTTGATACAAAGTTTGTTTTTAGGATTATAACTGTCATTGAGAGAATGTTACAGATTAAATCCTATATCAGTACAAGTGTGTGAGAACGCTTTGATTGATTTACATCAACTATAATAACTCTATATGAGAGGATAACTCACTCATTCTTTTAGTTTGATATGTTCTTGGCTTTTTTAGATTTTCTTCTTAACACATAACATTTTTCATTTTCTCTCGCAGACACTCTCTCACGCTCACTCGTAAAAGATTGAGTGATTCTTCTTAAATACAAAGATGAAATGTCCATTGAGAATGTTATCATTGGAAATCTTGAATCACCATTTAAGACAGATCAATCTATAATAAGTATCTATATATATATCCATGAATGATTCTGAGTATCTTGGTATTGAGGACAAGGACATAAGGTATTATGATCAAATCAAACTTTAAGCAGTTTTAAACAGGTAACAGATATAGAACATTCAGAGTATGTGCATTTGCTTTGTCTACTTTTGAGTGTTGGCTTTTTCAAAGGATACATAATAACTCAGAGTCAGACAATCAAACTCTTGATGTGATTATCAGAGGCAAAGACAATTACTTGCTTGTCATGCTTATCAGAGATAGAGGCATATTTTTGCTTGTTGAATTCATTAGAGGCAGACGATGCATAACACATGTTGAATTCATCAGAGATAGGTAAAACACATGTTGAATTCATCAGAGGTAATTTGAACTGCGACATTGCTTGTGTTTCCAGAGGCAACCAAGGCAAAACGCCGCTCGCATCCAAGAGTCAACTGAAGCTTGCTTGTTGTATCCAAAGTCAAACGAAGCTTGTAATAACAAAGGCGCTTGTCACTAGTTTTGGACTATGGAGCAGAAGTGAGGTCTTGGTTTCTTTTGTCTGCATCCAATCATCAAAGCTATATATCTTATATTGAAGCGCATGCTTTGTTGTGTTTGTTTTTGCAATATTTCTTTTGCTATATTACAACTTGCTCCATTAGTAGATATCTAATATACTTGCAATACATGCTACTTTAGAATGGATAGTCATTGATATAACTCTTTGTGTTTCAACTTAATCTGCACACTTAGCAGATATAGTTAGGGGATAATTGGTTTTTTATTTGTTTTTTTTTTATCATCAAAATATCAATTAGCGGATTGTAGCTAAAACCACTTTTGTACTAACAAAAACTACCCTTGTAAACAAATTATATTTATTTTAAAATTTCAATTAATTTTTAATTTTTTTTAATTTTGAATACTAATTTATTAAATTATATAAAAAGAAAAAACTACCCTTGTGATAAAATCATAAAAAAATTTAAATTAATTATTAATATTTCATTTTTAAGTTTAATATCAAATGCTATTAACTTTTTTATATTTATATTTTATTAGATTTAAATTTTAATATTTTAGATTATATTTTATAAAAAAAATTTATATAAATTTTTTTATATTTTTCATAAGAATAATTGAATAAATTAATGGTCTTATTCTATTTTACTGATTTCTAACTCAATTCACATTTAAAATATAAATTTCAACTAAAAAGATATAATATATAAAATAAAATTTTAAATTAATTTATTATATTATATTAATTTATTAAATACTAGATTCAAATAAGATATATTAATTATTCATATCTTATCTGTTGTATAGTCCTAAACATGGTATCATGCTTCGACTTTGTATGTGAGTTGTGTAAGGTTTTTCCACGTTCTAAGGCAATATGACGGTCATATTAACGAAGTTAGGATTATAGATACAAACTAATGTTTGTTTCCACACCGTAATTTCCGCAATTTATCAATTTTTCTAACACGCGCCAAATATCTTCAACAGAAAGGATGAATTTGTAGCAAGGTCCAAAACCAAGCTCTCACTCGAATATAGAGTTGAGAGCAACATGACTGACTTTGACTTAGTCTAACAATTCAATTCTAAATATAAGTAAAATTAATTTATACAAATATATTAGAATGAAATATAAACAAATTTTAAAATGTCTCTCGTATTTATTGTTAGTATTTGTAAACATTTTTTAACTGATATTTTTAAAATAATCCTAATTTAATTTAACTTTATATATCTTTATTTATTATGAATGATAATTTAGACATTAGATTATATTTTTTTATTGGCACAACTAAATATAATTTTTTATCTTTTTAAATATACATATTTGATAAGACAGATAAAATTGATTTGATGATTAATATGAAATAGATAAAAAGTAGAGTGATAAAAATATTACAAGTAATAAGAAAATTGCAACAACTTCAATGTGTATTATCAATTACAAACATTGACGGTTAAAAAAAAAATAACTTGATCCATTTTTTCTTATACTGGAGTAATTAATTTTTGAAGGAGTAATTAACCAGCGAACAAGTCAGTTGACGTAGTTTGTCAGTTATAGATATTTAATTTGAAAAGTTATTTGATTTCCACATCTTTTGAAATGTCCACGCAGCTGTGGCCTGTGGTCACTGATGAAGGCTAAGTTGGACCGATGACTTATTAGTTATCACTCACCTGCTGCTGCTGTACCAAACAGCTGTATTGTGCGAATTTAAGACATATATCCACCAAATTCACCCAATTAATATTTTTTTTAAAAATTAATTACACTTTTAATATAAGACCTTAAATTTAAATTAAATTATGAATTGAATATCAGATGTATTTTAGAATATTTGTAAAGGTGTTTGGTATATGTATATTTCTATATGTATATAAATATTTTTGAGATTAAATAAAATTATTGAACGAAAGATTATTTAATTTAATTAAGAGTAGTTAAAAATCAGGCAATTGATCAAGATTTTATCTGCCAACAGAGTTACGATGGGAGTATTTAGTTGCTTGAGGGGAAAGTTTAACTATAATATATATATATATAGTAAGTGAGGGGTATGCCTAGATATGAGTATGTATGTGAGAGGCAAGGGAAGGAAAAAAAACACCTACCCGAGCTGCCTTCTTCTTCTTCCTCTGTTCATTCTGTTTGTGTTGGTAGTGAGAAGGGATACTCAAAACTCAAATTACTTAGAAATCCAAGCCTTGAATAAGAAAGTGTCGAGAAGGAAAGTTATTCCTCTCATCTTTACGGTACTAGAGAACCAACTTTGGTAGCGACGACGCGAGCAGGAGTTTCGCCGGTTTTAGTCACGGTAACGTAAACGAACAAGAAAACATAACTAATGTAAGGGACACCTTCCAACTTTTTAGATTGCATGTAGAGACTTTAAATGCATGTTTGATGGATGATTGTTATGTGTTATATGTGTTAAGAACGTGTTGTTGTGTTGATACTGAAAACTGCCTCTGCATGTGGTTTGTGGATGATCAAAATGCATGTTATAGCTGTATTGTTTTGTGGTAATTGTTAATTTCGGTTGGTGACCTTTTACAATTATTGTGGAAAATTGGGCTTTGCCCTCAGATGATACCTGAACCCGTACCACCGACGGTTACACTGACGACGGAAACGTTGTTAGTTTTCCCTGATCTTCACGTACGGAGTATTTGTGGACAGCGCAGAGGGACGGACAACTGGAGTGAAGACGAGACTTGTAGAGGATGCAGTGGAAACCATGCTACTGTAGTTATAATGCATGATCAGATCAGTTTAGTCTTGTTGTATATGGCCTAGTGCTGGTGGATGTATTTATTTGTTTTGGGATAATTGTATATCTATTCCGCACTGTGATAATGTTTTAGTGGGTCCGTGATCCGAATTTTTGAGGTATTATGACAGTGACTTTTGTTGATGTACTACCTTTTGATATATTAAAAGTATTAATTCCCAAAATTAAATTACTTGGCTTTAGTTATGATGTAATTATTTAACTACTTTTGTCGTTTTGGATTATGACGCCATATTATTTTGAAATGGTTTAATTTCAATTTATTTAAGTGGTTTAATTTTAACATTTCAATTCTTTTGAATTAAGTTGAAATTCCTTTATTCGTTTTGAAAAAAAATACACTTGCGCTGTTAAAAATCGGGGTGTTACAATATTTAGTTTTAATTAATTCACAAAATTTACCTCTTTATTTGAGAATTTGACATTTTTGGTGTTTATTATAATTTTTTAATTAACTAAAAAATGACAATACAACATATTTTAAATAATGTAATATATGATATGATAATGTAAAATGATTAGTACATGTGAAATCACAATATTAATAAAATACTCTAAAACTTAACTTTAAACTTTATAAATTTTTTATTTTTGTAATTTAATTAATAATATAAAAATAATTAATGCATCTAGATGATTTTTTATTAAAAAATTATATGCAACATCATTTAAATATGTCAAATCGCCATTTTTTTTAATTCAAAAATTTTAAATAATGACTAAAACTGTCGACTTTAAAAATAAAAAAACTAATTTCGTGAATTGATAAAAATAGACAAAAAAAATACATTGTCAACATTCTTTACATTTCATAAATTAATAGTTTAATTTTTTATACATTTTTTGTAATATTTAGATTCTTTAAATTTCTGCTTACATTTATCAAATTTTCTTTTTTCCTATTTATTCTTTTAAATTATATTATATTTGCATAATTAGAATATATTAATGTGTCAATTTTGGTGTTAAACTTTTACAAGAAAAAAAGTATTCAAGAAAAGTTGTGGACTTCAAAAAAATCCTACACTACATGAGAATCTATAAAATGGAGAGATAACATCCACTCAAATGCAAAACACCATCTTCAACCTTAAACCATTTGTTTTAGTGGGTTTGCTTCTCAGAACTATTTTCAATTACAATGATCTTATTATGGCTTACTTTGCTACTACCCTTTTGCCTCATAAATCTAAGCATCAATATTGTTTTGGTGACTGGACTTTGTCTTGGTAACCAACAATCTTTGTTGCTTCAGTTGAAGACCAACCTCATATTCAACCACACCATGTCCCAAAAACTTGTTCATTGGAACCAAAGTGATGATTGTTGTGAATGGAATGGTGTAGCATGCAACAACAGAGGACATGTTATAGCTCTTGACTTGAGCAATGAATTTATCACTGGAAAAGTTGAAACTAATCTCTTCAACTTAAAGTATCTAGAGAGTTTGAATTTGGCCTATAATCAGTTCAATTCTGATATTCATTCTGAGTTTCAAAAGCTTAAAAATTTGAGGTACTTGAATTTATCAAATACAAATTTTACAGGACCTATTATAGAGTCTATTAATAATTTGACACAATTGTCAACATTAGACTTATCATATTGCAACTTCAATGGAAAGCTTCCTAATTCAATTTCTGATCTTACAAAACTTGTCTATCTAGACTTGTCTTACAACAACTTCACTGGTTCTATTCCATCATTTAATAGGTCCAAGTCCCTCAAAGTTTTATCTTTCAATCATAATAATTTCAAGGGTCTAGTTCCATCTAGCAATTTTGAGGGACTAATAAATCTCATGAAAATTGATTTAGGAGATAATTCACTTGAAGGGAAAGCCCCCTCATCATTGTTTAGACTTCAATCACTTCAAATACTCATGCTTTATTACAACAAATTTAATGGTACATTGGAAGAAATTCCAAATGCTTCTTTGTCATCATTAGAGATGGTTGATTTAAGTGGAAACAATTTTGAAGGGCCTATTCCTATGTCAATCTTGAAACTCAAAAGACTACGTTTGCTTCAACTATCCAAAAACAAGTTCAATGGCACTATACAACTTGATGTAGTTGGAAGGCTGCAAAATTTGAGCACACTTGATCTTGCACACAACAATTTGTTGGTTGATGCAAATATTAGGTATGGTCACGGAGCATCGTCTTTTCCAAACTTAAGATACATTTGGTTGTCGTCGTGCAATTTGACAGCATTTCCTGACTTTTTGAGACATAAATCTTTGCTTCAATTTCTAGACTTATCCAATAACAAGATTTCAGGACCAATACCAAAATGGATTTGGAGTTTTGAGTATATGGTAATCCTAAATGTTTCCAACAATTTCATCACAGGTTTTGAAGGGTCACCTCAGAATCTTAGTTCAGATTTGTTGAAACTTGACCTTCATTCAAATCAAATAAAAGGGCATGCACCAACTTCTTTTAAAAATGCCATCTATTTGGACTATTCAAGTAATAGATTCACCTCTATTAACTTAACAGAAATAGGTGGCCACATGCCTTTTGTATATTTTCTCTCTCTTTCAAACAACAATTTCAATGGAAGAATCCATGATTCATTTTGCAACATTTCAGGTCTTAGAGCACTTGATCTTTCACATAATAGTTTCAATGGATCAATTCCTATTTGTTTGACTAGAAAGAGTAGCACTTTTAGGCTATTAAATCTTGGTGGAAATAAACTCAATGGCTATATTTCAGATAGATTCCCAACATCATGTAGTCTAAGGTTTCTAGATCTCAGTGGAAATCAATTGAAGGGAACCATTCCAAAATCTTTAGCTAATTGCAAACACATGCAAGTTCTTAACTTGGGAAACAATCAATTAATGGATAAATTTCCTTGCTTCTTGAACAACATTTCCTCCCTTAGAGTTATGATTTTAAGGACAAACGAATTGCATGGAAATATTGGATGTTCAAATAACATTGCCCCTTGGGAGAATCTTCAAATTGTTGATATATCAGCCAATAATTTCAGTGGTAATTTACCTTCAACATTGTTACAAAGTTGGAAAGCATTGATGCTTGATGAAGATAATGGTGGAAGGTTTGGCCATTTATATTTTAACCTCTATGATGACTTCAATCCATTGAATTTCCTTCATGCAATAGTAGATCTTGGCAGTGAGCTACAAATGAAATTAACAAAACTTAATGCAGAAGAACCAATTTATTTGATAGACCATATAACCACTCATTTATTTGAGGAAGGTGTTGGTATTAGAAGTTATGAGGATTCAGTTACAATTGTCAACAAAGGTCAACAGTATAATTTGGTTAAAATCCTCATAGCTTTTACTTCATTGGATTTCTCATCTAACCACTTTGAAGGGCCAATACCAAAAGAGCTTATGAGTCTCATAGCACTTCATGCTCTTAACTTATCACAAAATGCTTTCTCAGGTAGCATACCTTCTTCTTTAGGGAACCTGAAACATCTTGAGTCATTGGACTTATCTATCAACTCCTTAAGTGGAGAGATTCCAACAGAGCTTTCAATGTTAACATATATTTCAGTCATGAACATGTCTTATAATCACCTGGTGGGAAAAATACCAACTGGAACTCAAATTCAATCTTTTCAAGCTGATTCATTTATAGGAAATGAAGGGTTGTGTGGACCTCCACTTACACAAAATTGTAGTAGTGGTGAAGGAACAACTTATTCTGATGATACAAGTTCAATTGATTGGAATTTCTTAAGTATAGAGTTAGGAGTCACTTTTGGGTTTGGAGTTTTCATCTTTCCACTCATTTTTTGGAAGAGATGGAGGATGTGGTATTCTAAGAAAGTTGATGAAATGCTTTACAGGATTGTTCCACAGCTCAGTTTTGTGTATGAACATCGCGGAGGACAAAAGTATAGAGTTTTAAGGAGGAAGAGGAACTAATGATAGTACTAGTTTGTGTACTCTTGCAGTTTGCATTTTTCTTTATCTTCTTTTAATTAAAAGCTTTGTTCATATTAGCATAATACAGAACCTGAACTTAGAAATTCTTGTACAGTTTATATATAACATGTTTGATTTTGGTTGATCTACCCTTGTAATTCATGCATTTGTAAGTTGTGTTGGTAGCTTGGGTGAGTTATGCTTATCATAGGTAATAATTAGCATGGTAAGCTTTTCCAAGCACCTCTCTACATGTTTTATAGCAGGGAAGCCTTTCATGCAGTTTCACACAAAGAAACAAATAATAAAAACATTATATTACTTAAGAGACATCTTAAGCACGCATGATTGTTTTTCACAGCTAATTTGAGGTCCAACCAAAGCATACTCTAAAACACAAAAGAACCGAAAAGGTAAAAAAGTGCAAGACACAGTTGGAATTGTTTCATAACACTTTTATCTAAAAAATAAATTGGCTACAAAAACATTCAACAACAACAACAGAGTTGTTTGATTGTGATATATAATTTTCTTCGATTTTGTTGAATCATAAGTTTTGAAACCCTTAACCATAATAATTCATACAAAAGAAGGATGCATTTATAGTGCAAAATAAAATTCCTACGAAATAAGTAAAAACAAAAAACAATCTGCACCAATTCACACATCAAGCATCCAATCTTCTAACTATATGACACAAAGTAAACGTACATGTTTACATGTTTCTACTTAACACTTCACAGTGAGTTTCAAAGAAAGAATACAAGTAATAGTCCTAGTTACAATACTTGTTAGCTTTACTTTATTTTTGACAGGAACAGGACAACTTGGAGCTAAAGAGTATTTGAAATATACTCTTGGAGAAAGTGTTATATCGGATGGAAATTTCACGGTAAAACCAAAATCATACGCATAATATGATCCATTGCTAAAGGGTGTGAGAAGTGTACTCCTCTCTTACTGATGAAAGTGGTTGTTAGGTTAATAGTTAAATTATTAATTTATATTAGAAAGAACTTAATAGTTAAATTAATAATTTATATTTTAATTATTGATTAAGGTTAATTCACAAATAAAATCCAACAATCTCTGGTCACCTTTTGCCCATTATATCCTCCATTGATAACCATTCTTTACAATCTGGAAACACAGTAAAAGAATGTCAAACTCCAATAACTATACACTTTAAGTACTTCTGACTTCTGAGTCTATACCATATTGCCACAAATAACCCAACCCAATCATCTAAAATGAAGAGTTAATGCATGTTAGGAATCTAGGCCAGCAATAAATGTAAATTAAGTAATTTTACAAAGCATGTTAGATGCTTCAGTTTTGACATAAGCTCTTGAAATTTTGGATTTGATGCTACTTCTTTCCTTGATTTCTTACAAGATTCTTCATCAATAGAGCTAAGTAAGAGTATGTTTATAGTCAACCACAACAAATATATATTACAAAAAACTATAATTGATATATATCATATTAAATCACATATTTAGAATTTTTTATTACAATATCCTCTTTTTTTTTATTAACCAAAATGCCCCACTCCCAAAAACAAATACTAAAATGCCCCATTTTTTATCTCTTTTTGAGGTCGCAACTCCAGGATGCGACTTACTGAATAAAATTTTTTTGGCTTTCAATAGAAGATAGCATCCTGGGGATGCGACCATGTACTTGCCTTAATTTTTTTCCCCTCATTTTACTAATTGCAAAATTATTTATTTAATAAATTAAAAATAATTAAACTATTTAAAAAAATAAAATAATATTAATAAAATAAAATACATTAAATTAAAGAAGATAATTTAAAAATTAATAAAAATACATTAAATAAAAATTAATAAAAAATAATTAATAATGAAATACATTAAATAAAAAATAATAAAAATAATTAATAAAAAGTAAGTTATATTAATAACATTAAACAAAATACATTAAATAGAAGAAGAAAAATACATCAAATTTATATTAATGATCTCCACCTAAATGACCTCAAGTTCCACATCTACGATGTCGTCGAACTCGTCTAGGTCTTTGAACAAATTGAAGTTGTTCTGGTTCGTCCTCAACTTGATCGTTGTCTTCGTTGCAATTTGTAGGTGGAATAGAACAACTACCACCTGCCTCCATATAATTTTGAGTTTGTGTGTTATACATAGAATCAAAAACAGCATAAGCCGACTTAGGAGTTGTTCATTGAGTTCTAAACAAATTATAGAAATTCCCACTTTCTGTCGGATGAGTAGGGGTTGGTATTTCTGGCATTGACGAAACGTAATACTGAGTCGGCATTTCTGCAGATACATGTACATGTGGTGGTGGTGATGGACCATAATATGGAACTTCTGTAGGGGTTGATTGGGAGGTCGACTGCATGTGAGAATATGATAACGGTTGCAAACGGGGATCACGCAGATATATATAATTTGGTGTGCAATCTAAACCAATTCATATATTCTATGTTGTGGCATAAAACGCCTTCTACGATATTACCTTGCAACACGTAATTCTCACGCTCGTTCCAATGTTTAATCTATTCTCTCCAGTTCCAATTATCATCAACGCCATGCCTCATGTCGATGTCATGGTAGATTTTCATGTCCTCAGGTGGTTGTGGTATTTGTTGATAGAAATCGAACTGAAGTGTGACTCTATCCGTATGATGTTTTTCAACAATATCAAAGCAATGCAGATAGGTACATGCAGTCCATGTCTCCATCTCTTCTTTAGGTACTTCGTGATGGAACACGATGTACGGTCTCCAATAAAACTGGTAAAAATTTAGTTAAAATAAATATAAGAAGTATAAAAAACAATATAATTAAAAATTGCAAATAAATGTGAAGGAATATATTACTTCCTCAACCATCATGTGATCGATTGTTTTTCGGTATCCTTCGATGTCATTATTGTTGGAACCAAGTTGGTTCTAAGTACTTAGGATTTTGATGCTTACAAATGTACTCTATGTAAAATTATTTTGTACTTTGAATTATTAAGTTAAATGCCCCAAAAACTAAAGGAATCAGAAGCAGTGATCAAAGGATTCCAGAAAAATGAATTCTGGAATGACCAGAAGATACTCCAGGAATGTCAAAACATGACCAGAAGATATCTTTGATGGCCCAGATCAGAAGGAATAAAAATCAGAATGAAACATGGATCATACCATTGGAAAGCCTGCCAGAAGGAGAGTTGTTCCAGACAAACAGGAATCAAATATCAATTTTATTCCAGAAGTTATTCTGACCAGAAGATGGCCTGGCAGTGAAAAATTACACAGTCCAGACTTGTTCCAGACTTGACCAGAAGGTATGTTTATGAGTCCAGAACAAGAGAATCAATCCAGATATGACCCAGACCATAAGATAGCATGATTCAGGGCATGAAACTAAGTCAAGACAAGAAGAAATGATTTCCAGAATGATCCAGACCTGATCTAAAATCAAAGGTAAAATGCCCAGACTGAAATATTTATTGTCCAGATTTAATTTCAATTTAATCCAGACCAAATTCCAGAATTAGTCCAGATCAGAGGGAAGATTTCCATATCAGTGGTTCAGAATTAATTATTTGGTCCAGTGATGGTCCAGATCAGAAAATCAGACCATGGCCCAGTGTTGGCTGAAATCAGAGGGACAGAATGTACAGTCCAGCAAAGGCCGAATTCAGAGGATTATAGCATATCAGGTGCGCATCCAAGATGGTCGAAATCAGAAGATCAGAGGGTCAGGAAGTGTGGTCTAGGGAAGGCCGAAATCAGAGGATCACAGCATAACAATCAGTATGGTCCAGATGTGGACTAGCGCATGAAGATCCAATGGTCCAGATTTAATCAGGAAATTTATACGGTGGAGAATTTAATTTATTTTGATCAAAGGATTAAAAAGATTTATTACAAAAATAAAGTGAGGTGTTGTGGAATTCAGGAGCTGTGGCGGGAAGGGAACCAACAGATTTAATTGGCCAGTTATTTTGAAAGGAAATCTGAAGATATGTTTTTTATTTATATGAAGCCCAATTGGTCAAGATATTTTTACAGAGAATCCAGCAAGATTCAGCTCGAATTTAAGCATTGGAAGAGGCCCAAATCTGCATCTATAAAAGGAGGCTCAAGGCAGAATACTGAAGCATCGAAAATCACAAAAGAGTCATACACTTCCAAAGCAAACACCCAAATTTTCATAGAAGTAAATTGTGAGTTCCAGCTTTCAAGAAGCAAGTACTCTTGTTATTTTCGTTCCACTGTGTCAAATTTAAGTTGTTGAAGTAGAGTCTACAAGCTGAGGGAGTCAGTAGGGGTAGTAGGTTACTTGGCAATTAGATTCATAGTGTTGTGTGTTAAGTCTAAGTTGTTGAAGTAGAGTCTACAATCTGAGGGAGTCAGAAGGGGTAGCAAGTTACTTGGCAATTAGATTTATAGTGTTGTGATTTCTTCTACAATCTGGGATTGTTAGATTGGCTGAAGACAGGAGCTGCATTCCTCAAAGAAGTCTAGGATTGTTAGACTGTTTGAGAAGACTGACTTGGAGGGTCAGTATAAAGGTTGTAATTCAATGTTTGAATTAGTAAAATCCTTCAAGGTGAAGGGACTGGACGTAGCCTCGTTAACGGTGAACCAGTATAAAAACTTTGAGTTTTATTTTTACTTTTTATCAGCTGCTAACTCTGTTTTTAATTATACATCAAGTTTTGTTTTAAAAGTATAAAAACAGGAAAAGTATTCAAGTTAAGTCAAACACAATTCAACCCCTTCTTCTCGTGTTTGCGCCTTCAATTGGTATCAGAGCTCGGTCTCAAGGCTGAGCACTTAACCGTGTTTGAGGAAAGGTCCAAGGGGCTAAATATGGCAGAAGAATTGGGAAACAACATCAACAGACCACCACTGTTTGATGGAGAAAGGTTTGAGTATTGGAAGGACAGAATGAGAAGCTTTGTCATATCTCAAGATCCTGAACTATGGAAGATGATAGTCAGAGGATACACTGCACCTACTGATCCAGAAGATCCAACTAAGAAACTGGATATGTTTGATATGAAACCAGATCAGATCAGATTACACAGACTTCATCACAAGTCCAGAACCATGATGGTCAGTGCAATCACATTCAAGGAATTTGATAGATGCATAAATAAAGAAACAACAAAGAGTATATTTGATAGTCAGGTTCTAACCTATGAAGGAACCAAGCAGGTTCAACAAACAAAGGCTAACATATTGGTCAGAAAGTATGAGCTGTTCAAGATGGAAGAGGATGAAGACATTGACATAATGTTCTGCAGGTTCCAGACTTTGGTATCAGGACTGAAAGTATTAAACAAAAGCTATACCACTGAAGATCATGTCTGGAAAATTCTGAGAAGTCTTCCAAAAAGGTGGAGACCAAAGGTTACTGCAATTCAGGAAGCTAAGGATCTGAGTACCTTAAGGCTGGAAGATCTGATCAGCTCACTCAGGTCTCATGAAATAGAACTGGAAGAAGATGAACCTAAGAAGAAGGTATTTTTACAAGAGAATCCAGCAAGATTCAGCTCGAATTTAAGCATTGGAAGAGGCCCAAATCTGCATCTATAAAAGGAGGCTCAAGGCAGAATACTGAAGCATCGAAAATCACAAAAGAGTCATACACTTCCAAAGCAAACACCCAAATTTTCACTCAGGCAAGTCTGGAAGCACATCAGAGGAAACAATTCTGTCTCTGATGGCTCATACAAATTCAAGTTCTGGATACAGCTCTGGAACAGAATCAGAAGATGAAGACAGTGAGGTATTTTCTGATCTTTCTAAATCTGAATTAATTAATACTTTAAAGGACTTGTTAAATGCAAATAACAAGATGTCTTTAAAACTGAAATCTCTTAGGGAAGATATGAAAAATCTTACCAAAGAAGACCAAGTTTTAAAGAATCAAATTTCTGAATATGCAACTGAAATCAAAGATCTTAAAACTGAAGTTGCAAGACTCAAGTCTGAAAACCAAACTCTGAAAAGTAATAATTGTTCCAATTCTAAGACTGTTTGTAAATCTGATATGCATGAGCAATTTTTTCAAAGCTTTATTTCAAATGGAATGGAAAGAAGTAAGTATGCATCTATGATTTATGGAAACAACAACTCTGGAAAAAGAGGTCTTGGTTTTACAGAAACAAGTACTGAAAATAAAGTTGTTTATTCTGATGTTTTATGTATTGTCTGTGCTAAGAAAGGTCACTCTGAATTATCTTGTCCAATGGTAAAATCTGAACAAGATCAGAGAGCTGTTAAGACTAACAAACCTGGACCCAATCAGTTTTGGGTACCAAAAGATCAAATTGTCTATGTTGCAGATGTTCTGAGTAACCAGAAGGAGACACCAACAATGGTGCCTGGACAATGGATGTTGGCAATGCACAAGCAGAAGAAGGTTTATGTTCCAACATCTACCAAACCGAAGCAAAGTGACTCTGGTAGAAGAAGAACTGGTCAACACAATACCTATCAGAACGAGAACCAAAATTATAGGAGGAACAGGAAATATCATGGATATCACTCGTATCAAAATCAGAACTGGAACCAGTATCAGAGGTACAGGAACTGGAACCAGAACCAACACTAGAACCAGAACCAGAACTGGAGGCACAGAAACTGGAACCAGAATCAACACTGGAACCAGAATCAGAACCTGACCAGGTATCAATATCAAAGGTTGAGGTATGATCATCAGAACTACTTTAATTATCAAAATAAGTATGATTATCAGAATCACCATAAGTTCTAGAATCACCAGAGGAATATGGTGTATGAGCCAAAACAAAAATTAAAGAATCAGAATCAAGAGAGTTCTTCAAACTCTCCAGTGAGATTCATCAAGACTACAAACCTGGAAGGGAATTCAAATTCCCTAATCCAAACCATGTAATCTCAGAACATATAGATTAGGAATCTGAAAATCAGAAGCAAGAGGATTTTTAGAGTAAACCTGAGGCTACATCTTACTGTAAATACTATTATTATTTAATATTTACTGTGATAACAAGAAGCTTGATCTTAACAAATCAAAGCTAGATAAGTATTCTGCAGGATTTCAAAACAACAGAGGAACCAGGTGATTCACACGAATTGAACACTCAGAAGAAACAACATTCCAGTGGTTTCAAAAACAAACAGAAACCACCAGAAGCAGAATTAATGGTTTGGCTGTACTAAGTTCATTTTTAAATTAATTGATTTATATTATGGTATATGACAAACTGCTTGACAAATCAAAGCAAGATAAACATAGTACAGGTTCATCAGAACCAAAGGGAGCAGAAGCAGAAGCAGAACGAATGGTTTGGCTGTATTGAGTTAAATTTTAACTTATTTGATTTGCATTATGTAAAATGACAAACTGCTTGATCTTAACAAATCAAAGCAAGATAAAAATAGTGCAGGGAGCAGAAGCACAAGAAACAGAAGTACCTAGAAAGGTAAAGGATACAAGCAAGTCAGCAACACATGACAAATCTTCAAAAGATAAAAAACAGCCAAGATAAGTCATAAGAGAAATCTGGATATTTACCAGAATCTAAAGCTGTTACAGATTCACCAGAACCAGAAGCTGATTCATTAGAATCAGAAGCTGTTACAGAACCAGAAGCTGATGCGAACCAAGCATTGTTGATGAAGTTTTGGCAGAGGAAGGTTGGATACTTGCAATGCAAGAATAGCTGAATGAAATTCAAAGGAATGATGTTTGGGATCTGGTATCCAGACCAAACAGAAGCATTATTGGAACCAAGTAGGTATTCAGAAACAAATTCAATGAAAAGGGTGAAGTTGTAGCTCAAGGATACAGTCAACAGAAAGGTATGGATTACACTGAGACTTTTGTTCCAGTGGCCAGGTTAGAAGCATTTAAAATTCTTTTATCATTTGCTGCTAATCATGATATAATGCTGTATCAAATGGATGTCAAAAGTGTATTCTTAAATGGCTACATAAGTGAAGAAGTCTATGTCAAACAGCCCCCTGGTTTTGAAAATTCTGATTTTCCAGACCATGTTTTCAAACTTAAAAAGTCTTTATATGGTTTAAAACAAGCACCAAGGGCATAGTATGACAGACTTAGTAACTTTCTGCTTAAGAATGAATTTAATAGAGGCCAGATTGATAATACACTATTTAGGAAATCCATTAAACATGATATTCTGATTATTCAAGTCTATGTTGATGATATCATATTTGGATCAACTAATGGCACTTTGTGCAAAGAGTTTTCTGACCTAATGCAGAAGGAGTTCCAAATGAGCATGATGGGAGAACTTAAGTTCTTCCTGGGAATTCAGATTCATCAAGGCAAATCAGGTATACTTATTCACCAATCAAAATATACTAAAGAACTTCTCAAAAAGTTCAAGATGAGTGACTGTAAGCCAATGGCCACCCCCATGCACCCAACCTGCTCACTTGAGAAAGATGAAACCAGCCAAAAGGCAGACCGGAAAACATACAGAGCTGGAAAGGAAAAGTATAAGTGGCAACTGCACTTTGTTCTGTGATAACACTTCAGCCATAAACCTAACCAAGAACCCTATCTTACACTCTAGAGCCAAACACATTGAAATAAAACACCATTTCATTAGGGACCATGTTCAAAAAGGGACTTTGAGCATCCAGTTTATGGACACTGATCATCAATGGGTTGATATCTTCACCAAGGCATTACCAGAAGATAGGTTCGAGTTCATTAAGAAGCATCTCAGCATGACCTCTATATCTGACAAGCTCAAGTAGTCATCTTAGGAGTTTTTAAAATTTCTTGCAATTTTATTTTATGTCTTTTAATTTCAGTTTTTACTTTCTGTAATTTGTAAAGAGAAAAACAAAAAATACAAAAATAGTAGGACCACTTTTTGGCTGATGACAAAAATGGGGGAGAAAGAGAGAGAGTGAAGGAAAGGAGAAATAAGTAGAAAAGAAAGAGAGAAAGCAGAGGGAAAACATAAGGAGTTGAAAAGGAGAGGAAACAGGGAGAGAGAAAAACAAAGAAAGAAAAAGAAAGAGTGAAAACAGAAGGAGTTGAAAAGGAGAGGAAATGTGAAGAGAGAAAAAGAAAGAGAGCAAAAAGAAGGAGTTGAAAAGGAGAGGAGAAGATAAGAAAAGAAAGAGAGAACAAAGAAGGAGTTGAAAAGGAGAGTATCAGACTTAGGGGGAGAGATTGGTCTGAGGGGGTGTAATTCAAGTTTTCGAGTTATAAGTTAGCAAAATAAGTTAAGGTTTTGTCATAATAAAAAAGGGGGAGATTGTTGGAACCAAGTTCGTTCTAAGTCTTAGGATTTTGATGTTTACAAAAGCACTTAATGTAATCTTATTTTGTACCTTGAATTATTAAATTAAATGCCACCAGAAACTGAAATAATCAGAAGCAGAAGATCAAAGGATTACAAGAAGATACTCCAGGATGTCAAAACATCACCAGAAGATATATTTGCTGGCCCAGAACAGAAGGAAGAAAAATCAGAAGAAAACCTGGACCATACCAGAGGAAAGCCTGCCAAAAGGAGAGTTGTTCCAAACCAAGAGGAATCAAATATCATATTTATTCCAGAAGTTATTCTTACCAGAAGATAGCCTACCAGTGAGAAATTAAAACAACCCAGACTTGTTCCAGACTCAACCAGAAGATAAGTTAATGAGTCCAGAACAAGAGAATCAATCCAGATTTGACCCAGATCAGAAGATAGCAGGGTTCTAAGTTAGCAAAATAACTTAAGGTTTTGTCATCATCAAAAAGGGGGAGATTGTTGGAACCAAGTTGGTTCTAAGTACTTAGGATTTTGATGCTTACAAATGTACTCTATGTAAAATTTCTTTGTACTTTGAATTATTAAGTTAAATGCCCCAGAAACTGAAGGAATTAGAAGCAGTGATCAAAGGATTCCAGAAAAATGAATTCTGGAATGACCAGAAGATACTCTAGGAATGTCAAAACATGACCAGAAGATATCTTTGATGGCCCAGATCAGAAGGAATAAAAATCAGAATGAAACATGGATCATACCATTGGAAAGCCTGCCAGAAGGAGAGTTGTTCCAGACAAACAGGAATCAAATATCAATTTTATTCCAGAAGTTATTCTGACCAGAAGATGGCCTGGCAGTGAAAAATTACACAGTCCAGACTTGTTCCAGACTTGACCAGAAGGTATGTTTATGAGTCCAGAACAAGATAATCAATCCAGATATGACCCAGACCACAAGATAGCATGATTCAGGGCATGAAACTAAGTCAAGACAAGAAGAAATGATTTCCAGAATGATCTAGACCTGATCTAAAATCAAAGGTAAAATGCCCAGACTGAAATATTTATTGTCCAGATTTAATTTCAATTTAATCCAGACCAAAGTCCAGAATTAGTCTATATCAGAGGGAAGACTTCCAGATTAGTGGTTCATAATTAATTATTTGGTCCAGTGATGGTCCATATCAGAAAATCAGACCATGGCCCAGTGTTGGCCGAAATCATAGGGACAGAATGTACAGTCCAGCAAAGGCCGAATTCGGAGGATTATAGCATATCAGGTGCGCATCCAAGATGGTCGAAATCAAAAGATCAGAGGGTCAGGAAGTGTGGTCCAGGGAAGGCCGAAATCAAAGGATCACAGCATAACAATCAGTATGGTCCAGATGTGGACTAGCGCATGAAGATCCAATGGTCCATATTTAATCAGGAAATTTATACGGTGGAGAATTTAATTTATTTTGATCAAAGGATTAAAAAGATTTATTACAAAAATAAAGTGAGGTGTTGTGGAATTCATAATCTGCCTATGAAAATCCTCTTGCTTCTGATTTTCAGATTCCTAATCTGTATGTTCTGTGATTACATGGTTTGGATGAAGGGATTTGAATTCCCTTCCAGGTTTGTAGTCTTGATGAATCTCATTGGAGTGTTTGAAGAACTCTCCTCATTCTGATTTCACTCTTTATGCTTTGGCTTATACACCATGTTCCTCTGGTGATTCTGGAACATGTTTTGGTTCTGGTAACTTTGGTGAATCTGGTGATTCTGATAACCTTGATGGTTCTGGTGATTATGATAATTCCTGTAGTTATATTGATTCTGATAATTAGAGTAATTCTGATGATCATACCTGAACCTTTGATACCTGTTCTGGTTCTGGTTCCAGTACTGATTCTGGTTCTAGTTCCAGTGCTGATTCTGGTTCTGGTTCCAGTGTTGATTCTGGTTCCAGTTCTTGTACCTCTGATACTGATTCTAGTTCTCGTTCTGGTTTCCAGTTCCTGTTCCTCTGATTAGTGTGATATCTTTGATATTTCCTGTTCTTCCTATGATTCTGGTTCTGGTTGCGTTGACCAGACCTTCTTCCATCAGACTCATATTGCTTTTGTCTATTGTAGCAGGAACATAAACCTTCTTCTGCTTGTGCATTGCCAACATCCATTGTCCAGGCACCATTGTTGGTGTCTCCTTCTGGTTGCTCAGAACATATGCAACATAGACAATTTGATCTTTTGGTACCCAAAACTGATTGGGTCCAGATTTGTTAGTCTTAACAACTTTCTGATCTTGTTCATATTTTACCATTGGACAAGATAGTTCAGAGTGACCTTTCTTAGCACCAACAATGCATAAAACATCAGAATGAACAGCTTTACTTTCAGTAATCGTTTCTGTAAAACCAAGACCTCTCTTTCCAATGTTACTGTTTCCATAAATCATAGATGCATATTTACTTCTTTCCATTCCATTAGAAATAAAGTTTTGAAAAAATTGTTCATGCATATCAAATTCACAAACAATTTTGGAAGTGGAACATATATTACTTTTGAGAGTTTGGTTTTCAGATTTGAGTCTTGCAACTTCAGTTTTAAAATCTTTGTTTTCAGTTGCATACTCAGAACTTTGATTCTTTAAAAGTTGGACTTCTTTGGTTAGATTTTTCTTATTTTCCCTAAGAGTTTTCAGTTTTAAAGACCTCTTATTGGTTGCATTTAACAAGTCTTTTAAAGTTTCAATTAATTTAGATTTAGAGAGATCAGAAAATACCTCACTGTCTTCATCTTCTTATTCTGTTCCAGAGCCTGAGCTGTATCTAGAACTTGAGTTTGTATGAGCCATCAGAGACAAAATTGCTTCCACTGATGTGCTTCCAGACTTGCTTGAATGACTACTTCGTTCATTCTTCCTTCTGCATGCTTTCCTTCCTGAAATCATGCCTTTATGAGGTCTAGAAGCAGACCTGATGTGTGCCATCATTGCTGTTTCTGCCTCTTCTTCATCAGACAATTCTTCTTCTGATTCTGATACATCCCAGGCAGCCATCAGACCCTTCTTTCTGTATCTGGAACTCTTGTTGTGCTGTTTGCCTTTTTCTAGATTTGGACATTCTGACTTGATATGTTCAGGTTCATTGCATCCATAACAGATGATGTTCTTTTTGTCAGATTTTTCCTTATCTTTGCTGTTATGTTTCTTCTTGGAACCTCTCCTCTTCCTGTTTTCCCATATCTTAACCATCTTTTTGGTTAAGTAAGCCATATCATCATTGTTACTATCATCTGATTCTGATGCTGCCCTTGCAGCTTTCTTCTGTTTCGACTTCAGAGCCAGATTCTTCTTCTTCTTTGGTTCATCTTCTTCCAGTTCTATTTCATGAGACCTGAGTGAGCTGATCAGGTCTTCAAGTCTTAAGTTATTCAGATCTTTGGCTTGCTGAACTGCAGTAACCATTGGTCTCCACTGTTTTGGTAAACTTCTTAGAATCTTCTTGACATGATCTGCTGTTGTGTAGCTTTTCTTCAAGACCTTCAGTCCAGATATCAGAGTCTGGAATCTGTAGAACATTCCATCAATGTTTTCATCATCTTCCATCTTGAACATGTCATACTGTTTGACCAGTATGTTAGCCCTTGCTTCTTGAACCTGCTGGGTTCCTTCATAGGCCAGAACCAGACTGTCGAATATCCTCTTTGCTGTTTCTTTATCTGTGCATCTGTCAAATTCCTTGAATGTGATGGCACCGATCATGATGTTTCTGGACTTGTGATGAAGTTTGTGTAATCTGCTCTGATCTGGTTTTATATCATCCATGTCTAGTTTTTTAGTTGGATCTTCTGGATCAGCAGGTGCAGTGTATCCTTTGACTATCATCTTCCATAGTTCAGGATCTTGAGATATGACAAAACTTCTCATTCTGTCATTCCAAAACTCAAACCTTTCTCCATCAAACAGTGGTGGTTTGTTGATGTTGCCTCCCAATTCTTCTCTGGATTCTGCCATGTTGAACCCCTTGGACCATTCCTCAAACATTGTTAAGTGCTCGGCCTTGAGACCGAGCTCTGATGCCAATTGAAGGTGCAAACACGAGAAGGGGGGGGGTTGAATTGTGTTTGACTTAACTTGAATACTTTTCCTGTTTTTGCACTTTTAAAACAAAACTTGATATATGATTAAAAACAGAGTTAGCAGCGGATATAAAGTAAAAATAAAACTCAGAATTTTTATAGTGGTTCACCATTAACGAGGCTACGTCCAGTCCCTTCACCTTGAAGGATTTCACTAATTCAAACCTTGAATTACAACCGTGCTACTGACCCTCCAAGTCAGTCTTCTCAAACAGTCTAACAATCCTAGACTCTTGAGGAATACAGCTCCTGTGTTCAGCCAATCTGACAATCCCAAATTGTAGAAGAAATTCCAACACTATAAATCTAATTGCCAAGTAATCTGCTACCCTTACTGACTCCCTCAGATTGTAGACTCTACTTCAACAACTTAGATTTGACACAGTGGAAAGAAAATAACACGAGTACTTGCTTCTTGAAAGCTGAAACTCACAATTGATCTCTCTGAAAACTTGAGTGTTTGCTTTGGAAGTGTATGACTCTTTTGTGATTTTCGATGCAAAGTATTCTACCTTGAGCCTCCTTTTATAGATGCAGATTTGGGCCTCTTCCAAGCTTAATTTCAAGATGAATCTTGCTGGATTCGCTTGCAAAAATAACTTGACCAATTGGGCATCATATAAATAAAAAACATATCTTTTATAAGCTTCAGATTTCTTTCAAAATAACTGGCCAATCAAGTCTTTAGTTGCTTCCCGCCACAGCTCCTGAATTCCACAATACCTCACTTTTATTTTTGTAACAAATCTTTTTAATACTTTGATTAAAATAAATTAAAATCTCCACCGTTAATCCTCCTGATTAAATCTGGACCATTTGATTCTTCTGCGCTAGTCCACATCTGGACCAAACTAATTGATATGCTGTGATCCTCTGATTTCGGCCATCCCTGGACCACACTTCCTAACCCTCTGATCTTCTGATTTCGGCCATCCTGAACTTGTACCTGATATGCTACAATCCTCTGATCTCGGCCATTGCTGGACCACACATCCTGACCCTCTGATTTCGGCCAACACTGGGCCATGGTCTGATCTTCTGATCTCGGCCAACACTGGGCCAAATAATTAATTCTGAACCATTGATCTGGAAATCTTCCCTCTGATCTGGACCAATTCTGGACTTGGTCTGGATTAAACTGAAATTAAATCTGGATAAGTAATATTTTAGTCTAGACATTTTACCTTTGATTTTGGATCAGGTCTGGATCAATTCTGGAAATCACTTCTTCTGGTCTGGACTTAGTTTCATACCCTGAACCATGCTATCTTCTGATCTGGGTCAAATCTGGATTGATTCTCTTGTTCTGGACTCATTAACTTATCTTCTGGTTGAGTTTGGAACAAGTCTGGGCTGTTTTAATTTCTCACTGCCAAGCTATCTTCTGGTCAGAATAACTTCTGGAATAAATATGATATTTGATTCCTCTTGGTCTGGAACAACTCTCCTTCTGGCAGGCTTTCCTCTGGTATGGTCCAGGTTTCCTTATGATTTTTCTTCCTTCTGTTCTGGGCCAGCAAATATATCTTATGGTGATGTTTTGACATCTTGGAGTATCTTCTAGTAATTCCAGAATTCATTTTCTGGAATCCTTTGATCTTCTGCTTCTGATTACTTCAGTTTCTGGTGGCATTTTTCAAGGTACAAAATAAGATTACATTGAGTGTTTTTGTAAACATCAAAATCCTAAGACTTAGAACCAACTTGGTTCCAACAGAAACGGTATTAAAAGTCTACGAAGAACAATTTCAACTTATACCAAACAAAGGATATTGGCCAAAATATAAGGGTATTAAGGTGTGTCACAATCCTCAAATGTGGAGAGCCAAGAAATGTCGCCCAAAGACTAAACACATTCAAACAGAAATGGACACTACAGAAAAAGTACCAAGAAAATGCGAATTATGTCGAGTCTTTGGTTATACTAGGAAAAATTGTCTGAATGCTTCTGACACATCTACTCAAATTTGATGTATTTTTTTCATCTATTTAATGTATTTTGTTTTATGTTATTTATATAACTTACTTTTTTTAATTATTATTATTTTTAATAATTTTTATTTAATGTATTTAATTATTAATTAATTTTTATTTAATGTATTTTTATTAATTTTTAAATTATTTTCTTCAATTTAATGTATTTTTTTATTTTATTAATATTATTTTGTTTTTTTTTAAATAGTTTAATTATTTTTAATTTAATAAACAAACAATTTTGCAATTAGTAAAATGAGAGAAGAAAAAAAAAATTAAGACAAGTACATGGTAGCATCCCAGGATGCGACCTTCTATTGAAGGCCAAAAAAATTTTCTTCAGCAAGTCGCACCCTGGGGTTGCGACCTCAATAAATGATAAAAAAATGGGGCATTTTGGTATTTGTTTTTGGGAGTGAGACATTTTGGTTAATAAAAAAAAAAAGAATATTGTAATAAAAAATTCACATATTTAAAGATTTGTAACCCATCTTAAATATTTTGGAAGTCCTATTTTAATTTTAAAAATTGATTCTTTAATTAAAAAAAGTGTAATTTTAATAATAATAATAATAATAATAATAATAAACAAAGATAAAATAAATTTTCGTTCCTATAAAATTTTTAAATTTTACTTTAGTACTTATTAAAAAATTCTCAATTTTTTAGTCTATAAAATTCTTTTTTATATATTTTTAGTTTTTATTTTGAAAATTTATTTTTGTAAGAATTTGATATTTTTAGTCCCTAAAAAAGTTTATGTAAAGTCAAAATAGACTAGAATTGAATAAATTTTTAAAGGATTAAATTTAAAAATCTTAATTTTGTAGAAATTAAAATATATTTAACCAATAAAAATTTACTTTAATTATATTATAAATAATAATAAATTGAGCGCTATAACGAGCCTTGATATTAATCAATATGAAACAAAAGATAGTGTCCAATTTTAAAAGGCTAAATAGCATGTGGTCCCTTAACTTAATTTCAATTAACGTTTTAGTCTTTTATTTTTTTTTTGTTCCCGATTTGGTCCTTTATTTTAATTTTAAGTGACAATTTGATCTTTTATGTTTTAAAATGTCAACAATATTATCCTTTTTTTTTACAAAAATTCAAAAACTCATCAAAATTTTCAACCAAAACCCATAAAATTAATTATATTCTTTAATATAATACAAATTTCATCAAATTCGTAATTCAAATCTTCAAATAAACTCATACAAAAATTTCATTCTTTATTTGATGTTGTTAAAAATGGAAATATAAGTTTATTTGAAGATTTGAGTTTCGAATTTGATGAAATTTGTATTATATTGAAGAATATAAATAATTTTATGGATTTTGGTTGAAAATTTTAATGAATTTTTTTGAATTTTTGTAAAAAAAAAGGATAACATTGTTGACATTTTAAAACATAAAAGATCAAATTGTCACTTAAAATTAAAATAAAGGACCAAATCGGGAAAAAAAATAAAGGACTAAAACGTTAATTGAAATTAAGTTAAGGGATCACGGGTGCTATTTAGCCATTTTAAAAACACAAATGCATAAAATAAATTGTGATAATAAGTAAGAGATTTGATAGAAAGATCAAAGACATTACTCAAGAATAGCAACGCCAAGGAGATTACAAATGCAAAAACCTAATCAAAGAGATTAAAATGGATAACAAAATAAAATGAAATCTTAGATATATAAATAAACCTAATAGAAGAGACAAAAGTGAGTTATGTCTTTCATCTTTCCCTCAAAGCAAAAAGAGTAATATTTTTAGTTCGGCCGTTGTTATTAAAATTGTGCATAGCCCACTGTTTGGGTCGGTCACGAAGACAGAAGGGGAGTATCCAATGAAGAGTGGTTATCGGTTGTGTGTCCAAAAAAAATATTAATAGCTCACACCATAGAATTTCAGATAATTATAGTCTCTTTATTTATTAAAATTACAATCACATTTTCAAATATCTTTTATTAATAATTTTATAGACTACATTAACTAAAAAAAATTATATTTGAAGGGTTAAATTAATTAATTAAAATAATTAATAAAAGACGTATTAATATTTGTTTTTGAAATTTTAATATATTGTCCAGGCACCATTGTTGGTGTCTCCTTCTGGTTGCTCAGAACATCTGTAACATAGACAATTTGATCTTTTGGTACCCAAAACTGATTGGGTCCAGATTTGTTAGTTGTAACAGCTCTCTGATCTTGTTCAGATTTTACCATTGGACAAGATAATTCAAAGTGACCTTTCTTGGCACAAACACTACATAAAACATCAGAATGAACAGTTTTAGTTTCAGCAATAGTTTCTGTAAAACCAAGACCTCTCATTCCAATGTTACTGTTTCCATAAATCATAGATGCATATTTACTTCTTTCCATTCCATTAGAAATCAAGTTTTGAAAACATTGCTCATGCATATCAGATTCACAAACAGTTTTGGAAATGGAACAAACATTACTTTTGAGAGTTTGGTTTTCAGATTTGAGTCTTCCAACTTCAGTTTTAAAATCCTTGTTTTCAGTTGCATACTCAGAATTTTGATTCTTTAAAACTTGTACTTCTTTGGTCAGATTTTTCTTATCTTGCCAAAGAGTTTTCAGTTTTAAAGACATTTTATTGTTTGCATTTAAAAAATCTTTACCATCATCAATTAAATCAGATTTAGTTAGATCAGAAAATACGTCATTGTCGTGATCTTCTAAATCTGTTCCAAAGCCTGAGCTGTATCCAGAACTTGAGTTGGTATGAGCCATTAAAGCCAGAATTGCTTCCTCTAATGTGCTTCCAGACTTGCTTGAATGACTTCTTTGATCATTCTTCCTTCTGCCTGCTTTCCTTCCTGAAACTGTGCCTTTACGAGGTCCAGAGGCAGACCTGATATGTGTCATCATTGTTGTTTCTGCCTCTTCTTCATCAAACGATTCTTCTTCTGATTCTGATACATCCCAGGCTGCCATCAGACCCTTCTTTTTGAATCTGGAACTGTTCTTGTGCTGTTTGCCTTTTTCCAGATTTGGACATTCTGACTTGATATGTCCGAGTTCATTGCATCCATAACAGATGATGCTCTTCTTGTCAGATTCTTGCTTTTCTTTGTTGTTATGTTTCTTCTTCGAGCCTCTCCTCTTCTTGTTTTCCCATATCTTAACCATCTATTTGGTTAAGTAAGCAATATCATCACAGTCACTGTCGCTATCCTCTGATTCTGGTGCTGCCCTTGCAGCTTTCTTCTGTTTCAACTTCAGGGCCAGATTCTTCTTTTTCTTTGGTTCATCTACTTCCAGTTCTATTTCATGAGACTTGAGTGGGCTGATCAGATCTTCAAGTCTTAAGTTATTCGGATCTCTGGCTTGTTGAACTGTAGTAACCATTGGTCTCCACTTGGTTGGTAAGCTTCTTAGAATCTTCTTGACATGATTTGCTGTTGTGTAGCTTTTCTTCAAGACCTTTAGTCCAAATATCAGAGTCTGAAATCTACAGAACATTCCATCAATGTCTTCATCATCTTCCATCTTGAACATCTCATACTGTTTGACCAGTATGTTAGCCCTTGCTTCTTGAACCTACTGGCTTCCTTCATAGGTCAGAACCAGACTGTCAAATATGCTATTTGCTGTTTCTTTATTTGTGCATCTGTCAAATTCTTTGAATGTGATGGCACTGATCATGATGGTTCTGGCTTTGTGATGCAGTTTGTATAATTTGCTCTGATCTGGTTTCATATCTTCGATGTCTAGTTCTTTAGTTGGATCTCCTGGAACAGTAGGTGCAGAGTATCCTTTGACTACCAGCTTCCATATTTCAGGATCTTGAGATATGAAGAAACTTCTCATTCTGTTCTTCCAATACTCAAACCTGTTTCCATCAAACAGTGGTGGTCTGTTGATGTTGCCTCCAAAATCATCTTTGGATTCTCCCATGTTCTTGACCCCTTGGACCTTTCCTGAAACACTAGTGAAGTGCTCAGCCTTGAGACCGAGCTCTGATGTCCATTGAAGGTGCAAACACAAGAAGGCGGGGTTGAATTGTGTTTGACTAACTTGAATACTTTTTCTGTTTTTGCAGTTTTATAACAAAATCTGATGTATGAATAAAACAGAGTTAGCAGCGGATATAAAGTAAATATAAAACACAAAATTTTATACTGGATCACTGTTAACTAGGCTACGTCCAGTCCCTTCACTTTGAAGGATTTCACTAATTCAAAAATCTTGAATTTCAACAATACCACTCACCCTCCAAGTCAGTCTTCTCAAACAGTCTAACAATCCTAGACTTTTGAGGAAAAGAACCTTGAATCTAATTGCTAAGTAATCTGCTACTACTTCTGACTCCTTCAGATTGTAGACTCTACTTCAATAACTTAGATCTAACACAAGGGAAAAAAATGTAGAGTGCTTGCTTCTGGAAAGCGGATACTCACAATTGACCTCACTGAAAACTCAAGTATTTTTCTTTTGGAAGTGTATGACTCTCAAGTATTTTCAATGCTAAGTCTTCTGCCTTGAGCCTCCTTTTATAGATGAAGAATTAGGGTTGCTTCCATGCTTAAGTTCGAGTTGTATCTTGCCAGATACTCTTGCAAAAATACATTGGCCAATCGGGTTTCACTTAAATAAAAAACATATCTTTTTAGCTCTAGATTTGCTTTCAAAAATAACTTTGGCCAATCCTGTTCTTAGTTAATTCTAGACCAAATATTTATTCCCGCTAATAGCTTCTGAATTCCCACAAGACTTCAATTTATTTGTGTATCAAATCCTTTTAATACTTTGATCAAATTTAATCAAATCTCCATTGATTATCATCATGATTAAATCTGGACCATTTGATCTTCTGCTCTCGTCCTCATCTGGACCATACAAACTGATCTGCTGTGATCCTCTGATCTCGGCCAACACTGGACCACACGTTCTGATCTTCTGATCTTGGCCAATCACTAGAACATATAATCTGATATGTTGTGATCCTCTGATTTCGGCCAACACTGGACCACATGTTCTGATCTTCTGATCTGGACAAAGGATTAAATCTGGACAAAGGATATTTTAATCTGGACATTTACCTTCTGATCTGGATCAGGTCTGGATTAAATTTGGACATCGTTTCTTCTGGTCTGAACTTAGTTTCATACTCTGAACCATGCTATCTTCTAGTCTGGGCCAAATCTGGACCAAGTCACTTGTTCTGGACCAATTATCTGAAGCTTTGGTTAAGTCTGGATCAAGTCTGGACTGATTATCATTTCACTGTCAAGCTATCTTCTAGTCAGAATAAATTTGGGACCAAGTCTGACTTATGATTCCTTCTGGTCTGGAACAAGTCTCCCTCTGGAAGGCTTCCTTCTAGTCTGGTTCAGGTCTCCTTCTGGACTCTGCTTCCTTCTTATCTGGGCCAGGAAAGATATCCTCTGATGGTGTTTTGACATCTTGGTGTATCCTTTGGTGCCTTCAGGATGCATCCTCTAGTACCTTCTGAATGCATTATCTGGTGTCTTATGGAGGTGTATCCTCTGGTCTGATTTTATCCTCTGGGAATTCATCTTTTGCCTCTGGTGACTTCATCTTCTGCCTCTGGTAACTTTATCTTCTGGTGGCATTTAATATAATAATTCAAAGTACAAAATAAGATTACATGGAGTGCTTTTGTTAACATCAAAATCCTAAGTACTTATAACCAACTTGGTTCCAACAGAAGAAGTGTATGTGAAGCACCCACCAGGATATATGAAAACATGCAAAGAAGATCATGTATACAAAATGAAGAAAGCTTTATATGGTCTGAAGCAATCTCATAGGGCCTGGAACAAGAAGATTGACAAATTCCTCATAGAACAACAGTTTGAAAAGCGCGCAAATGAGCATGGAGTTTATGTCAACAAAGCAGCAGCAGTACCTGCAATATTGATATATCTATATGTTGATGATTTACTACTTACTGGCAGTGATGAAGTAGGAATCAAGGAGTTCAAAATCAGAATGGAGAAAGAGTTTGAGATGACTGATCTAGGCACACTGTCATATTTTTTTGGCATTGAGTTTGAAATCATGAAAAATGGAGTTTTTATGCATCAAAAGAAGTATGCAAATGATGTATTAAAAAGGTTTAATATGCAAGATTGCAATGGAACAAGTACTCCATCAGATGCAGGGCTGATTCTGTCAAAGGAAGGCAATGATGAGCTGATTGATCCTACAACATTCAAGCAAATGGTAGGATCCTTGAGGTATTTGTATAATATAAGGCCAACCATTGCATATAATGTTGGACTGATTAGTAGATATATGGAGAAGCCTAGAACACCTCACTTTTTGGCAGCCAAAAGAATTTTGAGGTATATTAAAGAGACTAGTGAGCTTGGACTACTTTATGTTGGAACCAAGTTGGTTCTAAGTCTTAGGATTTTGATGTTTACAAAAGGACTCAATGTAATCTTATTTTGTACCTTGAATTATTACATTAAATACAACTAGAAAATGAAGTTTGCAGAGGCAGAAGATGCATCCAGAATGCATCCGGGAATTACCAGAAGATACTCCAGGATCACCAGAAGATATCTTTGCTTGCCCAGATCAGAAGGAAGCAATGTCAGAAGATGACCTGGACCATACCAGAGGAAAGCCTGCTAGAGGGAGAGTTTGTCCAGACCAAGAGGAATCAAATATCAGATTTATTCCAGAAGTTATTCTGACCAGAAGATGGCCTGGCAGTGAGAAATTAAAACAGCCTAGACTTGTTCCAGACTCAACCAGAAGATAAGTTAATGAGTCCAGAACAAGAGAATCAATCCAGATTTGACCCAGATCAGAAGATAGCATGGTTTAGGTTTGAAACTAAGTCCAGACCAGAAGAAATGATTTCCAGAATTGATCCAGACCTGATCCAAAATCAAAGGTAAAATGTCCATACTGAAATATTACTCATCCAGATTTAATTTCAGTTTAATACAGACCAAGTCCAGAATTGGTCCGGATCAGAGGGAAGATTTCCAGATCAATGGTTCAGAATTAATTATTTGGCCCAGTGTTGGCCGAAATCAGAGGGTTAGGATGTGTGGTCCACCAATGGCCGAGATAAGAGGATTGTAGCATATCAGGTGCAAGTCCAGGATAGACGAAATCAGAAGATTAGAGGGTTAGGAAGTATGGTCCAGGGATGGCCGAAATTAAAGGATCACAGCATATCAATTAGTTTGGTCCAGACATGGACTAGCGCAGAAGAATCCAATGGTCCAGATTTAATCAGGAGGATTAACGGTGGAGATTTTAATTTATTTTAATCAAAGTATTAAAAAGATTTGTTACAAAAATAAAAGTGAGGTATTGTGGAATTCAGGAGCTGTGGCGGGAAGCAACTAAAGTTTTGATTGGCCAGTTATTTTGAAAGAAAATATGAAGCTTAATAAAAGATATGTTTTTTATTTAAATAAAGCCCAATTGGTCAAGTTATTTTTGCAAGAGAATCCAGCAAGATTCAGCTCGAAATTAAGCTTGGAAGAGGCCCAAATCTGCATCTATAAAAGGAGGCTCAAGGCATAATACTTTGCATCGAAAATCACAAAAGAGTCATACACTTCCAAAGCAAACACTCAAGTTTTCAGTGAGGTTAATTGTGAGTTCTAGCTTTCAAGAAGCAAGCACTCGTGTTATTTTCTTTCCCTTGTGTTAGATCTAAGTTGTTGAAGTAGAGTCTACAATCTGAGGGAGTCAGAAGGGGTAGCAGATTACTTGGCAATTAGATTCAAGGCGTTGTAATTCCTTCTACAATCTGGGGTTGTCAGATTGGCAGGAGAAGATTTGACATAGGAAGTCAAGGTGCTGTATTCCTTAAGAGTCTAGGATTGTTAGACTGTTTGAGAAGACTGACTTGGAGGGTCAGTGGAACTGTTGTAATTCAAGGTTTGAATTAGTGAAATCCTTCAAGGTGAAGGGACTGGACGTAGCCTCGTTAACGGTGAACCAGTATAAAAATTCTGTGTTTTATTTTTACTTTATATCCGCTGCTAACTCTGTTTTTATTCATGCATCAAGTTTTGTTTTAAAAGTGTAAAAACAAGAAAAGTATTCAAGTTAGTCAAACACAATTCAACCCCCCTTCTCGTGTTTGCACCTTCACTTTATGCTAGGAATCATAATGGAAACGAAGCTGAGTTGATTGGCTTCAGTGATGCTGACTGGGGTGGAGATAAAGATGAAAGGAAGAGCACCATAGGCTATGTGTTTATGATCAATGATTCGCCAATCTCATGGTGTTCAAAAAAGCAAAACATAGCGGCATTGTCTAGTTGTGAAGCTGAATATGTGGCTGCATTAATGGGAGCATGCCAAGCTATGTGGCTAGCAGAATTAATGGCAGAACTAGGACTGAGAAGCAATGATGCAGTAAGGATGAAGATAGACAATAAGTCAACAATAGATCTAGCAAGATGTAAGACCCTTAAATTTAAAATTAAATTATGGAATTAATATTAAGTGTATTTTGGGGAATATTTGTAAAATATTTAGTATATGTATATATATATATAAATATTTATTTTTTTGGAGGTGGAATTAAAATTATTGGATGAAGAATAAATTAATTTAATTACGAGTAATTAAATTATCACGCAGTTAATTAAGATGTTAACTGTTAATTACAACGAGAGTGGTTAAGTACCCGACGGTCAAACAATAATATAATAGTACTGTGTTGGGTGAGGTGGCACCTATGTGCCTATATATATGGGAGAGGCCAGAACAGAAAGAAAACAAATACATTTCCCTCCTTCCTTACTGCATGCGACAGTACCCTTCTTCCTCTCTCCATTCTGTTTTTTGTGTTAGTGGTAACCAAAGAGTTGCTCAAAAGTCAAATTACTTGGAAATCCAAGCGCCGAACTAGTAAGTGTCTAGAACAAAAGTTGTTCCTCTCATCGTTACGGAGCTAGAGAACTAACTTTTGTAGCGGCGAACACGAACGGGAACTTCGCCGACTTTTGTCGCGATAAAGTGAACAAGAGCAGAAAAACATAACAGAGGTAAGGGGCACCTTCCACTTTCTAGATTGCATTTAGGGCTGTAAATGCATGTTGTTGTGACATTAATGATGTTTTCGTTGTTGTTTTAAAATGAAACTGTTTTGCATGTCGTTAAAACTGATGAAAATGCATGCTGTTGATGTTTGATGATATGTGATATTTGCTGTTTTGGCTGAATACATCAATGTTGTTCTGTTTGTGTGGGAAAGCTGGAAAATGCTTTGCATGTTGTTTTGGGAATGATCCAAATGCATGAGTTGGTTTGTGTTGCACTGTTTTGTAGTTGACTTTCTGTTTTGGTGATTAAAGAAAACTGTGAGGTTATTCTGGGGCTGGTGATTCTGTTTTCTGTTATGTTGATAACAATCTGTTGTTGATGCTGGTTTTTGAACGGAATGGATTTAAAATGGGTGGAAGTGTTTCTGGAAAATCTGTTATTGATAAAAAATGTTCTGAGTTTGTGGTTTCAAAGAAATGGTGATTATGTTTTGGTGTTGTGTTGGTTTTTCAAAGAAAAGGATTTGAAAACGTGTTGAAGTTTCTGGAAAATATCACTGCATTCGAAGGTGTATTCGAATACAACATTGGTGTATTTGAATACAAGCCTGCAAAGTTCTGTTTTTTTTTTTAAGTTTTGAACTTGTATTCGAATACGACATTCCGTATTCGAATACAGATGAGTGATTTTTGCTTCTGACTTAGCATCTGTTTTCGGCTACGACCCTGTCGTATTCGAATACAGGATTGCAATTTTTGCCACTAACTTCGCATCTGTATTCGGCTACGACAACCTCGTATTCAAATACAGAATGCTGATTTTTCACTGTTTTAGCTTCTGTATTCGAATACAAGGGAGCTGTATTCGAATACAGACTACTTCTTTTCAAAAATTCCAGTTTCAAACATTGGTTTATGAACTTAAAGAGTTGGGGAAATATTTAGGAAGGCTTGTGATGAATTAAAATGGAGTTTTTGAGATGGTTTGAGGTGGTGATGATGCGGTTCTTGAATTCTTTGTTGAAGTGGTGATAAATGCTGATTTTCCACTGTTTTTGGCTTCTGTATTCGAATACAAGAAAGTTGTATTTGAATACAGATTGGTTTTTTCCAGAAATTCCAGTTTTAAACATTGGGTTATGAACTTTAAGAGATGGGGAACATTTGGAAGGTTTGTGATGAATTAAAATGGAGTTTTTGAGAAGATTTGAGGTGATGATGATGAAGTTCTTGAATTCTTTTTGTTGATGTGGTGATAATGAAATTGTTGAGATGATTTTTGAGGTGATGGAGTGGCTGAATTTTTAGCTGGCATTTGCATTATGTTTTCAGTGAAGAGAAAACTTTACATGTCCATGCATTGCATAGTCAGGTGGTGACCGCGATGGGCCACAGAGTTGATGCGGTAACCGTGATGGGCCGCGAAGTTAAGTAGTAACAATGGGTTATAGAATAGTTCCGCGTGTATTAGACGGTCTGTTCTATCCGGGGTCTGAGTAGTTCCGCGTGTATTATACGGTCTATTCTACTCGGGCTACGGAGTGGTTCCGCGTGTATTAGATGGTCCATTATATTCGTGCGAGGATTTAACTTCTGTGTATTTGGCCTGTGAGAGGCTAATACACTGTAGTAACCATAAAGGGTTGTAGAATAGTTCCACGTGTATTAGACGGTCTATTCTATCCGGGCTACGGAAATGGTTCCGTGTGTATTAGACGGTCCATTCCATTTGTGAAATCGTGCTGGTCTGTGAGCGACTGCACATGTGCTGGTCCAAGAGATACTGCACCATGGTCATGTTGGCCCGTTAGAGCCTAACATATGTAAATCGTGTTGGTCCGTGAGAGATTGCACATGTGCTGGTCTGTGAGCGACTGCACCTTGGTAATTCCAAGAAGTTGTGTACATTGGCATATACATATTGCATCGAGGTGGTCGACCGATGAATTATGATTGGATATGATGTTGGCGGGTGGAAATCGTTGTGTGCAAGTAACTTATGAACTCTAAGTGTTGAATGAGTTGTTGTGTTTTGTTGAATGTATTTGTGCTTGCAACATGACTTATATGTTAATTTGTTTGTGTTTTTCCAAAAATGTCAATATCATATATTTTAATAAGTGAGCATATTTAGTCATTCATGTTGTCATGAACATTGAAATATGCCATGAATATACTTATTATTGTTGACATAAATGCTATGTGGTATTTGTTAATTTCGGTCGGTGACCCTTTACTATTATTGTGGAAAATTGGGCTTTGCCCTCAGATGATGCCTGAACCCGTCATACCGACGGTTACACTAACGACGGAGACGTTGTTAGTTTTCCTTGATCTTCGCGTACGGAGTATTCGAGGACAACACAGAGGGACTGACATCTGGGGTGAAGAAGAGACTTGTAGAGGAGGCGGTGGAAATCACTTGCTACTGTAGCTTTAGTGCATGATCAGTTTAGACTTGTTGTATAGGGTCTTGAGCTTTGGGGATGTAATGATGTATTTTGGGAATTATTGTATATCTTTTCCGCTAAATCTTTTTCGCACTCTGATATTTTTTTTTTGAGATGATATGACACCGACTTTTGGAATGTATTAACTTTTGTTATATGGAAAGTATTAATTCCCAAAGTTTAATTACTTAATTATATTTATGATGTAATTATTTAATTACGTTCATCAACTGAATCACGACATATTATTTTATGAAATGATTTAATTTTTATTTTAATTTTATTTTAATTCTCTTGAATTAATTCGAAAATTCTTATATTTATTTATTTCGGTTAAAAAAAATACATTCGCGCTGTTTTAAAACTCGGGGTGTTACACAATACATCCAAGTGTTCATGGAACGAGTAAGCACATAGAAACAGGGTTTCACTTCCTAAGAGATCAAGTAATGAAAGGCAAAATAAAGCTAGAGCATTGCAGTACCAATGATCAAAAGGCTGACATCCTAACAAAAGGCTTGAAGAGAGTGAAGTTCCAAGAGATGAAGAACAAGCTTGTATTAACATCACTATAATCATTTTGAATTAAGGAGGAGTGTTGGATGTAATTCTAAAATGATTGTAATATGTCTGTAATTCAATTAGGATGGTTAAAAAAGTTAGTTAGTTTGTTAAGCAAAGCATTATTCAAAACTGTTATAAATAAGTCTGTAAACCAAGAACGTTCTTAGTTAAGTGTCAAGACTGATAATCAATCTCCGTTTTAAACATTCTCTGTTTTACTTTATTCTTCTCTATTTTCAATTCCTTTTTAATTATACAATTTGTTCCAACAGTTTAAGAAATTAATTACTCGTGAGAATACATGAGATTGACTTTTCGAAACATTATTTCAAACATATGTTATTTCACTACTTCCAAATACTCCAAATAACATAGGCAAATTGACCTGACTCTTGTGTGGAGGATTGTTGCGATATTAGGGAAATATATTAGATACTTCACTATAGTGATCCTCAACATTGAAAATAATCTAAAAAATGTTCATTTGCCATAACTCCGACTATTGGGACATTTGAAGTAAAGGTGAACACTATTCTCATAGTAAGGCGAACACTATCCTCACTCTCTTGATCACACAACAAACAAGCAGGGATGAACCCATGTATTTGGTTGCGTGGACAACTATCCGCACTTAGTTATGAAAAAAAATTAAATTTTTGTTATTTAATACACTAAAAATAAATGATATGATAAAGAGAAAGAACATAGACAAAAATATGTTATAGATTGTGTCTTTGCTATGTTTTAGTATTTTTTAAATGTGTGAGATGTTGTTATAATAGTTTTTAAATATATTAAAATTTCAAAAACAAATATAAATACGTCTTTTATTAATTATTTTAATTAATTAATTTAACCCTTCAAATATAATTTTTTTTAGTTAATGTAGTCTACAAAATTATTAATAAAAGATATTTGAAAATGTGATTGTAATTTTAATAAATAAAGAGACTATAATTATCTGAAATTCTTGGGTGTGAGCTATTAATATTTTTTTTGGACACAACCGATAAGCACTCTTCATTGGATACTCCCCTTCTGTCTTCGTGACCGACCCAAACAGTGGGCTATGCACAATTTTAATAACAACGGCCGAACTAAAAATATTACTCTTTTTGCTTTGAGGGAAAGATGAAAGACATAACTCACTTTTGTCTCTTCTATTAGGTTTATTTATATATCTAAGATTTCATTTTATTTTGTTATCCATTTTAATCTCTTTGATTAGGTTTCTGCATTTGTAATCTCCTTGGAGTTGCTATTCTTGAGTAATGTCTTTGATCTTTCTATCAAATCTCTTATTTATTATCACAATTTATTTTATGCATTTGTGTTTTTAAAATGGCTAAATACCACCCGTGATCCCTTAACTTAATTTCAGTTAACGTTTTAGTCCTTTATTTTTTTTTCTCGATTTGGTCCTTTATTTTAATTTTAAGTGACAATTTGATCTTTTATATTTTAAAATGTCAACAATGTTATCCTTTTTTTTTACAAAAATTCAAAAAAATTCATTAAAATTTTCAACCAAAATCCATAAAATTATTTATATTCTTCAATATAATACAAATTTCATCAAATTCGAATCTCAAATCTTCGAATAAACTCATATTTCCATTTTTAACAACATCAAATAAAGAATGAAATTTGATGAAATTTTTGTATGAGTTTATTTGAAGATTTGAATTACGAATTTGATGAAATTTGTATTATATTAAAGAATATAATTAATTTTATGGGTTTTGGTTGAAAATTTTGATGAGTTTTTGAATTTTTGTAAAAAAAAGGATAATATTGTTGACATTTTAAAACATAAAAGATCAAATTGTCACTTAAAATTAAAATAAAGGACAAAATCGGGAAGAAAAAAAAATAAAGGACTAAAACGTTAATTGAAATTAAGTTAAGGGACCACATGCTATTTAGCCTTTTAAAATTGGACACTATCTTTTGTTTCATATTGATTAATATCAAGGCTCGTTATAGCGCTCAATTTATTATTATTTATAATATAATTAAAGTAAATTTTTATTGGTTAAATATATTTTTAATTTCTACAAAATTAAGATTTTTAAATTTAATCCTTTAAAAATTTATTCAATTCTAGTCTATTTTGACTTTACATAAACTTTTTTAGGGACTAAAAATATCAAATTCTTACAAAAATAAATTTTCAAAATAAAAACTAAAAATATATCAAAAAGAATTTTATAGACTAAAAAATTGAGAATTTTTTAATAAGTACTAAAGTAAAATTTAAAAATTTTATAGGAACGAAAATTTATTTTATCTTTGTTTATTATTATTATTATTATTATTAAAATTATATTTTTTTAATTAAAGAATCAATTTTTAAAATTAAAATAGGACTTCCAAAATATTTAAGATGGGTTACAAATCTTTAAATATGTGAATTTTTTATTACAATATTCTTTTTTTTTTATTAACCAAAATGTCTCACTCCCAAAAACAAATACCAAAATGCCCCATTTTTTTATCACTTATTGAGGTCGCAACCCCAGGGTGCGACTTGCTGAAGAAATTTTTTTTGGCCTTCAATAGAAGGTCGCATCCTGGGATGCTACCATGTACTTGTCTTAATTTTTTTCTTCTTATCTCATTTTACTAATTGCAAAATTGTTTGTTTATTAAATTAAAAATAATTAAACTATTTAAAAAAAACAAAATAATATTAATAAAATAAAAAAATACATTAAATTGAAGAAAATAATTTAAAAATTAATAAAAATACATTAAATAAAAATTAATTAATAATTAAATACATTAAATAAAAATTAATAAAAATAATAATAATTAAAAAAAGTAAGTTATATAAATAACATAAAACAAAATACATTAAATAGATGAAAAAAAATACATCAAATTTGAGTAGATGTGTCAGCAGCATTCAGACAATTTTTCCTAGTATAACCAAAGACTCGACATAATCCGCATTTTCTTGGTACTTTTTCTGTAGTGTTCATTTCTGTTTGAATGTGTTTAGTCTTTGGGCGACATTTCTTGGCTCTCCACATTTGAGGATTGTGACACACCTTAATACCCTTATATTTTGGCCAATATCCTTTGTTTGGTATAAGTTGAAATTGTTCTTCGTAGACTTTTAATACCGTTTCTGTTGGAACCAAGTTGGTTCTAAGTCTTAGGATTTTGATGTTTACAAAAACACTCAATGTAATCTTATTTTGTACCTTGAAAAATGCCACCAGAAACTGAAGTAATCAGAAGCGGAAGATCAAAGGATTCCAGAAAATGAATTTTGGAATTACCAGAAGATACTCCAAGATGTCAAAACATCACCAGAAGATATATTTGCTTGCTCGGAACAGAAGGAAGAAAAATCATAAGGAAACCTGGACCATACCAGAGGAAAGCCTGCCAGAAGGAGAGTTGTTCCAGACCAAGAGGAATCAAATATCAGATTTATTCCAGAAGTTATTCTGACCAGAATAACTTGATGTTTACAAAAACACTCAATGTAATCTTATTTTGTACCTTGAAAAATGCCACCAGAAACTGAAGTAATCAGAAGCAGAAGATCAAAGGATTCCAGAAAATGAATTCTGGAATTACCAGAAGATACTCCAAGATGTCAAAACATCACCAGAAGATATATTTGCTGGCCCGGAACAGAAGGAAGAAAAATCATAAGGAAACCTGGACCATACCAGAGGAAAGCCTGCCAGAAGGAGAGTTGTTCCAGACCAAGAGGAATCAAATATCAGATTTATTCCAGAAGTTATTCTGACCAGAAGATAGCTTGGCAGTGAGAAATTAAAACAGCCTAGACTTGTTCCAGACTCAACCAGAAGATAAGTTAATGAGTCCAGAACAAGAGAATCAATCCAGATTTGACCCAGATCAGAAGATAGCATGGTTTAGGGTATGAAACTAAGTCCATACCAGAAGAAATGATTTCCAGAATTGATCCAGACTTGATCCAAAATCAAAGGTAAAATGTCCAAACTGAAATATTACTTATTCATATTTAATTTCAGTTTAATCCAGACCAAGTCCAGAATTGGTCCAGATCAGAGGGAAGATTTCCAGATCAATGGTTCAGAATTAATTATTTGGCCCAGTGTTGGCCGAGATCAGAAGATCAGACCATGGCCCAGTGTTGGCCAAAATCAGAAGGTCAGGATGTGTGGTCCAGCAATGGCCGAGATCAGAGGATTGTAGCATATCAGGTGCAAGTTCAGGATGGCCGAAATCAGAAGATCAGAGGGTTAGGAAGTGTGGTCCAGGGATGGCCGAAATCAGAGGATCACAACATATCAATTAGTTTGGTCCAGATGTGGACTAGCGCAGAAGAATCCAATGGTCCAGATTTAATCAGGAGGATTAACGGTGGAGATTTTAATTTATTTTAATCAAAGTATTAAAAAGATTTGTTACAAAAATAAAAGTGAGGTATTGTGGAATTCAGGAGCTGTGGCGGGAAGCAACTAAAGATTTGATTGGCCAATTATTTTGAAAGAAATCTGAAGCTTATAAAAGATATGTTTTTTATTTATATGAAGCCCAATTGGTCAAGTTATTTTTGCAAGCGAATCCAGCAAGATTCAACTCGAAATTAAGCTTGGAAGAGGCCCAAATCTGCATCTATAAAAGGAGGCTCAAGGTAGAATACTTTGCATCGAAAATCACAAAAGAGTCATACACTTCCAAAGCAAACACTCATGTTTTCAGAGAGGTCAATTGTGAGTTTCAGCTTTCAAGAAGCAAGTACTCGTGTTATTTTCTTTCCACTGTGTCAAATCTAAGTTGTTGAAGTAGAGTCTACAATCTGTGGGAGTCAGTAAGGGTAGCAGATTACTTGGCAATTAGATTCATAGTGTTGGAATTTCTTCTACAATTTGGGATTGTCAGATTGGCTGAAGACAGGAGCTGTATTCCTCAAGAGTCTAGGATTGTTAGACTGTTTGAGAAGACTGACTTGGAGGGTCAGTAGCACGGTTGTAATTCAAGGTTTGAATTAGTGAAATCCTTCAAGGTGAAGGGACTGGACGTAGCCTCCTTAATGGTGAACCACTATAAAAATTCTGAGTTTTATTTTTACTTTATATCCGCTGCTAACTCTATTTTTAATCATATATCAAGTTTTGTTTTAAAAGTGCAAAAACAGGAAAAGTATTCAAGTTAAGTCAAACACAATTCAACCCCCCCTTCTCGTGTTTGCACCTTCAATTGGCATTAGAGCTCGGTCTCAAGGCCGAGCACTTAACAATGTTTGAGGAAAGGTCCAAGGGGTTCAACATGGCAGAATCCAGAGAAGAATTGGGAGGCAACATCAACAGACCACCACTATTTGATGGAGAAAGGTTTGAGTATTGGAAGGACAGAATGAGAAGTTTTGTCATATCTCAAGATCCTAAACTATGGAAGATGATAGTCAAAGGATACACTGTACCTACTGATCCAGAAGATCTAACTAAAAAACTAGACATGGATGATATAAAACCAGATCAGAGCAGATTACACAAACTTCATCACAAGTCCAGAAACATCATGATCAGTGCCATCACATTCAAGGAATTTGACAGATGCATAGATAAAGAAACAGCAAAGAGCATATTCGACAGTCTAGTTCTGGCCTATGAAGGAACCCAGCAGGTTCAAGAAGCAAGGGCTAACATACTGGTCAAACAGTATGAGATGTTCAAGATGGAAGATGATGAAAACATTGATGGAATGTTCTGCAGATTCCAGACTCTGATATCTAGACTGAAGGTCTTGAAGTAAAGCTACACAACAGCAGATCATGTCAAGAAGATTCTAAGAAGTTTACCAAAATAGTGGAGACCAATGGTTACTGCAGTTCAGCAAGCCAAAGATCTGAATAACTTAAGACTTGAAGACCTGATCAGCTCACTCAGGTCTCATGAAATAGAGCTGGAAGAAGATGAACCAAAGAAGAAGAAGAATCTGGCTCTGAAGTCGAAACAGAAGAAAGCTGCAAGGGCAACATCAGAATCAAATGATAATAATAGTGATGATATGGCTTACTTAACCAAAAAGATGGTTAAGATCTGGGAAAACAGGAAGAGGAGAGGTTCCAAGAAGAAACATAACAGCAAAGATAAGGAAGAATCTGACAAAAAGAACATCATCTGTTATGGATGCAATGAACATGAACATATCAAGTCAGAATGTCCAAATCTGGAAAAAGGCAAACAACACAAGAAGAGTTCCAGATACAAAAAGAAGGGTCTGATGGCTGCCTAGGATGTATCAGAATCAGAAGAAGAATCGTCTGATGAAGAAGAGGCAGAAACAGCAATGATGGCACACATCAGGTCTGCTTCTGGACCTCATAAAGGCATGATTTTAGGAAAGAAAGCAGGCAGAAGGAAGAATGAACAAAGTAGTCATTCAAGCAAGTCTGGAAGTACATCAGTGGAAGCAATTCTGTCTTTGATGGCTCATACAAACTCAAGTTCTGAATACAGCTCAGGCTCTGGAACAGAATCAGAAGATGAAGACAGTGAGGTATTTTCTGATCTCTCTAAATCTGAATTAATTGAGACTTTAAAAGACTTGTTAAATGCAAACAATAAGAGGTCTTTAAAACTGAAAACTCTTAGGGAAGATAAGAAAAATCTAACCAAAGAAGTCCAAGTTTTAAAGAATCGAAGTTCTGAGTATGCAACTGAAAACAAAGATTTTAAAACTGAAGTTGCAAGACTCAAATATGAAAACCAAACTCTCAAAAGTAATATATGTTCCACTTCCAAAACTATTTGCGAATCTGATATGCATGAACAATTTTTTCAAAACTTTATTTCTAATGGAATGGAAAGAAGTAAATATGCATCTATGATTTATGGAAACAGTAACATTGGAATGAGAGGTCTTGGTTTTACAGAAACTATTGCTGAAACTAAAACTGTTCATTCTGATGTTTGTGCTAAGAAAGGTCACTCTGAATTATCTTGTCCAATGGTAAAATCGGAACAACATCAGAGAGCTGTTAAAAATAACAAACCTGGACCCAATCAGTTCTGGGTACCAAAAGATCAAATTGTCTACGTTGCAAATATTCTGAGCAACCAGAAGGAGACACCAACAATGGTGCCTCGACAATGGATGTTGGCAATGCACAAGCAGAAGATGGTTTATGTTCCAACATCTACCAAACAGAAGCCAATTGACTCTGGTAGAAGAAGAACTGGTCAACAAATACCTATCAGAACCAGAGCCAGAATCATAGTAGGAATAAGAAATATCAAAGAAATCACACATATCACACGAATCAGAACATGAACTGGAACCCGAATCAGAACTGGAACCAGTATCAGAGGTACAGGAACTAGAACCACAACCAACACTGGAATTAGAATCATAATCAGTACCAGAACCCGAACCAGAACCAGTATAATTACCAGAATCACCATAAGTTCCAGAATCACCAGAGGAACATGGTGTATCAGCCGAAGCAGAAAGAGAAGAATCAGAATCATGAGAGTTCTTCAAACACTCTAGTGAAATTCATCAAGACTACAAACCTGGAAGGGAATTCAAATCCCCTCATCCAAACCATCTAATCTCAGAACATACAGATTCAGAATCTAAAAATCAGAAACAAGAGGATTTTCATAGTAAAACCGAAACTGTTGACATAGAGGTTACATCTTGCTGTAGATACTATTATTGTTTGATATTTATGTTTAAGGTGATAACAAATTGCTTGATCATGACAAATCAAAGCAAGATAAAGATAGTGCAGGTTCACCATAACCAAAGGGAGCAGAAACAGAAGTACCTGGAAAGGTAGAGGATACAAACAAGTCAGCAACACATGACAAATCTTCAAAAGATAAATTTGATCAAGTCAGAAACAGCCAAGTTAAGTCAGAAGAGAAATCTGGATACTTATAAGAATCAGAAGCTGTTACAGATTTACCAGAACCATAAGTTGATTTATCAGAATCAGAAGCTGTTACAGATCTTCCAGAACCAGAAGGTGATGCAGACCAACCAATGTTGATGAAGATTTGGCAGAAGAAGGATGGATACTTTCAATGGAAGAAGAGCTGAATGAATTCCAAAGGAATGATGTTTGGGATCTGGTATCCAGACCAAACAAAAAAATTATTGGAACCAAGTGGGTGTTCAGGAATAAACTCAATGAAAAAGGTGAAATGGTAAGGAACAAAGCCAGACTTGTAGCTCAAGGATACAGTCAACAGGAAGGTATTGATTACACTGAGACTTTTGCTCTAGTGGCCAGGTTAGAAGCAATTAGAATTCTTTTATCATTTGCTGCTAATCATGATATAATTATGTATCATATGGATGTTAAAAGTGCATTCTTAAATGGCTATATAAGTGAGGAAGTCTATGTAAAACAGCCCGCTGGTTTTGACAATCCTGATTTTCCAAACCATGTTTTTAAACTAAAAAATCTTTATATGGTTTAAAACAAGCACCAAGGGCATGGTATGACAGACTTAGTAACTTTCTGCTTAATAATGAATTTGATAGAGGCAGAAAGAAGGATCTGATGGCAGCCTGGGATGCATCAGAATCAGAGGAAGAATCGTCTGATGAAGAAGAGGCAGAAACAGCAAAGACGGCACACATCAGGTCTGCCTCTGGAATTCATAAAGCCAAGATTTCAGGAAGGAAAATAGGAAGAAGGAAGAATGATAGAAGCAGTCATTCAAGCAAGTCTGGAAGCACATCAGAGAGAGCAATTCTGGCTCTGATGGCTCATACCAACTCATGCTCTGGATACGGCTCAAGCTCTGGAATAGATTCAGAAGATGAAGACAGTGAGGTATTTTCTGATCTCACTAGATCTGAATTAATTGAGGCTTTAAAAGACTTTTTAAATGCAAACAATAAAATGTCTTTAAAACTGAAAACTCTTAGGGAAGATAAGAAAAATCTAACCTAAGAAGTCCAAGTTTTAAAGAATCGAAATTCTGAGTATGCAACTGAAAACAAAGATTTTAAAACTGGAGTTGCAAGACTCAAATCTGAAAGCCAAACTCTCAAAAGTAATATTTGTTCCACTTCCAAAACTGTTTGTCAATCTGATATGCACGAACAATTTTTTCAAAACTTTATTTCTAATGGAATGGAAAGAAGTAAATATGCATCTATGATTTATGGAAACAGTAACACTGGAAAGAGAGGTCTTGGTTTTACAAAAACGATTACTGAAAGTAAAACTGTTCATTATGATGTTTTATGCATTGTTTGTGCTAAGAAAGGTCACTCTGAACTATCTTGTCCAATGGTAAAATCTGAACAAGATCAGAGAGGTGTTAAGATTAACAAACCTGGACCCAATCAGTTCCAAGTACCAAAATATCAAATTGTCTATGTTGCAGATATTCTGAGCAACCAGAAGGAGACATTAACAATGGTGCCTGGACAATGGATGTTGGCAATGCACAAGCAGAATAAGGTTTATGTTCCTGCTACAACCAGACAAAGGCAATCTGAGTCTGATGGAAGAAGGTCTGGTCAACGCAACTAGAACCAGAACTGGAACCAGAATCCGAACCAGAACTAGAACCAGAATCAAAACTAGAACCAGAATCAGAAAAGGAACTGGAACAAGAACTGGAACCAGTATCAGAAGCACATAAACTAGAACCATAACCAATACTGGAACCAGAATCAGAATCAGTACTAGATCTAGAACCAGATTCAGAACAGTAATTACCAGAATCACCAGAATTACCAGATTCATCAGAACCACCAAATTCACCCAAATCACCAGAATCATCAAGCTTATCAGAATCACAGGATTCACCAAAATTACCAAAACCAAAACATGTTCCAGAATCATCAGAGGAACATGGCGTATCGGCCAAAGCAGAAAGAGAAGAATCAGAATCAGGAGAGTTCTTCAAACACTCCAGTGAAATTCATCAAGACTACAAACATAGAAGGGAATTCAAATCCCTGAATCCAAACCATGTAATCACTGAACATATAGATTCGGAATCTGAAAATCAGAAGCAAGAGGATTTTCAGAGTAAAACTGAAACTGCTGACATAGAAGTTACATCTTGCTGTAAATACTATTATTGTTTGATATTTTTGTTTACTGTGATAACAAGAAGCTTGATCTTAACAATTAAAGCTAGATAAGTATTTTGCAATTTCTCAAAGATTTAAAGGAACCAAGTGATTCACACGAATTGAACACTTCAGCAGAAGCAGCATTCCAGTTGTTTCAAAAACAAGCAGAAACCACCATAAGTAGAATTGATGTTATGGTTGTATTAATTTTATTTTTTAATTACTTAAGTTGTATTATGTTATATGATAAATAGCTTGACCTGAAAAGTCAAAGCAAGATGAAACTAGTGCAGGTTCACTAGAACCAAAGGGAGCAGAAGCAGAAGAAACATAAGTACCTGGAAAGGTAGAGGATACAAGCAAGTCAGCAACACATGACAAATCTTCAAAAGATAAATCTGATCAAGTCATAAACAGCCAAGATAAGTCAGAAGAGAAACAGGTGTTGGAACTAAGTTGGTTCTAAGTACTTAGGATTTTGATGTTTACAAAAGCACTCCATGTAATCTTATTTTGGACCTTGAATTATTACATTAAATGCCACCAGAAGATGAAGTTTCCAGAGCCAGAAGATGAAGACACCAGATAATGCATCCAAAAGGTGCCAAAGGATGCATCCTAAAATTACCAGAGGATATCTTTGCTGGCCCAGATCAGAAGGAAGCAAAGTCAGAAGAAAACCTGGACCAGTCCAGAAGGAAGCCTGCCAAAGGGAGACTTGTTCCAGACCAGAAGGAATCAAAAGTCAGATTTTGTCCAGAAGTTATTCTGACCAGAAAATGGCCTGGCAGTGAAATGATAAACAACCCAGACTTAATCAGAGGATAAATTAATGGGTCCAGAACAAGAGATTCAATCCAGATTTGACCTAGACTAGAAGTTAGCATGGTTCAGGGTATGAAACTAAGTCCATACCAGAAGAAATGATGTCCAAATATGATCCAGAACTGATCCAAATCAGAAGGTAAAATGTCCAGACTGAAATATTATTTGTCCAGATTTAATTTCAATTCAATCCAGACCCATTTCAGAATTGGTCCAGATCAGAGGGAAGATATCAAGATCAATGATTCAGATTTAAGTATATGGCCCAGTGTGTGCCGAGATCAGAAGATCAGACCATGGCCTAGTGTTGGCCGAAATCAGAAGGTCAGAATGTGTGGTCCAGCATTGACCAAGATCAGAGGATCACAGCAGATCAGTTTGCAAGTCCAGGTTGGCCGAGATCAGAGGATCACAGCAGATCACTTCGTATGGTCCACATGTGGAGATTTAATTTAATTTCATCAAAGTATTAAAAGGATTTGATTCAAAAATAAAGTGAAGTCTTGTGGAATTCATAAGCTATGGGCGGGAAGAAAGATTTGTTCTAGAAATAATTAAAGACAGGATTGGCCCAAGTTATTTATGAAAGCAAATCTGGAGCTAAAAATATATGTTTTTTATTTATATGAAACCTGTTTGGTTTTTGCAAGAGAATCCAACAATATACAGCTCAAAATTAAGCTTGGAAGAGACCCGAATTCACATCTATAAAAGGAGGCTCAAGCTAGAAGACTTAGCATTGAAAAATCACAGAAGAGTCATACACTTCCAAAAGCAGTCACTCAAGTTTTCAATGAGGTTAATTGCGAGTTCCAGCTTTCTAGAAGCAAGCACTCGTGTTTTTCTTTCCGTTGTGTTAAATCTAAGTTGTTCAAGTAGAGTCTACAATCTGAGGGAGTCAGAAGGGGTAGTAGATTACTTAGCAATTAGATTAAAGGCGTTGCAATTCCTTCTACAATCTGGGGTTGTCAGATTGGTAGGAGAAGACTTGACTTGAGAAGTCAAGGTGCTGTATTCCTCAAAAGTCTAGGATTGTTAGACTATTTGAGAAGACTGACTTGGAGGGTCAGTGGTATTGTTGTAATTCAAGGTTTTGAATTAGTGAAATCCTTCAAAGTGAAGGGACTGGACGTAGCCTCGTTAACGGTGAACCAGTATAAAATTATGTGTTTTATTTTTACTTTACATCCGCTGCTAACTCTGTTTGATTCATACATCAAGTTTTCTTATAAAACTGCAAAAATAGAAAAAGTATTCAAGTTAGTCAAACACAATTCAACCTCCCCTTCTCGTGTTTGCACCTTCAACAGGGAGAGAGCAAAATAAAGAGAGAACAAAAGGAGTTGAAAAGGAGAAGAAACAGGGAGAGAGAAAAATAAAGAGAGAACAGAAGGAGTTGAAAATGAGAGTTGAGAAGAAGAAAAGAAAGAGTGATTTTAGAAGGAGTTGAAAAGGAGAAGAAAAAGTCATTATTAGACTTAGGGGGAGAGACTGATCTGAGGGAGAGTATTTCAAGTACTTCGGGTTATAAGCTAGCAAAATAAGTTAAAGTTTTGTCATCATCAAAAAGGGGGAGATTGTTGGAACCAAGTTGGTTCTAAGTACTTAGGATTTTGATGTTAACAAAAGCACTCCATGTAATCTTAGTTTGTACTTTGAATTATTATATTAAATGCCACCAGAAGATGAGGTTACCAGAGGCAGAAGATGAAGTCACCAGAGGCAGAAGATGAATTACCAGAGGATAAAATCAGACCAGATGATACACCTCCAGAAGACACCAAATAATGCATCCAGAAGGTTCCAGAGGATGCATCCTGAAGGCACCAGAGAATACACCAGGATGTCAAAACACCATCAGAGAATATCTTTCCTAGCCCTGATCAGAAGAAAGCAGAGTCCAGAACGAGACCTGGACCAGACCAGAAGGAAGCCTGCCAGAGGGAGACTTGTTTCAGACTAGAAGGAATCATAAGTCAGACTTTGTCCAGAATTTATTCTGACCAGATGATAGCTTGGCAGTGAAATGATAATCAGTCCAGACCTGATCTTGACTTAACCGAAGCTTCAGATAATTGGTCCAGAACAAGTGACTGGGTCCAGATTTGGTCCAGACTAAAAGATAGCATGGTTCAGAGTATGAAACTAAGTCCACACCAGAAGAAACGATGTCCAGATTTAATCCAGGCCTGATCCAGATCAGAAGGTAAATGTCCAGATTAAAATATCCTTTGTCCATATTTAATTTTAGTTCAATCCAGACCCAGTTCAGAATTGGTCCAGATCAAAGGGAAGATAGTCAGATCAATGGTCCAGATTTAAGCATCATAGCCTAGTGTTGGCCGAGATCCGAAGATTAGAACATGTGGTCCAGTGTTGGCCGAAATCAGAGGATCACAACAGATCAGATTATATGTTCCAGTGATTGGCCAAGATCAGAAGATCAGACATGTGGTCCAGTATTGGCCGAGATAAGAGAATCAAAGCAGATCAGTTTGTATGGTCCACATGTGGACGAGAGCAGAAGATCAAACGGTCCAGATTTAATCATGATGATAATCAGTGGAGACTTGATTAAATTTGATCAAAGTATTAAAAGGATTTGATACAAAAATAAATTGAAGTCTTGTGGGAATTCAGAAGCGATTGGCGGGAAGAAAGATTTTGTCTAGAATTAACTAAGCACAGGATTGGCCAAAGTATTTTTGAAAGCAAATCTGGAGCTAAAAAGATATGTTTTTTATTTAAGTGAAACCCAATTGGCCAAGGTATTTTTGCAAGAGTATCTGGCAAGATACAACTCAAACTTAAGCATGGAAGCAACCCTAATTCTTCATCTATAAAAGGAGGCTCAAGGCAAAAGACTTAGCATAAAAAATACTTGAGAGTCATACACTTCCAAAAGCAAAATACTTGAGTTTTCAGTGAGGTCAATTGTGAGTATCCGCTTTCCAGAAGCAAGCACTCTAAGTTTTCTTTCCCTTGTGTTAGATCTAATTTGTTGAAGTAGAGTCTACAATATGAAGGAATCAGAAGGAGTAGCAGATTACTTAGCAATTAGATTCAAGGTTCTTTTCCTCAAAAGTCTAGGATTGTTAGACTGTTTGAGAAGACTGACTTGGAGGGTCAGTGGTATTGTTGTAATTCAAGATTTTTGAATTAGTGAAATCCTTCAAAGTGAAGGGACTGGACGTAGCCTAGTTAACAGTGAACCAGTATAAAATTATGTGTTTTATATTTACTTTATATCCACTGCTAACTCTGTTTTATTAACATAAAAAGTATTCAAGTTAGTCAAACACAATTCAACCCCCCTTCTCGTGTTTGCACCTTCATCTTCTTCTAGTGATCCATTGAGAAATGCTGATTTTACATCAAGCTGATGCATGGTCTAGCCTTTGTAACTTGCCATTGATACTACTAGCCTCACAATTTCAATTTTAGCCACTAGGGCAAACACTTCATCATAGTGCATTCCATGTCTCTACAAGAATCCCTTTGCTACAAGTCTGGCCTTGAACCTGGCAATCTGTCCATCAGGCTTCAATTTCAGTTTATAGACCCACTTGACATCAATGGTCTTTTGTTCACTAGCAGGGTCATCAGCTCCCATGTCTTGTTCTTCTCTTTGGCTTTGAGCTCCTCATCCATTGTTGATCTCCATCTAACATTACTTAAAGCTTCTTCATCACTTACTAGTTATGATTCAGCAATCAAGGCAAAATGATTTAATTCTCCATCTGCTTTGATGGTTGAGTCAGATGTTACTTCATATGGACTCAATCTTACTGAAGGCTGCCTTGCTCTTTCAGATCTTCTCACAGGATCAGAAACTGGTTGGCTTGATGTCCTTGTTGGTTGGCCCTCATCTGGTTCCACCATTTCTGCCCTATTGACTAAACTGACTAAGCTGACAGGTCTGTTTGGGCTGGCTTCACTACTCAAGTTGGCTTCACTCATCTTCCAGTCCCATCCTCTTGATTCATCCACAAGTATGTCCCTGCTTATTACTTCTTTGTTCTTGTTTGGATTATACAGCTTGTAAGCCCCAGTTTAATCATAACCCAGCAGCACCATTTGTTCAGCCCTGTCATCAAGCTTCCTTCTATTTTACATTGGCACATGTGTGAAACACGATAAGTCAAACACTCTCAAATGACTCACAACTAGCTTTCTTCCAGTCAAAGCTTCTTCTGGTGTCCTAGTGCCAAGTCTCTTGGTTGGACATCTGTTCAAAATGTTCACTGCAATTGATACTGCTTCTCCCTCAGAATTTGTGAGGCATCTTCTTGCATTTCAGCATGCTCCTAGCCATATTTAATATAGTTCTGTTTCTCCTTTCAGCAGTGCCATTATGTTGTGGAGTATATGGTGCAGTCACTTCGTGCAATATCCCTTCTTTTTCAAAAAAAAAATCATTAAATTCATGAGAATTATATTCTCCTCCTCCATTTGTCCTAATGATCTTTAGACTAAAGCCACTTTGTTTTTCTGCCATCACTTTGAATCTTTTAAGTACTTCAAGCACTTCACTTTTTCTTTTGATTAGGTATATCCAAATTTTCCTTGCAAAATCATCAATGAATGACACAAAGTAGTAATTACCTCCTATTGACACTTCTTCAAAAAGACCACATACATCAGAAAAGATTACCTCTGTCATTCTTGAAGATCTTGTTGGCAGTTCTGATTTAAATTTGTTTATGTGCTGTTTGGCCTAACAACACTCCTCACATACCTCCTTTGACATCTGTAACATCCTCTAAACTTATTATTTAACATAATTAAGACCTATAAATATATATATATATATTTCTCAATATTAATTTAGGTGTAATAATTATTTTCCCTGTTCGACTTATTGTAGTTGATAAAATTATTAGTAAGAATTATTTAATTAATGGAGAAGTTTTATATATATAGATTTTTTTTTGTACAAGAAGAATTTGGACTAAGGCTTTGTGGCTTGGTGTAACCCAACCCATAATAGAAAATTGGGCTTGGAGTTGTGGCTTGGTTTTTGTATGATCAAGGTTAAGAAAAAAATAATAATAAATAAATAAAATAATATTTTCTCCCTTCTATTCTTTATTTGCGCCCAACACTATCTACCCAATAATCTTCACTTTAAATTTTCCCTAAAGTCCACAATATTTCCATACTAAGTAATAATAAGCAAAAAAGAATACCGAAACCATAGCTGTCATCTCCTTCACACCTCTTCTTCTTCGTGCATCAAACTTTTCTTGTGAACAACGTCGTGGGGGCTTAGAGCTTCGTACTATGAAGAAAAGCGGCCAAGGTAAGGGCTTTTCCCAACACAAATTATAATTAGACCGTTAGTTGGATGACATGAAATTAACAATTGTAATTGCTTGCTTTTCAAAGAAATAAATGTAGACTAATAAAATAAAATAATGAAATCCAAAATCCCTTACGTTGAGTTCGATATGTAATGTATGTCTTTTTAAGAAGTAAAATATGAATTTTTATATTATACGTGATAAAGTTTTAATTTTTATGATCGATATGAAGCAAAATATGATTTTTTTTATGTTATATATATGATAAGGTTTTGATTTTGATGATGTATACGAGTTGCTGTTTTGAAGTTTCTTGTTATATATAATGTTTTAATCTTTATGGTGTAAATGAAGTCAAGTCCCGATTTTTATGCGTACCTGGTGAAAATTATTATTTAATGATTATTTGTCTATGAATATATGATTCTCATGATAAGGATATGGGATATGTGATCTTTGTGATGTGTGAATAAGATAATGGTTTTAAAAAGGTGATTTTTTTTAATGCATATGACATGATTCTTAGTGGGCTGTGTGCAAGTTTAGTTTTGATAATATATGGTCATGTCATGGCATATGCATCTTCGTGGGAGTTGCCTTAGTGGCAGGTTTATTTTCCCCTTTTGTATAAGTGATTTTTCTATGTGGAAGTTGCCTTAGTGGCAGGTTTATATCTGGATCATATAGTTTTAGGAGCATGCATTATACATATGTTTTTATATACGATTTACTGAACAGAGGTGCTATTGGTGGACCAACGAGACCTCGGGTAGGAAATCAAACACAACCTTACCATTTAATTATGGGGTTCTATCTCTAAATATTGCTTTCGAACAGGGAAATGGTGACCAACAAAACAAAGGTAGTCAGTTCCAAAAGAAAAAGCCGTATGCCCGCCCACAAGAGACTACTGGAGATCGACCGGGACCCCAAAACAGGGGAAATCAGAGGCATCAAAATCCAACACAAAACCAGGCGCATAATGTTTGATGCTATTATTGTGGACAGGAGGGACATAGGATGACTGAGTGTCCAAGAAGAACCAAGATATGTGATGCTTGTCAGAAACCAGGCCATCTAGCAAAATATTGTCGGGAGAAGGATACTGTCAACAACAATGATGTGGCACGCCCTACTGCTCGAGGACATGTTTATCACATTAGAGGAGAAGAAGCACCATCTTCCTCAGAACTTATCCAGGGTGAGTGTTTTATTGCTGGAAAAATACTTTTTGTGATATATGATTCTGGGGCAACGCACTCGTTCATTTCATTAGATTGGGTGGAATCGCTCCAACTAGATGTCACTACCTTACCATTCGATTTAACGGTTACCCTTCCCTCTGCTAAACCAGTAAAATGTAATTTGGCGTGCTTACAATGCCCGCTGACTATGTTTAAAATCAATTTTAAGATCGATTTAATTTGTATTCCTCTGAAACATCTTGGAGTAATTTTGGGAATGGATTAGTTGTCTAGCAACTACATTATGTTAGATTGTGCCCGACGGAACGTGATATTTCCAGATCCCGATATTTCGAATCTCATTTCAGCCAACATACTGAAGTTTTCTTTGAAGGGAGGAGTCCAAAAATATGTGTTTCTCAACTCAATCAGTATGAGTCTAGAGGTTGTTGTCGATGAGATCCCGGTAGTGAAGGATTTCTTTGAGGTTTTCCCACCAGACGTACCAGGACTACCCTCAGTCCGTGATGTCGAATTTTCTATCAATGTTATTCCAGGTACCGGGCCCATCTCTATCGCTCCTTATAGAATGGCCCCCTTAGAGCTATCAGAACTAAAGAACCAATTGGAAGACCTTCTGTCTAAAAAATTCATTCGGCCTAGTATGTCACCATGGGGAGCCCCCGTGTTACTGGTCAAGAAGAATGATGGAAAGTCGACACTGTGTGTTGATTACCGACAACTCAACAAAGTCACAATAAAAAACAGATACCCTTTACCTCGCATTGATGATTTAATGGACCAACTCTAGGGGCAGAGGTGTTTTCTAAGATTGATCTAAAGTTGGGATACCACCAGATTCGAGTGAAAGAAGATGATATATCCAAAACAGCCTTTAGAACGCGATATGGGCACTATGAGTACTTGGTGATGCCTTTTGGAGTGACCAATGTGTCAGCTATCTTCATGGATTATATGAACCGTATCTTCCGTATGTTCTTAGACAAGTTCTTCGTGATTTTTATTGATGACATCTGAAGGTGCAAACACGAGAAAGGGGGTTGAATTGTGTTTGACTTAACTTGAATACTTTTCCTGTTTTTATACTTTTAAAACAAAACTTGATGTATAATTAAAAATAGAGTTAGCAGCGGATAAAAAGTAAAATTAAAACTCACAGTTTTTATACTGGTTCATCGTTAACGAGGCTACGTCCAGTCCCTTCACCTTGAAGGATTTCACTAATTCAAACCTTTAATTACAACCTTGCTACTGACCCTCCAAGTCAATCTTCTCAAACAGTCTAACAATCCTAGACTTCTTTGAGGAATGCAGCTCCTGTCTTCAGCCAATCTGACAATCCCAAATTGTAGAAGAAATTCCAACACTACGAATCTAATTACTAAGTAATCTGCTACCTCTACTGACTCCCTCAGATTGTAGACTCTACTTCAACAACTTAGATTTGACACAGTGGAAAGAAAATAACACGAGTACTTGCTTCTTGAAAGCTGGAACTCACAATTGACCTCTCTGAAAATTTGAGTGTTTGCTTTGGAAGTGTATGACTCTTTTGTGATTTTCGATGATGAGTATTCTGCCTTGAGCCTCCTTTTATAGATGCAGATTAGGGCCTCTTCCAAGCTTAATTTCGAGCTGAATCTTGTTGGATTCTCTTGCAAAAATAACTTGACCAATTGGGCTTCATATAAATAAAAAACATATCTTTTTAAGCCTTAGATTTCTTTCATAAATTAACTGGCCAATCAAATCCTTTTATTGCTTCCCGCCATAGCTTCTGACTTCCATGCTACTCCACTTTAATTTATAACAAATCTTTTATAATACTTTGATTAAAATAACATAAGATCTTCACCTTTAATCCCCATGATCAAATCTGCACCCTTGGATCTTCATGCGATATTCCACAACTGGACCAGCCGAATTGATATGCTGTGATCCTCTGATTTTGGCCATTCCTAGACCACTCTTCCTAACCCTCTGATCTTCTGATTTCGGCCTTCCCTGGACGCGCATCTGATATGCTAAAATCCTCTGAATTCGGTCTTTGCTGGACTGCACAGTCTGTCCCTCTGATTTCGGCCAACACTGGGCCATGGTCTGATTTTCTGATCTCGACCATCACTGGACCAAATAATTATTTTTGAACCATTGATCTGGAAGTTTTTACTCTGATCTGGACAGATTCTAGACTTTGGTCTGGAACAAACTGAAATTAACTTGAACAAAAAATATTTCAGTCTGGACATTTTACCTTTAATTTTGGACCAGGTCTGGATTGATGCTCAAACTCATTTCTTTTGGTCTGGACTTACTTCCATGCCCTGAATCATGCTATCTTATGATCTGGGCCAAATCTAGATTGATCCTCTTGTTCTGGACTCATAAACATACCTTCTGGTAAAGTCTGGAACAAGTCTGGACTGTGTAATTTTTCACTGCCAGGCCATCTTCTGGTCAGAATAACTTCTGGAATAAAATTGATATTTGATTTCTGTTTGTCTAGAACAACTCTCCTTCTGGCAGGCTTTCCAATGGTATGATCCATGTTTCATTCTGATTTTTATTCCTTCTGATCTGGGCCATCAAAGATATCTTCTGGTCATGTTTTGACATTCCTGGAGTATCTTCTGGTCATTCCAGAATTCATTTTTCTGGAATCCTTTGATCTCTGCTTCTGTTTCCTTCAGTTTCTGGGGCATTTAACTTAATAATTCAAAGTACAAAATAAGTTTACATTGAGTACATTTGTAAGCATCAAAATCCTAAGTACTTAGAACCAACTTGGTTCCAACAATCTTGATCTATTCCAAGAGTCGGGAGGAACATGAGGAACATTTGCGTCAAGTTCTGCAAGTACTTAAAGAGCAACAACTATATGCCAATCTAGGAAAATGTGAATTTTGGTTGGAAGAAGTGAAGTTCTTGGGACATGTAATTTCTAAGGAAGGGATCGCTATCGACCTATCTAAGGTAGAAGTAGTGATGGCATAGAAACAACATCAGACAGTCACAGAGATTAGAAGTTTTCTAGGCTTGGTTGGGTACTATAGGAGATTTATTGAGGGATTTGCCAAGATTGTTGCTCCATTAACACACCTTACGAAGAAGAACCAGATTTATGCTTGGACTGAGGAGTGTGAGAAAAGTTTCCAACTGATGAAAGAGAAACTAACTACATCCCCAGTGTTAGTGTTGCCACAACCATAAGAGCCTTACGAAGTTTATTGGGAAGCCATGCCTCCTATCAAGGATTGGGTTGTGTACTGATGCAAAACAAACAAGTAGTGGCCTATGCTTCAAGGCAATTGAAGGTGCATGAAAAGAATTATCCCACTCATGACTTGGAGTTAGCTGCAATTGTCTTCGCATTGAAAATTTGGAGACATTATCTGTATGGGTGCAGTTTTGATGTATTTAGTGACCATAAGAGTGTGAAATACTTGTTTGATCAAAAAGAGCTTAACATTAGGCATAGGAGATGGATGGAGTTTATTAAAGATTATGAGCTCACATTGCGTTACCATCCAGGGAAAGCGAACATGGCGGCTGATGCCCTAAGCAGGAAGCGCGTCCATCTCTCGTTTGTAACAATGAATTGGTTGGAGTTGTTAGAGAAGTTCTGTGACTTGGATCTTAATTTGGATTCTCCAATGGGGAAAGTGCACTATGGAATAATCATTATCGATAGTGAACTGATGAAAGATTAAAGTTCTCCAAGTTACAGACATGTTGACTCAAGTGAAAAGGAAGTTGATCGAGGTCGGCAAGGCACCTGAATTCAAGGTGGGCCCATATGATATTTTGAGATGTAATGGACGTGTTTGTATACCCGACAATACCGAATTAACGAGGACTATCTTGGATGAGGCTCACAAAAGCAAGCTGAGTACTCACCCTGGTACCACCAAAATGTATAAAGACCTTAAGTAGAAGTTTTGGTGGCCGGGAATGAAGAAACCAGTAGCAGAATATGTGGCTTCGTGTTTGACTTGTCAGAAAGCTAAGGTAGAACATCAAATCCAGGGAGACTATTGAAGGTGCAAACACGAGAAAGGGGGGTTGAATTGTGTTTGCCAAAATTGAATTCTTTTTGCTGTTTTAATGAATGTTGATGTAAATTACTTGGAGATAGAACAATCAGACTCAGCAGTGGATAATGACAGCATAAGTATTTGAACACAAATATTTATCCTGGTTCACCATTAACTTGGCTACATCCAGTCCCTTCATTCAGAAGGCTTTAATCCACTAATTCAAACGCTTTGAATTACACAACACCTGACCCTCCAAGCCAGTCTTCCCAAACAGCATGACAACCCCAAACTTTTTAGGAACAATCAACACCTTGACCCTACAAGCCAAGTCTTCTCCTATCAATATGACAACCCTAGATTGAAGAAAGAACAATAAACACCTTGACCCTACAAGCCAAGTCTTCTCCTACCAATCTAACAACCCCAGATTGAAGAAGTAACTTACACCACTATCGGGTTTAATACAAGGATTTGGAACTTTGAGTAGTTGCTTTTGGAAAGCTGATTATAACAATGACTCTCACTCTCGAAAAAACACTAAGACAATATTTCTCTTTCACACAATTGTTTCTCTCTTTTGAACTCTCGGATGACTTTGAACTTTAAGCTTGAGTTCTTGTGTTTTTCGATGATTTCTTCTACAGCCTGAAGCCTATTTTTATAGTTGAGATATGGGATTTGTCCAAGTTTAATTTTGAGTTGTATCTTGCTCAGATTTCTTTTGAAAACTCTTCAGCTCGATTTTGTTTAATTTCGAACCAAATCTTCTTCAATTTGAAATTAAATCTTCTTCAATTTGAAATTAAATCTTCTTCAGACTTTGATCATATCTCCTTCAAATTTCCATCAAGTCTTCTTTGAATTTTGAATCAAATCTTCTACGAATCTGAATCACGTTTTAAATCTGGACCGTGTGTTCTTTTGATCTAGACCAAGTCTGGACCATGTCTTCTGATTTGAACCATGTTATCTTCTGGACCATGTCTTCTTCTAGACCATGTTTGCTTCTGATTTGGACCATGTCTTCTTCTGGACCATGTTTCCCTCTGATCTGGACCATGTCTTCTTCTGGACCATGTTTGCTTCTGATCTGGACCATGTCTTCGTCTGGACCATGTTTCCTTCTGATCTGGACCATGAATGATATCCTCTGATGATGTCTTATGATTCTCGCCTCTGATGATATCCTCTGATTTTTGCTTTTGATGATATCCTCTGATTTTTGCCTTTGATGACATCCTCTGATTCTTGCTTCTGATGGGATCCTCTAGTGATATCTTCTGGTTATGTCCTCTGGAGGTATCCTCTAGTGATATCTTCTAGTTATGTCATCTGGAGGTATCCTCTGGTGATATCTTTTGGCTGTATCCTCTGGAGGTATCCTCTAGTGGTATCCTCTGGTGGCATTATCTGGTTGCGTCATCCTCTGGTGTTATAATTCTGGTGACGTCATCCTCTGGTGGCATCTTCTGGTGCTATCCTCTGATTTTTGTTTTCTTCTTCGAAGTCAATTATGTTATTTTCATAAAATACTTTTGTATACATCAAAACTTTAAGTGTAAGAACCAACTTGGTTCCAACAACTATTAAGGCCATTAGACATACCAGTATGGAAATGGGATATTATATCGATGGATTTTGTGGTATCATTGCCTAAGACTCAACGGAAGTTTGACTCCATTTGGGTGATTGTCGATAGGTTGACCAAATCTGCCCATTTCATACCTGTGAGGACTAATTGTGATATGACTAAGTTTGCAGAGATTGTTAGACTACATGGGGTACCCTATAGCATTCTGTCAGATAGAGATCTGAAGTTCATTTGTCGTTTGTGGGGAGCATTACATGAGGCGTTGGGTACTAAGTTGAGATTGAGTTCGGCCTATCACTCTCAAACCGACGGGCAAATAGAAAGAACTATTAAGACCTTGGAGGATTTACTGAGAGCGTGTGTGTTGGACGAGCGAGGAAGTTGGGATAATATATTTCCTCTCATTGTGTTCACCTACAACAACAGCTATCAAGCAAGCATTGGGATGGCACCGTACGAGGCTCTGTATGGGCGTAAGTGCCAAACCCCCTTAGGTTGGTATCAGGATGGTGAGAACTTAATTGTGGGGCCATAATTGGTACAACAGACCACATATAAGGTCCGTCTGATCCAAGAAAGGATGAAGACAGCACAAAGCAGACAAAAGAGTTATGCTGACCAACGGAGGAAACCGCTGGAGTTTCAAGAGGGTGAACATGTATTTTTTAGAGTGACGCCTACTACTGGAGTTGGTAGGGCACTGAAGTCTAAGAAGCTAACTCCTAAATTCATTGGCCCATACCAGATCCTCCGACGTATGGGTCTCGTAGCTTATCAAATTGCTTTGCCTCCGAGTTTGGCCAAACTGCATGACGTGTTCCACGTGTCACAGTTGAGGAAGTACATGGCTGATCCTTCCCATGTTATCGTGCCAGATGATATCTAGTTGAAGGAGAACCTTTCTTTTGCAGTTCCACCATTGAGCATTGGAGACAGAACTACTAAGCACCTACAAGGTAAGGAGATCGCATTGGTCAAGGTAATTTGGGACCAAACAACTGGAGATGCAACTGTGGAATTAAGGGGGAAAATGATAGAGCTCTACCTTGACCTTTTCATTTCCGACTAGTTTCGAGGATGAAACTATTTTTAAGGGGGTGAGTATTGTAACATCCTCTAAATTTATTATTTAAAATAATTAAGACCTATAAATATATATATTTCTCAATATTATCTTAGGTGTGATAGTTATTTACCCTGTTCGACTTATTGTAGTTGATAAAATTATTAGTAAGAATTATTTAATCAATGGAGAAGTTTTATATATACATATATATATATATATATGTGTGTGTTTTTTAGTACAAGAAGAATTTGGACTAAGGGTTTGTGGCTTGGTGTAACCCAACCCATAATAGAAAATTGGGCTTGGAGTTGTGGCTTGGTTTTTGTATGATCAAGGTTAAGAAACAAAATAATAATAAATAAAATAATATTTTCTCCCTTCTATTCTTTATTTGGGCCCAACACTATCTACCCAATAATCTTCACTTTAAATTTTCCCTAAAGTCCACAATATTTCCATACTAAGTAATAATAAGCAGAAAAGAATACCGAAACTCTAGCCGTCAACTCCTTCACACCTCTTATTCTCCGTGCATCAAACTTTTCTTGTGAACAACGTCGTGGGGGCTTAGAGCTTCGTACTAGGAAGAAAATCGGTCAAGGTAAGGGCTTTTCCCAACACAAATTATAGTTAGACCGTTAGTTGAATGACATGAAATTAATAATTGTAATTGCTTGCTTTTCAAAGAAATAAATGTAGACTAATAAAATAAAATAAAATAATGAAATCCGAAATCCCTTACGTTGAGTTCGATATGTAATGTATGTCTTTTTAAAAAGTAAATTATGAATTTTTATATTATACGTAATAAAGTTTTAATTTTATGATGGATATGAAGCAAAATATGATTTTTTTTTTATGTTATATATATGATAAGGTTTTGATTTTGATGATGTATACGAGTTGGGGTTTTGAAGTTTCTTGTTATATAAATTTTTAATCTTTATGGTGTAAATGAAGTCAAGTCCCGATTTTTATGCGTACGTGGTGAAAATTATTATTTAATGATTGTTTGTCTATGAATATATGATTCTCATGATAAGGATATGGGATATGTGATCTTTGTGATGTGTGAATAAGATGTTGGTTTTAAAAATGTGATTTTTTTTAAATGCATATGACATGATTCTTAGTAGGTTGTGTGCGAGTTTAGTTTTGATAATATATGGTCATGTCATGGCATATGTATCTTCGTTGGAGTTGCCTTAGTGGCAGGTTTATTTTCCCCATTGGTATGGGTGATTTTTTTGTGTGGAAGTTGCCTTAGTGGCAGGTTTATATCTGGATCATATAGTTTTAGGAGCATGCATTATACATGTGTTTTATATACAATTTACTGTTTGCGCATTTTTTTTTCTTTTAAATTGAAAGTTTTTACTTTTATATGTTTTGTGTTATTCTTCTATATGTTTAGATTTGGTTTGATGTGGACGATGGAAAAAACTGACTCTTACAACAACATTTTAGGTACTAATGATTTTAAGGAGATTCAAGAGTAGTTGATGAGTATTAACGTGCGGCGAACGTGGGGTAAAAATGGGGTTTTCAAACAATTTTGTAATAATTAGGATTGCCGCAATATTTCTATGTTTTTTTTTTTTAATTTTTGTCACCAAACCTTAAAATGCACTCGGTTTCTAGAAATACGAAAGTGAGTTTCTTTCTGTTAGAAATAATTGCTTTTTCTTTATTTTAGCTTGAATAAACATTTTTTTAATAATATTAAATAAATGTGATTGTTACTAATTATTTGAAAGCATAAATGTTAGATAGTCTTACAAAAACAAATTATTGTAAATTTTTCTAAAAGTATTTTTTTTTAGTAACGTTTTGGACCAAAAATCTGGGGCGTTACAACATCTGAAATTCTGGAATTCCTAGCACCATTTCTATGCTCTGCAGCATTTGAAGACTTTTGAAGTTCAAGTGTCCAAACCTCTGGTGCCATAACCAATCTTTACTTCTAACTTCAGCAGCTAGACACTGATTCTGATTAATCTGGATCCTAATCTTGAAGGTTCTGTTTTTGGAAAGTGGTACCTTCAAGACAAGCCTCTTTGCACTATCAAATAGCCTCATTTGTCCATTCTCCATACTCACAGAGTATCCTTTCTCCAGCAATTCTCCAAGGCTCAGCAGATTGTTCTTCATATATGGCACATATAACACATCATATATGAAAGACTGCTTGCCATCCCTTCTTTGAATCAAGAACTTGCCAACTCCTTCAGCTGTCACTGTACTATTGTCTGCAAATCTGATCTCCCTTTTTACCTTCTCATCAATGCTTACAAACCAATCTTTATGGCCAGTCACGTGATTTGAACAACCTGTGTCAAGATACCACTGCTCTAGGTAGTCATCGTCTAATTTTGTTGTAGCCATTAATAACACCTCATCTAAATCTGAATCCTCAGCTGCCATTTGTGCTTCATCATCCTCTCTTTGGACTTTCTTGGATCTACATTCATTTACAAAATGCCCCTAATTTTTATAGTTGTAACATTGGATTCTTTTATTATTGAATTTCTTCTTGCCATTCGTATTCTTGCTGATGTCATCACTTCTGTTTGATTTCTTGAACTTCCAGCCCCTTCACCAGAATTGTCAGTCTCTTCATCAGAGTCATGTTTCTTGTACCACTTGAGTTTACCCTATCCTTTCTTGTGCTTCATATCACCTTGACCAATCTTCTTGCTAACTTGGGCCTGCAGGGCCTTCACTTGAGATGCTGAGGTTGCTGCACACATTTCTCTCACTCTTAGTTCATGAGCTTCAAGATAACCTTGCAAATCCTCCACCTTCATCTTATCAAGATCCTTTGATTCTTTAATGGCCACCACTATGTGATCATACCTTTGTGTTAATGTTCTAAGGATCTTTTCAATAACTACCACTTCAGTTAATGATTCACCATTTGTCCTCATCTGATTAACAACAACCTGCACACGATTGAAGTAATCTGCCACATCTTCATCTTCTTCCATCTGTAATAGTTCGTATTGCCTTCTAAGCATTTGGAGCTTCACTTTCTTGGCCTTTTCCCCACCTGTATAGTACTTAACCAAGATCTCCCATGCCTCCTTTGATGTAGATGCCTTCGAAATTCTCTCAAAGTTGTTTGAATCTACACTTTGCTGGATGTAAAACAATGTCTTGCAATCCCTTTTCTTGTAATCTTTGAAAGTTGTCTGTTATCTTTATGTAGGATTTGCACCAAGTTATTCATAGCCATCTTGAACAATCTCAAACACTTCTTGAGCTCCCAACAACGATCTTGTTGATGCAGACCACCTCTCCCAATTCTTCTTATCAAGGATTGGAAGATTCGATGGAAAACCTCCTCCATTCATGTCTTCTTTTCTTTCACTCACACTTGTGTTTCCCTATTTGTAATCCCCTCACACTTTCACTCGTGTTTCCCAAGATTGGAACCTTGCTCTTGATACCAATTGTTGGAACAAATTGTATAATCAAAGAGGAATTGAAAATAGAGAAGAAGAAAGTATAACAGAGAATGTTTAAAACGGAGATTGATTATTAGTCTTGACACTTAACCAAGAATGTTCTTGGTTTACAGACTTATTTATAACAGTTTTGAATAATGCTTTGCTTAACAAACTAACTAACTTTTTAACCATCCTAACTGAATTACAAACATATTACAATCATTTTAGAATTACATCCAACATGAACGAGTGGCTTGCTGTCAACTTTGCTCATAACCGACCTATGACGATGCAAATGGTCCAACCAATTATCTCATTGGTGAGACCTGAAAGATGAAGGGTTAAATGTAACATTGATGCTTTGTTCTACACTTATAGCACTAAGGTGGGCATAGGTATGTATATTAAATAGAGCTAATAAAATGGGTTAGACCTACTAGACTGATCCGCAAAAACCTTTATAAAATGTAAGGTCTAGACAAAAAAATTTAGATACAATTATTACCTTAAGACCTTTTAGTCTGCCCCGTCGAAGCCCAAAATATGTTCGAGCTAACCCGACTGAGTTGCGAGTAACCCAATGAGCCCGTTAAATTTTAAAAAAATACTAATGTAATATACATTGATCAGCCCAAACCAAAATATAATTTAGTCGCCACTCCCCATCCATCATGGCAGCCATACCATTGTCTGTAGCCCACACCAAATTTTTTTATTCAGATTTCATTGTGTGTGCATTGGATAAGGATCCTCTCGTGTTGAAATCCAGATGAAGAAATAATATGAGGTTCTTGACTATTGAAAAAAAAAAATAGATGAGGCTTTGGAATTTGAGAAAAATGATGAAAAGTTAACTAAGGGCGTAGATTTGAGAGGATCCATTCCCGCATACATTAGTGCAAGTCGTTCAAAGGTTATATCGATTGAAACACGACGTTTTGTTTTTCATAAAATATCAACTTTGTGTGTTATTTTATGTCAAATTTTATATTCTAAAAATGTTCCTCTTTTTATATATACTCTAGTCTTTGTTGGCCCTTGATAGTGGCTATTCTCAATTATATAGAACTAGTCGAACGCCTGTGCTTATGCACGGGTTCGCGTTGTGGTTTGTTATTATTTAAGTTAACAATAATTGATGATAAATTATAAATAAATAAGATAATATGTAAATAAAAGATAAAAGATAGTTATATTAATAGTTGTCAAACATAGCCACATTCGTGAAGAAAAAAAGAGCAACTACATAATAGTACAAGCCATCACACAAGATCAGTTATAAATTGAATATAACTATATACATTCAAACAAAATAAGTGCATGTAACTAGTGTCCTAGAATTTTCTTCAAATATTTATATAAAAGACATTCAAGAATCACAAATATTTATTCTTGAAATAAATTCAAATATATTTATCTTGATTCGTGAAATACATTTTTTAACTAACCTACAAATGCTAAATATTTATCCTGTAAGATTTATACAAAAAAAATTATAAAGAACGCGAGTCGTGCCTTGTTGATATAATGGTAGAAGTTAGGAATTAATGATAATCAAAATTTTGTAATTGTTATTTAATGTTAATTTATAAAGATACTAATGTAAATGACTAAAATTAAATTGACATATACCATAATTAGCAATGTATGGTTTGTACAATAATGCTAAATTAATAGAATGATGGTATGTTGAAATACATATTTCTACAAATTACCATACCAAATTGTAACAGGATTACTACAAATTTTGTTGAAACTTGTTATTTTAGTGAAGTTAATAAGGTTAGTGATATAAATAGAAAGAAAAAAACTATGCAAAAACTTGAATTCTTAAATACTTGATATTAGAAATTGAAATTGGACAACAATAAGAATAATATCAGTCCAATATATATGAAACAATGACATGATACATACTTACACCAAAAACATCATAATAAATTATGATCATCCATGAGCTAAAAATCTCTCTAATCTTTTATCACCCTGATATCAAAATAGAAATCTAAATGTCTTTCTTGCACTTGTGCTCGTGTATATTGGTTGAATCATGAAGCACGTCTCCAATTTGTCCTTACTTCATACAAAATATTGAACAAAATGATGTTTCACCTTCACATATGTTTAAGTTTTAATTTCATATTTAGTTGAGTTTGTACAAAGGTAATTAAAAATAGATAAAGACTCTTCTAAGTACTCAAGAGTTTTGTTGGACCTAGTAACGTGGTCCAATCATTTAATATCATATCATTTTTTAATATTTAATTTTGAATTAATTTTGTCTTTAACCGGTAACCAACAAAACTCAATAGTACCGAAGAGTTTACCCTAAAAATATAGCGTAATTGAAGAATGTATTATTTTCACCTGCAGAAAAGGTTTGAACTTTGTTTAAAAGCCAACTTTATATTTTACATGTAATGTAACAAAACAACCTTTCTCTTATTTGTGCATAACATTATGACATTCGTCTATGTAAATTGTGAGTAGAAAAAGAATAAGAATTTTATTTTTATCAACTAAAAGAATAAGGTACCTCATTATGGTTTTCGCAAGAGGTTGTGTCTTTATATATATGGTTGTAGTTGCAACCAAACCCATCAAATTCATTTTTGTTTGAAAGTATTGAATGGTCTTGTCAATAAAAATACATTAAAAAAATTTACAACATTGGTTTAAAAGATTTTCATAAGAGAGAATGCAATAACAAAAACGTTTAATTTTACACTTTTTGCCTAAACACAACAAACGATGCATATGCCATATGGGTTAAAAAATGGAATACAAGCAATGTCAGACTTTTGTTTTGTCATTGATGGTTCTAAATGCTATGATAGCTAAAAAATATTTAGGAACGTGGGGTACATATTTGTTTGAGAACTTCGGGTGGGTAACGGATCGAATAGGACGGATTTGGGTCCAAAAATACCAACCGGATCAAACTGCAGGTGAAATATTGAGATCCATTCCAGTCCATTTTATGTAATGGATTGAGCGGATTTATGGGTTATACGGTTTGCAGATTTTTAGATGGATTGGTGCGGGTAATATCTCAAACAAAAAAATCCAACCAAAGCTAAACAAAAAAAAAACTCTGAGGAGGAGGAGGAATGGAGGATTATTAGTTCTATCTTTGTCTTTGCTTTGTTGTGCTCCATCAATTTGTTTTTCATTGTTGCAAGACTAGGGAAGAAGAGGAAGAGAGAGAGAGAGAGCAAAGTGGTTGAAGTAGGACTTGACAAATGAAGAAGAGAGAGTGAGGATTTCAAAAAGGAAAAATGGTTTCAAATTAAATAAAAATGTGTGAAATCATATAAAAAAAATGAAGTGTGAAATAACGAAACATTATTATTAACGAAGACACACTTGTACCGAAAAAAAAACTTATTAAAGGTATAATTACTAATTACCTTATGCTACTAAAGTTTGAAATGACACTAATAATTAAACACGCAACCTTTTTGTCTAGTATATTAGGCTGCTTTAAGAAGAATATGACCTTTTTTATATGAGCATAGCTGGACGCGGTGGGAGATTGGCAGTGTTATGCCTTGTCACATGTCAACCATTAAGAGTTTGGTCGGATAGGTTCGGTCTTATGTAGATTTTATTTTACCATCCAGATCCGCCCGTATCTACCCTCAAAAAACATTATAGACGCAACCGACACCCCGTGAATATCCACCCATTTGTCCATATTTTCACACGGGTCTAACGAATTCAAGTAGGCTTTGGTTTGGTGTCTAATGTCTACCCCTACCTTCAACACATAAGAATATTATAGAATATTTTTGTCTAATAGAGAAGATTTTTTGAAAAAAAAAAATGAAAAAAGTCTAAAAATCAAAGTGATTACAAATATATTGATTTTTTAAAATGAATATGAGTTTGCATAAAAATCAAATATATATATTTTTATCACAAACATAATAAATGAAACAAACGAACATAACTGTTATCACAAACATGATTGAGGAACTTACCTATCTTCTATTAATTTTGAGTGTTTGTTGAAATTGAACTAAGAAGGTGAAGGAAAAATTGTTGGAGAGTCTAGGAGAGCGCAACAACAGTAATTGACTAAAATTTTGCATATATAAAAAATAAATAAATAAACAAAATATTTATAAAGAACAAAATAAATCAAAGGAAGATAAACTCTTACATTTTTTTTCAATTTGATGGTAGCTAGAATTGAAGCCTTAGTCATCAAGTTTGAAGCAATGTAGTTGTCAAGTTTGAGTTTGAGTTTGTAGTAAAAAGAAATGGTGATAGTTGAAGATAGAAAGAAAGTGAAAATATTGAGTAGAGAGGAGGAAATGAAAAGATGTGTTGTAGAAGAGAAATAAACTATCTTGTATAGTGGAATTCAAAATGAATGTGATTTTTAAAACAGAATGGTGTGTTATAAAAGCTTTTGAAGCATTAAAATAGAATTACCCTCATTTTAGGCGATGTGTCAAATTTTGGAGCAAGGGAGTAGTTGAATATTCAGTAGCAATGAGATCTCTTAAGTATATATTAGATAGATGTCAATTAATTGGAACATTCTTTTTTTATGTAAAAGATAAAAGTTTTGTATGTTTTGGGTCAGCCCGAAAAATCCAAAGCCCACAAGGGCGAGGCTTGGACAATAAGATTTGAATTCGTCATGGGCCGACCCGATGTGAGTCGAATAGTTTGTTTTGTCAGCTCTTGTATTAGAGATGAGTTTGGGCATTTCATTCTAGCTAAGACGAAGTGCTCCATACCTAAATGTGAGGTACACATTGGTAAAACACTTGATTTACTCTCGACAATAAAATGGGTATATTAGCTTAATTGGGACTTGTATGTTTTGAGTTGAATTCAAAATTGGTTGTTAATAGTTTGCACCTTTCCATAGTTGATTTCACTAGGTTTAGGAATATTATAAATTCTTCTAAACCCTTTTCAACTAGCATTACAGAAACTACAGTGTTGAGATTGTAAGGAGACAAACGAATGAAGATGTTCATGCACATGCATAGATGACCATATTGTTGAGGTAAAAACATTTTTAATATATATTCTAATGACAACAAACCTTATGAAATAAATGTTAAAATTTTACGAATGGTGAACTACTGATGATTGCACTTGAATTTTATTTAAGGGACATGAATCACATAAGTGGACAAACAAGAAGCCATTTAGATCAACAAATGCAGAAGTATCTACTCAATCATGAAAGAATCAAAGTAGCGTCAAAACATTTTTTTCATGGAGATATTAGAAGACAATCTTCCAAACAGATTTATGAACCCATGAGAATCAAACAAGTCAAAAGTTGTCTCAGGAATCAAATGCAATAAGTGTTCAGAACGCTCTTAACCAAAGAATAAGCAGAATGATCAAAATTATCATTTGGTACCTTGGGAAATATGTCCAATGATATATTATAGATTCAAACATATATGAAAATAAATAAAGAAGTCAGAGAACATCTTTATGGAAGAATCTCAAAAGGAATATATCATATACCATATCAATCATTCAAAAGAATGATTATTGCATCTTCAAGATAGCATCTTCATGAAGAAAGTGTCCAATACATTCATACCTATACTAAAGTATCTCAAGGATACTTGATGGACAAGACACAACATGTGTAACACGAAGAGAAATTATAGGAAATATTGCTTCAAAAAATATTTTGCCTCGCATATAGAAGACAACATTCTCAATTGTTATAAAATAATGTTCTCATGATAAATAAGTTCATTGCACTCATAATATTTATATTAGTTCAGCAAAATGACAAGAATCAACTTTGAAGAAGAAATCATTTCAAGATTGAGTCATTTATTAAGTCATTTGTTTAAAGAATGATGGAACAACATTCACCAGAATGTTGTGGTTGTTATATTAAGGATCTTTGTAGAAGGGCAACATGCAATAAATCAGTTGACATTTTGTACATGGGATTTCCAACATTTAATGAGAAATTGAAAGTCAAGATTTGAAGGCTTACTTGCAAAAACAAACATGCAAAATGTTCTATAGATTGATGACACAATGATTGTAGAACATTCTGATTGTCTTAAATAAAAGACAAAAGACAAAAAAATCAGTTTTGGGATCACTAAAAACCTGTTCTAGATTGATATAATTCACACATGGGGCACCCAAAGGTAATCAAGCCTTAAGAAATCAAATAATGAATGTCCACTTGCAAAAAACACATGCAAATTAATCTGGAGTTTTGATCTCCAGATTGACTAGCTTGAAGCAAGTACAAAGAACACAAGTACATTGTACTAGCACTGTTTTGCATTAAGCTAGGCATGCTTATGATCACTCACAATGCAATATGATATTTGACAACACACTCTCACACTTATTCATGTTTTTCATCAAACTCAGAAGCAAGAACATTATAGGTTTGTCTAGAATGTTCTAGACAGTAATATAAACATGTGTTTAATTATTTTAAAACAGATCTACACTTGGGTGATGTGTCTAATGGTCATATTCAGTTTAAATTGAAAATCAATTGGAAGATAAAGGCAAGAGTTCAATTTGCAATTTACCAACACTTGTTCAAGTAATCACAAGTAAAAAAAAATCTTCAAGAAAACTCCAGCTCTCTTCACTATATTTGTGGATCATCATTTACTAAGTTTGTCTTTATTTATCTCAAACAAAGAGTTGAGAATCATTATATCTCAAACACTTTTTATCATACACATTGAAAAGTGACTATAAAAATTCTTTTTAGGTTGAAAGGTGAAGATTGTAATGATCAAGGTGTAATCAAGAGAAAAAGTGTAGAGGAGAACGTCCTAGTTCTAAAGAACATAGTGAAAATCTCACAGTTGTAAGGACTGGACTAGCCCGAGTTGGGTGAATCGGTATACTTTTTGTGTGATATTTCTATCCCTTATCTTTAATTATTTGCACACACAGATCACACTTCACTATTATTATTTTTATTTACAACTTTTTAACTTCATATAAATTGTCGAGAACGTTCTAGTTAGTTAAGACATTACTAATCAACTTTTGATTACCAAGTTTAATATTGAGTAAAGCATCAATTAAAGTGCATGAACTAAATTTTAAAAGGGTCACAATTCAAACTCCATTTTCTTGTGACTATTCATTCCACGTCACATATCTCTAGCTAGTTTTCAACCATTGGTAGAAATACCTCGTTTTATTGAACATATTATTATTATTAATGAAATGTTATGAGCTTTTCCTTTACAAAAAATTAAAATAAAATATACTCACATCGAAGACAGAGAGAATGTGAATACAAGAATGCAAATTGGTCAAAGACGAAGAGTGATTTTGATCGATCGTAGACGGAGGATGATTGAGATCAATTGAAGACAAGGAAATATGGAAATCAATTGGAGACAAAGAAAGATCAAAATTTGTTAGGGATGGAGAGAAGAAAAGATCAAGAAAAGAAAGGCATGACAATATCGATCAAAGAGTAACCAAATATGTAAATCACCACTACAACATTTTTGCTTTCCAACAACAGTTGAAAAATGTTTTCAAAACTGTTAAAAATGTTGCCTAATAGAATATGCAACAATTTTTCAAATTTCCTCTATGCGAGCGTTGCCTATTGTCTAAGGCAACATTTTTTCTCGTTCTTTTGGTACACTATTAATAAATATTGCCTAAACTATAGGAATAGAGGAAATATATGCATGTATCATAGGCACTATTTTTAAAATATTTCCATAGGAGTCAACAGTCTATAAATGTTGCCTAGAGTGTTAGAAAGATATTGAAATCTGATCAAAACCAAGAGAAACCTTATATGTAAATGTGATAACTCTTCATCATATGCATATTTTTCATTGCTTTTAGTGTTATTTATCTTTAATCATTAGTTAATTTAAGGAGTTATTTGATATATTTTGTTAATTTTAGTTATTGGATTCAATAAAATGCTTATGTTCTTATTTCCTTGATTAAGTAGAGATTTTTCGTAGTTTTGCGTTATTTCTTTGTTTACGTGCAGTGCTGAATTATGGTGAGAAATCAACATGACATATGTTGAGTATTTCAGTCATATCTAGAGTTGTATATGTCCAATTGGAGTCAAACCAAATGAAAATGAAAGCTAAGATCCATAGCTACAATTTTTATGAAGACCCCTGAACCAAATTCAGAATTAAAAGAGGAGAAAAATACAGTATTCGTTAGATAGCAGATGTCATGCGCTTGAACGGCAAATGCCTGCGCCTAAGGCTCATTTCCATAATATTTTCACATATTGATTCTGTCCAGGTGTGCCAAAAGCACAAATGATGTGCCTGGGGCGCATTGCAGAATGCATAAAAAACGTGTTTTTCTCACTTTTTAGGTATCTTTTTGGGATTTTAGAAGTTTGAAGACTTATGCCCTTGCAGAGAAACTCATTGACGACTGTTTCTCACACCATTGAAGGATTTTATCAAGAATCATTCATGAATCTTTCTTGTAATTTTTCTTTAATCTCTATCTTTTGTATCTCTGTCATGAGTAACTAGATCATGTTTGTTAGGAATGAGTGAAACAAGATGAAACCATTATTTGTCTGATTTGATTTTAGTTATATGAATAAGTTTATTGAATTATTTTGCTCATCTTTGTGCTTAATGCTTTTTATTGCTTCATCAACTTTAAAATGTTCTACGGTTCGTATTTTGAAACGAAAGTGAACTTTACAAATGCTTGAGATAAGAAATTCATAATATTGTAGTCTAGGGATAGATGTAGGTTATGAAACCAATTAAATTAGTTGCAGAGGTAGTAGTTTAATAAGAGAATTCTTGTATTGTAAGGCTTAATTCTAATCTTAAATCCACTAAGAAATAAAGAGTTACTTTTGAATTAAAGGTTCTGTCACTAAGATATTAGGGCAAGAATAATAAAGAGAATTCGGCAATAATTCAATAAAGGAATTTAGTAACTTGGATCAAATTAGAAATCAAGGTTGGACTCAAAGTGAAACTCATCTCTAACATTTTTCTTATTATAAAAGTTTAATTTTATTACTATTGTTAGTTTCAAATATTATTTCAATTAATTCAGAAATTTTTTATTCAATTTTAGTAATTAAACACAATTTGATAGTAAAAAAGCAATCCTTGAGTTCGACACTCGGTACTACCGTTTTAATTATTACTTGCAACGTTCACTACACTTGCTGAAATGCTATCAAAATGTGAAAACATCAATTCGGTGAGAGGACGAGCACATTCAAAAATTGAATTGATAGAAAGATAAAGACTTAATTGTAGTTATGCTTCCTTATTTTTATCAATTTGTGATATGAATCCCCTATTGTAAGATATTTTAAACAACCAAAACTGCAATTAAGTGAAAAATGAAAAGTGCATGAGAGAGAAATATCAAATATATTTGAGTATTAGAGAGAAATTTTACTCACAAATATTGGTTTACAAACATTTTGAATTGGAGTATACTAGACCTATACCCATGACCTAATAAAAAAGATACAATGCAAAAGCTAACAACAATATTATTGAAAGCATCTAAATATTCCATCAAAAACATTACTCCGTGTTTGTTAATAATGTAAGTTTTTTCAACTAAAATGCAAAACAAAATACAAACAACAAAAGTCAAAGTAGATTTTATAAAATTCCTAATTACTTGAGAATTTGAAACACTTACTTATACACTGCATTAGAGGTGGTGTTTATTTTTTGACCTTCGTCATCAACAATCAAAAAGCTTCAAACCCTTTTGTGATGTGATCCTTGAAATGACAATGTATAGTTGTACGTGTGAGAATACAAATTGTGGTAGATAAATTCCAACATGCTTCAAAAATTAGTCTTAACTTTTTGTTATAGTCATTGCAAATAAATTGACCAAAGGATATTGTATTCATTGAAATTTAAAGGCAATTCTTAGATGATAATTTGTCATTGGTCCATATACCAATTTCCAACTTATAGTATAATAAGTATGGTTGATATATATCCTTTAATGAATTATTATAACCTTGAGAACCTATATGTGAGTAGGCTTTTGCATGCGCCTACTTATGATTAGTTGCAAGCCTTGTTATACTTCGCAGATGCACCCCTATATTGTCTTGATATGAACAAATTGCTAGCTGATTGATGCCTAAATTCCTCGAGCTTACCAAATTCCTTAATCTAAGAAATGTATTTAATAGCAGTGAGCACTATAAAACTCATGGTTACCTAATCATTTGATTATTTTTTTAGAATAGGGGCATACAAGGAGTAGTGGAAGATCCATGATAATAATATTTTAAGTTCACACTTGCTAGCTATCTATATGTGAGTAGGCTTTGTACATGCTCCTACTTAATATTAACTGCAATCATTGTTATCATGCACATATGTGCATCTATATTGTTTTGATATGCGCAAATTATTTTCTCATTAATGCCTAATAAGCTTACATATATCGTACCTTGTGCTTACCAAAGTACATCCTTGATCACTATAAGACTCACGGTTACCTAATCATTTGATTAATTTATGGAAATATGGATCTACGTGAAGTAGTGGAAGAGACATGATAATAATCATTTAAGTTTATGAATTCTCTTTTTTAGCCACATTTGAACAAAAATGCACATGATATAAAAAGATGTGCTCATATCGAGTAACCTAAAACTCGTGAACTTCTTGTGGTATTAATGTAGCAAATATGTTAATTAATGAAGGCATCGTATAATTAATTCGCAGGTATGACATTAATTGTTGTTGATAGAATAACTTTTTCTCATGTTGATTCTACCAACCAAATTGCATCAATTGATGCTCCAATCGATATTATCTTAGCATGCGCCTCCATGCTATAGTTCTTTGAAAGTGACTATTATTTGTGTTTATTAATCAATTATTAAACCTAAATGATATGTGCTCAATAAATACTACCATCATTGATATTTATATTCATCTTTTGTGAGTATTACCAATGCAAATCAACTTTAATAGTGTCATCATGACATTGTGTTAAAAAAGATGGATTGGCTTACGAAAACAGATGACATTAATTATGCTCACGTCGAGGTATTATGCATGTCACTCATTGAGGGACTCGCTCATTCAGTGTGCAATGATAAACCTTAATAATAAGCACACCTTACAAAATATATCTTAGAAACACTATATCTTCTGGGAACTTAATCTAGCTAACTAACTATAACAAATAATTGAGTGACTGATTTTGAGATTCGAATTATCACATACGACATGTGAAATGTAAGACATTAAGCCCTCTATAAAAGATGCAAAAAAATGTTGAAGTGTAAGACATTAAGCGATCTATAATCTTTTAAAAAAAACCTTTGAATTGATGTAGTTACCTATTATAAAGTACCTCTAATGTTTATAATTAGAACATTAACAAATATATACTCAATAAATTTAGCTTCCAAGTTGATCCATGATGTGTGATCACATGGACAATTCAATCCATTTAAAGTTGAAAATATAAAGATATCATATCAATCGTTCAATTGTTGATGCATACATTCAACATAAATAACCACAAAAGATGCAACGATTCGTGAACCATAATAGTATTTACATTCAAAATACCTCATAAGATCAAAATCACACATAGGAACGAAATAACTAATGCTAGATGAAGTTAAACAGCAACACTTAAACTCCCACAAATAGTAATCATCATCTTATGCATTCGATCTTAACATCAACAATCTTTTGTATATAGTTATTGTAATCTCCCTCTTCAATATAATGACATCAATATAATGACAGGATTATAAAAACACGTTCAATAAAATGCGAATGGATACTATTACAATGTACATAGAGAGTTTTTCATTTTAATAGACTAATATGTACGTTTGATGGATTACATTCCATTTCGAAAACACAATAAAAATAAATCTTTGAGATCTTACAATTAAATTCTGGTGTAAAATTGTTAAGGGTCATGATGAACTGCAAGAAAGAGAAGAGAAAGGAGGATAAACCAAATACTAGTGACCTAACTGATATATATATATATATATATATATATATATATATATATATATATATATATATATATATATATATATTTTTTTTTTTTTTTTTTTTTTTTTTTTTTTTTTTTTTTTTTTTTTTGTTTTTTGAAGTTGATATGTATACAATAAATGAAGAGAAGGAATTTTAAGAGTGATGGTTGGTGCATATTTTTCAGAGAAAATATGAGTGGGTCAATGCAATATTAATGATGCAAAATTTTTATGATATATAAGAAATGGACGGTTCAGTTGTCGATGTAATTAAATGCTTGATGCATACTATGTTAATTGTTGGGTGGAAAAATCTAGCTATATTAGTTATAAGATTAAGAAAGAAAATATATGGTTTTTTTATGGTAGTTGGCATTCTTATATTTAATATTTATAGTATATTGTTTTCGTTTTTCAAAATTGAATCAAAGTAATTCATCACACTTCATTGATTAGAATTGTTGAATATATTTTAAAAAATTTAAGATATTAAGTTTAGGAAGTTAATTAAATACCTTATAAATTTAAATCATCTTATTCAAGTCTATATTGATCATTTACAAAGATATATATTAATATTAAAGTAATAACAAAATATATTATGTCAAAAAAATATAAGAAAAAACAATATTGGAATGATGGAAGAGAAAAAATAATAGCAATGTATTGCAAGTAATGAGAAGTGGCATCCATTCACAGGTGACTTGTGGTGGTTGTGTTTGGGGTCTCGAAAAGGATGAAAAGATGATGGAAGAGTTTGGACAAAATGTGTAGGTTCAATTTGTTTGAAAAAGAAGAAGTAAAGACATAGGACAAGAAGTTTTGGTGGTGTGAAGTAGAAAGATACGACGAGGGAGAGAAGAAGGAGGAAAATGAAAATGGTCAATGTGGTTGACAACAAGGTTAGAGAATGACGTAAATGGGTGGATCTTTAGGGTGTTTTTTAGAAGGATAAAATTATTTTTCTAGTGTTCTCTTAAAGGATGGAGATTGGAGATTGTATTCAAAACAAAATAATGGAGGGAGATTAGTCTCTTCAAAATAAAAATCCAACTATCTCTCTTAATTTAGTATTTTTTTATTTAGAGATAGATTTTTTATCAGTAAATAATTGGTGTCTAAATTCATCGTTAAAATTATTGAAGTATTATGTTAGTTAAAAATATGATTTAAAATTTTATTTAGTGGATGATTTATCGGTCATCAATAAATCAATTGCTAAATTGGTCTCTATGTGATTAATTTATCAACTAATTTATATTTGGTTGATAATTACAAAGATTGAATTTACAATTATCATTTATTTTCTATCTCTAATTGAGTCACTAAATTATAAGTTTCTACTTGTATTTTTTCTCTTTTTTTCACTTGTTTTTTCTTTCCTCCGTCTATTTTTAATCAACTAAAATGTAAAGAATCCACAACCTAAATTATCTGAATTTAATTTTTTTCAAAAATTAAAAGTTATATTTATTTTCTCAAAAACTTAATCGAGTTTAGCAGTTTTTTCACAGACTAAAATGAATCTACAATATTTTTTACTCAATATTTACTCTTTAAAAATAAATTTTTACCATGTAACTTAAATAAAATAAAAAATGAGTTTTTGCTCGATTTCTAAATTGAGAGTCATGGTTGTTCTCTCATTCTCCTTACTAAGAGTAATGAAGGTGTAAATATTTATCACAAAAAGCAATATGATAGAAATCAATTTTGGTGGACTATCTCTGGAGTCTGGATGGCGATGAGGAGGATATGTTACATGTACCATTAGAATATGAGTCAAGTTTAATAAAATACGTTACATGTATTAAATTTTCAAATTTAACAAAAACATAAATTTTAATTTCAAATATAAATTTTAGTTTTTACAAAAATATAAATATATTTTTAATTCCTATAAAATTTATAATTTTCCAAATCTATTTCTTACATAAATTTAGCTTAATTTTAATCCTCGTTTTACTTTTATAAGTACTAGATACAAGAACTAAAAGCACTCATCTTTTTGTAATTTTTTTAAAAAAGAATAAAATTTATTTAAAGATTAAATTTAAAATGTTGTAATTTGTTCTAAAAATATATTTAACTATAGAACAATTCTTTGGCATCATTTATCCAAAATCAGATGTAGTACAGTTTGGTCGCATGCATCTATACAAAATGAGTGACAATACCACGGCAACTACATAACTACATAAGCATTCCAGAATTTAATTTGAGACTCCACAATCACTAACTAAGCACCTTATATACGACAAACAAGAGGTTGGCATTTATAGCAAGGTGCAAAACTAAGCTATTGGAATATAGAGTTGAGAGCAACATGAGTGACTTGACTTAGTCTCAAAATTAATACTCCGTGAGTTGGAGTTTTATAGAAGGGTTAAAATTAAATAAGGTTTTATAAATATATAAATTTTGTTTTTTTAGTTGTTATAAAAATTTTCTTCAAATTTTTTTTCTTTTAAATATTTTCTGTTATCAATTTCAATCATCGCTTTTTATCAATAATTTTGTATTCTACTAATTTTGTTGATGAAGAGACAACACAATATGGAAGCTGAAATTTTCAAAAAATATTGAATTTTTTATTTCGATGATATTTCATTATAGTCTTCCCACAAATTACTTATGGGCTTGGTGACACGTGACTACTGATCTTTTTTGTCATAGATGAGGCCATCACTCGGAAATTATTCTTCATACCATTCGTGATTGTGCAACAGCTAAGTTTATTTGGAACCTGTTGGCCTTAGATCAACATTACCAATTCTATATTTTGGAATGTGAGGAATGGATTACCGCTAATCTTCAATCTATCAATGGGATTATCTTTGCTATAGTTTGTTTGATTATTTGGAAAGCTAGCAATCAAGAGATTTTTTTTGGAGAAAACTGGACACATTGGCTTACTGTCAATAAAATTAAGACTCTTCATGCCACATTTACTCTGGTTTTTGGTACATCAAGTATTTCTCGCAACATTCGTCATGTCTTTTGATTGCCTCCTCCTGAGAATTATATTAAGCTTAATGTTGATGGCAACTCACTAATTACTTCGGCTTCTGTGGCATTGGCACCATTATGAATGTTGAGTTAATGGTTATGCTTTGGGGACTGGATTTATCTTGGAATGTTTGACATAATATTTTATTTGCGAATCAGGTTCTCTTGTGGCCATTGATATGGTAAAAAATGGAGTTCATTCGACTCACCCATGTGCTCCTAAGCTTTGTTGGAACCAAGTTGGTTCTATACTTAGAATTTTGATGTTTCCAAAAGTACTTTTATGTAATCTTATTTTTGACTTAGAGTAATAATGAAAAATGCCACCAGAAGATGACGTCACCAGTGGCAGAAGATGACGTCACCAGAACATAAAATCAGAAGCAGAAGATGAGAACACCAGAGGATAAAATCAAAGAAAGGCATCAGAGGATATCAGAGGATGTCGTCAAAGGCAAAACATCAAAGGACAAATAACATCATCAGATGATATCTTTCTTGGCCTAGATCAGAAGGAAGCAGAGTCTAGAAAGAGACCTGGTCAAGACCAGAAGGAAGCCTGTCAGAGGGAGACTTGGTCCAGACTTAATCCTGACCAGAAGATAGCTTGGTTGTGAATATAAGAATCAGTGCAGACTTAATCCAGACTTGGTCCAAAGCAGAAGATAACTGGTCCAGAACAAAAGACTTGGTCCAGACCAGAAGATAGCATGGTACAGAACATAAAACTCAGTCCAGATCAAAGGGTTAATGTCCAGATTAAAATATCATAAGTCCAGATTTAATTCAGATTCAATCCAGACTCAATCCAGATTTGATCAAGATCAAAAGATAAATCTCCAGATTAAAAGATCAATGGTCTAGATTAAAAGTCCAGATTTAATTCAGATTTAATTCAGATTTAATTCAGATTCCATCCAGACTCAGTCCAGACTTGGTCCAGATAAGAGGGAAAATGTTCAGATCAATGGTCCAGATTTAAATATCATGGCCCAGTGTTGGCCGAGATCAGAAGATCATAAAATAGTTCAGATAAGATCATATGATCCAGTGTTGGCCGAGATCAAAGGATCACAGAATTGGCACAGATCAGATTACATAGGTCCAGAGCTGGTCGAGATCAGAAGATCAAACGGTCCAGATTTTAATCTTGATAAAAATCAGTGAAGACTTGATTTAAAATTCGAAGAAGACTTGATTAAATTTTGATAGAAATTTGATCAAAGTATTAAAGGGATTTGATTAAAAAAATTCGCTGAAGACTTGAAGAAATTCGAATGCAATCTGAAGCTTAAAAAGATATGGTTTGAAATTAAAAGAAACAAGATTGGTCAACAGAATTTTCAAGTGCAATCTGAAGTTAAAAAGATACGGTTTTTATTTAAGTGAAACCCGATTGGCCAAGTTATTTTTGCAAGAGAATCTAGACAGATACAGCTCGAATTTGATCATGGAAGAAACCCTAATTTTCATCTATAAAAGAAGGCTCAAGGCAGAAGACTTTACATTGAAAATCAGTAACAGAGTCATAAACTTCCAGAGGCAAACACTCGAGTTTTCAGTGAGGTTAATTATGACTATCAGCTTTCCAGAAGCAAGTACTCTTGTTTTTTGTTCCCTTGTGTCAGATCTATATTGTTGAAGTAGAGTCTACAATCTGAAGAGTCAAAAGAAGTAGCAGGTGACTTAGCAATCATATTCAAGGTGTTGAAATCCCTTCTGCAATCTGGGGTTGTCAAATTGGTAGGAGAAGACTTGACTTGTGAAGTCGAGGTGTTGTGTTCCTCAAAATTCTAGGATTGTTAGACTGTTTGGGAAGACTAACTTGGAGGGTCAGTAGTGTTGTTGTAATTCAAAGGTTTTGAATTAGTGGAAAAATCCTTCGAGGTGAAGGGACTGGATGCAGCCTAGTTAATGGTGAACCAGGATAAATCTTTGTGTTGATTATTTTACTTTATCCGCTGCTAACTTTGCTTGTTTATATATCAGATTTTAAATAATCATCAAAAACAAAAAAAGAATTCAAGTAGTACAAACACAATTCAACCCCCCTTCTCGTGTTTGCACCTTTAATTGGCATCAGAGTTCGGTCTCAAGGCTGAGCACTTAACAGTGTTTGATGAAAGGTCCAAGGGGGTTCAACATATCAAAATCCAAAGAAGAATTTGGAGGCAACATCAACAGGCCACCACTGTTTGATGGAGATCACTTTGAATACTGGAAGGACAGAATGAGAAGCTTCTTCATCTCCCAAGATCCTGATCTCTAGACCTTGGTAGTCAAAGGCTACACTGCACCCACTATACCAGGAGATGAAACTGGTCAAGAATTGGATGTAGCAGATATGAATCCCAACCAGAGGAAGTTATACAAGCTGCATCACAAGTTCAAAACCATCATAATCAATGCTATCACATTTAAAGAATTTGACAGATGCACCAACAAGGAAACAGCAAAAAGCATCTATGACAGTCTGGTTCTGACCTATGAAGGAAGTCAACAGGTTCAAGAGGCAAAGGCAAACATACTGGTCAAATAGTATGAGCTGTTCAAGATGGAAGAGGATGAAAACATTGAAGCAATATTCTGCAGATTCCAGATTCTGGTATTAGGATTAAAAGTATTAAAGAAAAGCTACACCACTACAGATCATGTAAAGAAGATCCTCATAAGCTTACCAGCCAAATGGAGCCCAAAGATTACTGCAGTACAGGAAGCCAGAGATCTGAATACCTTGAGGCTTGAGGATCTGATCAACTCCCTCAAGTCTCATGAAATAGAGCTGGATGCAGATGAACCAAAGAAGAAGAAGACTTTAGCCCTTAAGTCAAAACAGAAGAAAGCTGCAAAGGTTGTATCAGAATCAGAGGATAGTGATTGTGAAGATGATGATCTTGCTTACATAACCAAGCAGATTGCAAAGATGTGGCAAAATAGAAAAAAGAAAGCTCCCATGAAAAATGGCAAATACTCCAATAGAGGAAAAGAAGAAGCTGACAAGAAAAGCATCATCTGCTATGGATGCAATGAACCTGGACATATCAAGTCAGAATGTCCAAACATGGAGAAGGAAAAGATCACAAGAAAGGTTCCAGATTCAAGAAGAAGGGTCTGATGGCAGCATGGGGTGCATCTGACTCAGAAGAGGAATCATGTGATGATGAAGATGTTGGAACCAAGTTGGTTCTAAGTACTTAGGATTTTGATGTTTACAAAAGCACTCCATGTAATCTTATTTTGAACCTTGAATTATTAAAACAAATGCCATCAGAAGCTGAAGTAATCAAAGCAGAAGATCAAAGGGTTCCAGAGATTGAATCCTGAAGGTACCAGAAGATACTCCAGGATGTCAAAACATCATCAGAAGGTATTTTTGCTGGCCCAGATCACAAGGAAGCAAAGTCAGAAGGAGACCTGGACCAGACCAGAAGGAAGCCTGCCAGAGGGAGACTTGATCCAGACCAGTAGAAGTCAAAAGTCAGACTTAATCCAGAAGTTATTCTGACCAGAAGATGGCCTGACAGTGAAATGATAAACAGCCCAGACTTGATCTAGACTTAATCAAAAGATAAGTTAAAGGGTCCAGAACAAGAGCTTCAACCCAGATTTGACCCAGACCATAAGATAGCATGGTTCAGGGTATGAAACTAAGTCCAGACCAGAAGAAATTATCTCTAGAATTGATCCAGAACTGATCCAAAACAGAAGGTAAAATGTCCAGACTGAAATATTATTTGTCCAAATTTAATTTCAGTTTAATCCAGACCAAGTCCAGAATTGGTCCAGATCAGAGGGAAGATATTCATATCAATGGTTCAGATTTAAGTATTTGGCCCAGTGTTGGCCGAGATCATAAGATCAAACCATGGCCCAGTGTTGGCCGAAATCAGAAGGTCAGAATGTGTGGTCCAGCAGTGGCCGAGATCAGAGGATCACAGCATATCAGTTTGCAAGTCCAGGATGGCCAAGATCAGAAGATCAGAAGATCAGAAAGTGTGGTCCAGGGTTGGCCGAAATCAGAGGATCACAGCATATCACTTAGTATGGTCCAGATGTGGACTAGCGCAGAAGATCAAATGGACCAGATTTAATCGTGAGGATTAACGGTGGAGATTTTAATTTATTTTGATCAAAGTATTAAAAAGATTTGTTACAAAAATAAAGTGAAGTATTGTGGAACTCAGGAGCTGTTGGCGGGAAGAAACTAAAGACATGATTGGCCAGTTATTTTTGAAAGAAAATCTGAAGCTTAAAAAAGATATGTTTTTTATTTAAATGAAGCCCAATTGGTCAAGATATTTTTGCAAGAGAACCCAGCAAGATTCAGCTCGAAATTAAGCTTGGAAGAGGCCCTAATCTGCATCTATAAAAGGAGGCTCAAGGCAGAATACTTAGTATCGAAAATCACAAAAGAGTCATACACTTCCAAAGCAAACACTCAAGTTTTCAGTGAGGTTAATTGTAAGTTCCAGCTTTCAAGAAGCAAGCACTCGTGTTATTTTATTTCCCTTGTGTTAGATCTAAGTTGTTGAAGTAGAGTCTACAATCTGAGGGACTCAGAAGGGGTAGCAGATTACTTGGCAATTAGATTCAAGGCGTTGTAATTCCTTCTACAATCTGGGGTTGTCAGATTGGCAGGAGAAGACTTAACTTAGGAAGTCAAGGTGTTGTATTCCTAAAGAGTCTAGGATTGTTGGACTGTTTGAGAAGACTGACTTGGAGGGTCAGTGGAACTGTTGTAATTCAAGGTTTGAATTAGTGAAATCCTTCAAGGTGAAGGGACTGGACGTAGCCCCGTTAACGGTGAACCAGTATAAAAATTCTGTGTTTTATTTTTACTTTATATCCGCTGCTAACTCTGATTTTATTCATACATCAAGTTTTGTTTTAAAAGTGTAAAAACAGGAAAAGTATTCAAGTTAGTCAAACACAATTCAACCCCCCCTTCTCGTGTTTGCACCTTTAGAAGAGGCAGAAACAGCTATGATGGCTCACATCAAGTTTGCCTCTAGACTCCATAAAGGTACTAGATCTGGAAGAAAAGCAGAAGGTAAGAAGAATGGACAAATCATTCATTCCAGCAAGTCTTGAAGCACATAAGACAAAGCAGTATTGGCTCTGATGGCACATACCAACTCGAGTTCTGGATCCAGCACAGACTTTGGAACTAATTCAGAAGATGAAAACAAAGAGGTATTCTCTGATCTTACTAAATCTGAATTAATTACTGCTCTTAAAGACTTTCTAAATGTCCACAACAAGATGTCTTTAAAACTGAAAACTCTTAGGGAAGAAAAGAAAATTCTAACCAAAGTACAAATTTTAAAGAATCAGAATGCTGAGTTTGCAACTGAAAACACTAATTTTAAAACTGAAGTTGCCAGACTCAATTATGAAAATCTAACTCTCAAAAGTAATATTTGCTCTACTTCCAATACTGTTTGTGAATATGATATGCATGAACAAGCTTTTCAAAACTTTATTGCAAATGGTATGGAAAGAAGTAAGTATGCTTCCATGATTTATGGAATCAGTAACAATGGTAAGAGAGGAATAGGTTTTACTCAATCTGTTGCTGAAATTAAATTTGTTCATTCTAATGTTATGTGTATTATTTGTGCTAAAAAGGGTCATTCTAAATTGTCTTGTCCTATGATAAAATATGGGAAAGACAAGAGATCTGTGAAGTCTAACAAACCTGAACCCAACCAGTTTTGGGTACCAAAGAACAAAATTGTTTATGTTGCAGATATTCTGAGCAACCAGAAGTAAACACCAATCATGGTGCCTGGTCAATGGATGCTGGCAATGCACACACAGAAAAAGGTGTATGTTCTAGTTTCCACCAGACAGAAGCAAAATGAGTCTGATGAAAGAAGGTCTGGTCAGCACAATTCACACCACAATCAGAACTAGAACCAGAACCAGTATCAGAATCAGAGGTTCAGCCACAAACAGTAGAATTACCAGAATCACCATAAGTTCCAGAATCACCAGAGGAACATGGTGTATCAGCCAAAGCAGAATCAAGGGAACAGTTCAACCAGTCTGAACAAGCCAGAAACAGAACTGGCTCTGAAGGCTCGTACAGAATCTGATTACAGCACTGAGACTGACTCTAATGGTGAAGTATCAGAAGAAGAAAGGTTTGATCTGCAACACAAAGCATGGTATCTGTACAGTGGATGCTCCAAGCATATGACTGGAGACAGATCAATGTTCCAGAAGCTGACTTTGAAGAAAGGAGGCAAGGTTTCCTTTGGAGGAAACCAGAAAGGTCAGATCATTGGTACAGGCACAGTTGGTAACAGTTCTTCTTCCTTATCTATTAAAAATGTTTTATTAGTTAAAGGTCTGAATCACAATCTGTTAAGCATTAGTCAGCTAAGTGACTGCAAGTATGATGTTGTGTTTAATCAGAAAACCTGCAAGGCTGTTAGTCAAAAAGATGGATCTTTTTTGTTCACTGGTGTTAGGCAGAATAATGTCTATAAGATAGATCTGTTTAGTGTAGTTAAGCAGAAAGTTAAGTGTCTTTTATCTGTTAGAGAGGAAAATCTGATTTGGCACAAAAGGTTAGGCCATGCAAACCCTAGGCTGGTTTCTGAGTTAAGTAAACTTCAGCTAGTGAGAGGTCTCCCCAAACTAAGTACCAAATCTGAGATTCTGTGTGAAACATGTCAAAAAGGTAAACAGACCAAAAGCTCTTTTAAACCTAAAAACTGTATTTCTACTTCACAACCTCTTGAACTGCTTCATTTAGATCTGTTTGGTCCTGTTCAAATTGCATCCCTTGGTGGTATGAAGTATGGGTTTGTCATAGTTGATGATTACTCAAGATGGACTTGGGTAAAGTTTCTGAGAAATAAAGATGAATCCCATAAGGTATTTATTTCTTTTTGCAAGCAAGTTATGAAGTGATCATGGAGGTGAGTTTGAGAACAGGTACTTTGAAGAATTTTGTGATGAGAATGGTATCTCTCACAACTTCTCATCCCCCAGAACACCTCAATAGAATGGAGTTGTTTAAAGGAATAACATGTCACTGCAGGAGATGGCCAAAACCATGCTGAATGACATGAATTTTGCTACCTACCTATGGGCAGAAGCTGTCAACACTGCATGCTACATCCAGAACAGAGTTTACATCAGGTCTATTCTAAAAAAAACTCCATATGAACTGTGGAAAGGTAAGAAACCTGATATTTCCTATTTAAACAGTTTGGCTGCATTTGTTATATGTTAAACACTAAGGATAATCTTGCAAAATTTGATTCCAGATCTCAAAAGTGTACCTTCATTGGTTACTTTGAGATCAAAAGCTTATAGAGTGTTTAATAAAGAAACTAACACTATGGAGGAGTCCATACACATTAAGTTTGATGACAAACATCTTGACTATGAAAAGTCAAAGCAAGATGAGGAAATTGCAGGTTTACCAGAAGCACGGGAAACAAGAGCATATCAAACAACAGAACCAAAGAAAGAAAAGGATGAAAGCAAATTCGAAGATAATGTTGAACCTGAAGACAAGTCAGAAGGAAAGAATGGGTGGAAGTACAAGTCTTCACATCCAGAAACACTAATTATTGGAAGCGCAGCTGAACCATTGAAAATCATATCATCACTTAAAGAAACAAGTCTGTTTGGTTTACTTTCTACCATTTAACCAACTACTGTTGATGAAGCACTGGCAGAAGAAGGATGGATTCTTGCAATGCAAGAAGAGCTGAATGAGTTTGAAAGGAATGATGTTTGGGATCTGGTGTCCAGACCACACAAAAATATCATTGGAACCAAGTGGGTGTTCAGGAACAAACTCAATGAAAAAGGTGAAGTAGTCAGGAATACAATCAGCAAGAAGGCATTGATTACACTGAGACTTTTGCTCCAGTAGCCAGGTTAGAAGCAATTCGTATCCTACTCTCTTTTGCTACAAATCATGATATTACTTTGTATCAAATGGATGTCAAAAGTGCTTTCTTAAATGGTTATATAAGTAAGGAAGTCTATGTCAAACAGCCCTCAGGTTTTGAAAGTTTTGATTTTGCAAACCATGTTTTTAAACTTAAAAAATCTTTATATGGTTTAAAACAAGCACCTAGGGCATGGTATGACAGACTTAGCAATTTCTTACTTAAAAATTAGTTTGATAGAGGCCAAATAGATAACACTTTGTTTAGAAAATCCATTAAAAATGATATTCTGATCATTCAAGTTTATGTTGATGATATTATCTTTGGATCCTCTAATGGCACTCTCTGCCAAGAGTTTTCTGATTTGATGCAGTAAGAGTTTCAGATGAGCATGATGGGAGAACTTAAGTTCTTCCTAGGAATTCAGATTAAGCAAGGGAAAAGAGGTATACTCATTCACCAATCTAAGTACACTAAAGAACTTCTCAAAAAGTTCAAGATGAGTGATTGTAAGCCTATGGCCACCCCCATGCACCCCACCTACTCACTTGAAAAAGATGAATCCGGCCAAAAGGTAGACCAGAAAACATACAGAGGTATGATTGGATCCCTTCTTTACCTAATTGCTTCTAGACCTGACATTTTGTTTAGTGTTTGTGTATGTGCTTGTTTTCAAGCTGACCCTAGGGACTCCCACTTAACTGCTGTCAAAAGAATCCTTAGATACCTTAAAGGAACCAAGCATCACTTTATCAGAGACCATGTTCAAAAGGGAACAATAAGCATCCAGTTTGTAGACACAGATCATCAATGGGCTGATATCTTCAACAAACCATTGCCTGAAGATCGATTTGAATTCATCAAGAAGCATCTCAACATAATCTTCATATCTGACTAGATCAAGTAGTCTTTTTAGAGGAGTATTTTTTAAATTTTTATTTTTTGTCTTTTATTTTCTGTTATTTATTTTTTTGTACTCTGTAAAAATAAAAAATAAACCTCTTTTTGGCTGATGACAAAAAGGGGGAGAGAAAGTAAGAGAGAAAATAAAGAAGGAGTTGAAAAGGAGAAATGATAAGAAGAAAAGAAATAGTGACAAAAGAAGGAGTTGAAAATGAGAGGAAAAATATGGGGCATTAGACTTAGGGGGAGAAGCTTGATCTGAGGGGGAGCCTAACAAAATAAGTTATCAAAAATACAAGGTTTTGTCATCATCAAAAAGGGGGAGATTGTTGGAACCAAGTTGGTTCTATACTTAGAATTTTGATGTTTACAAAAGTACTTTTATGTAATCTTATTTTTGACTTAGAATAATAATGAAAAATGCCACCAGAAGATGACGTCACCAGAGGCAAAAGATGACGTCACCAGAAGATAAAATCAGAAGCAGAAGATGAGGACACCAGAGGATAAAATCAGAGAAAGGCACCAGAGGATACACCTCCAGAGGATGTCATCAAAGGCAAAACATCAAAGGACAAATAACATCATCAGATGATATCTTTCTTGGCCCAGATCAGAAGGAAGCAGAGTCCAGTAGGAGACCTGGCCAAGAGCAGAAGGAAGCCTGTCAGAGGGAGACTTGGTCTAGACCAGAAGGAAACATAAGTCAGACTTGGTCCAGACTTAATCCTGACCAGAAGATAGCTTGGTTGTGAATATAAGAATCAGTGCAGACTTAATCCAGACTTGGTCCAAAGCAGAAGATAACTGGTCCAGAACAAATGACTTGGTCCAGACCAGAAGATAGCATGGTCCAAAACATAAAACTCAGTCCAGATCAGAGGATTAATGTCCAAATTAAAATATCATAAGTCCATATTTAAATTAGATTCAATCCAGACTCAGTCCAGATTTGATCCAGATCAGAAGATAAATGTCCAGATTAAAAGATCAATGGTCTAGATTAAAAGTCCAGATTTAATTCAGATTCAATCCAGACTCAGTCCAGACTTGATCCATATCAGAGGGAAAATGTTCAGATCAATGGTCCAGATTTAAATATCATGGCCCAGTGTTGGCTGAGATCAGAAGATCATAAAATAGTTCAGATCAGATCATATGATCTAGTGTTGGCCAAGATTAGAGGATCACAGAATTGGCATAGATCAGATTACATAAGTCTAGAGTTGGTCGAGATCAGAAGATCAAACGGTCCAGATTTTAATCTTGATGAAAATCAGTGAAGAATTGATTTAAAATTCGAAGAAGACTTGATTAAATTTTGATATAAATTTGATCAAAGTATTAAGGGGATTTGATTAAAAAAGTTCACTGAAGGCTTGAAGAAATTTGAATGCAATCTGAAGCTTAAAAAGATATGGTTTGAAATTAAAAGAAACAAGATTGGTCAACAGAATTTTCAAGTGCAATCTGAAGTTAAAAAGATACGGTTTTTATTTAAGTGAAACCCGATTGGCCAAGTTATTTTTGCAAGAGAATCTGGACAGATATAGCTTGAATTTGATCATGGAAGAAACCCTAATTTTCATCTATAAAAGAAGGCTCAAGGCAGAAGACTTAGCATCAAAAATCAGTAAAAGAGTCATAAACTTCCAGAGGCAAACACTCGAGTTTTCAGTGAGGTTAATTGTGAGTATCAACTTTCCAGAAGCAAGTACTCTTTTTTTCGTTCCCTTGTGTCAAATCTATATTTTTGAAGTAGAGTCTACAATCTGAAGAGTCAGAAGAAGTAGCAAGTGACTTAGTAATTAGATTCAAGGTGTTGAAATCCCTTCTGCAATCTGGGGTTGTAAGATTGGTAGGAGAAGACTTGACTTGTGAAGTCAAGGTGTTGTGTTCCTCAAAAGTCTAGGATTGTTAGACTGTTTGGGAAGACTGACTTGGAGGGTCAGTAGTGTTGTTGTAATTCAAAGGTTTTGAATTAGTGGAAAAATCCTTCGAGGTGAAGGGACTAGATGTAGCCTAGTTAATGGTGAACCAGGATAAATCTTTGTGTTGATTATTTTACTTTATCCGCTGCTAACTCTACTTGTTTATATATCAGATTTTAAATAATCATCAAAAACAGAAAAAGAATTCAAATAATACAAACACAACTCAACCCTTCCCCTTCTCGTGTTTGCAACTTCAAGCTTAAGGCTATACAAAAGTAGAAAGACTTCCAATGGACCTCTCTTTTATGCACACCTTGCAGGAAGATAATATGTGTGCAAATTGTCTTGCTAAGAATGGAGCTTTGCAGGATTCTTTCCACACTTGGTCATTTTATTCTCTCATATGCTATTGGTCATGTAATCTCAAGAAGTTAGTTTGCTTGTTGTTGTCTTTTCATTTTCATACGCATCACAAAAAAAAAGTATACATGCAAGTTCAATTGACTTTTTTTAATGATGTGTGTCGTACTCCAATTTTATCTTGCCAATTGAATTGAAATAATCATAATATGTTTGATTGTATGTTTACTATCAGTTTAATTCTCTTCATAAAATAAAATAAAAAATAATCTTCATTTTAATTATTAATCTAAAAATAAATAAAAACAAAGTAAAAATATAAAATAGAATTAAAAGTGATAAGGTCAAGGTTACAAAAAAGAATAAATTACAATCAATACAATGGAGTTCATGATATTACAAGAGTATCAATTAAAAAATGATATATAATAAAACTAAACCAATAAAAATAACTAGATAACGCAAGTGTTTGAAACAAAAACAAAAAGACAAACCGATTGGTCAAACTAATGTGCCTATATCTAACTAAGTACTAGAAAATATAAACCCAAAGCTGCAAATAGAAAAAACTCTTTAGCTCCCAACAAACCAGCTCTAATACTTACACACAAATAGAAGATTAATGCATAAACATAGCAATATAAAAACAAATAAACTAAAAATGTGAATGCATCAGATATGTAGAGGAAATCATATTATGAACAAAGAAAATGAAATTAATGGAGAAAACAAGGATAGATATAGAGGAGGAAAACAACTAAACAAGTGAAAAAACTCTATAAATACACGGTTGTTTTTTAGAAAGAGTAATTGGTTTTTGATTGAAATATAATACTAACTCACTTGAAAAAGAAACACACACACATACAAAGAAGAAGAAGAGTAGGAGTAGAAGAAAAAAAAGGAAGCGGTAACTGATTCTTACAAAAGTATTCATCTTTTCTTGATACTATTGAGGTATCTTCTTTTTCTTTCTATAATCACTCTATTGTTATAAAAATGTAATGTTGATATTTGTACTTAGACTAAAAACAAAATAATATTATAGATGAGAAAATAAACTTAGAAAAAATAAGACTAAAAACTCAAACCTTCGATGTCGTCTTCGTCGTCGTCGTCGGAACGACAACTATACCTTTTGGCGCTGCCATACTCAGTCATTAGGTCATGTCTCTCCCTCTCGGTTTCTTCATTTTTCTTTTTCTCTGTTTTTTTATTTTATTTTCTTTCTTTTCTTCTTCCCTCTCTATTTCTAATTCTTGCCGTCCCCACTCCCATTTTTCTTTTCTGCTTTTAGTAGATTTAGGATTACTTTCCTTTTTATATTTTATTTTCTTTTCCTTTTTACTTATATATTGAAATTAGGTTTTGGTTCAAGCCCTTTTTTTTCTTGTTTCATGCCTTCATAATTCATTTTTTAAACAAGTCCAATATTTTTATATATTAAGTTTAATTTGTTTTTAACAAATATTAAATCTTTCAAAAAAACACAAATAAATATTTTATTAAAGGTTAACTAAATGTGATATTTTTTTAATCTTTGAGTTGTTAGGACACAAGTTGTACAACTTGGTGGTTTTAAAGCTCATTTTTATAACAAAAAATAATAAAAATATTCTTAATCGGGTTAACTAGATGGGATATCATTTTAATCCTTGAGTTTTTAGGCACAAGTTGTATAACTTGTTAGTCTCAAAACTCGTTTTTTTAAATAATTATTTAAATCAAGCAAACTCATTTTCTTTCGTTAAAATAACTTGTTTTACCTAATTTTTTTATCAACAACAAAACACTTTATTTAAAAACAATCAACACATCCGCATTTTTTACTCAAGAACTAAGTAGTTTTGATTTCTTCATCGCACCTGGTGATACATATGAGCAAGATCACACTCTTGTCAAGCACAATAATAAAAAATCTTTTCCTCTCTCTCTATTTTGAATACTCTTTTATTTCAGCATCACATTTATAAAAAATTATATTCACATTTAACTAATAAGGAGAAATAAATATTCTAAAGTTTACATAAATTTTTGCACAATTAATTATAGATAATCTTTTTTTAACGGATGTGATATGGTGGTAATACCTTCTATACACATAACTGACTCATGAACCTTAAATCTGGTTTCAAAGACCATTTTTCTATTTTTAAGAGTTTCTCAATATTTTTTCTATTAAAATAAACTTTGGTGGTGACTATATTGAATTCGAGCTAATCCTCAAAATTTTAGGTCATGATGTGTCACTGTTAAGACCGTCAAACATCCTTAATTTAACAAATTAACCATTTCATCTTTAATTCATACAGAGTTCAACACTTATCAATACCTAAAGCGAACTCTAAAGTAAAATATTGATAAAAAAATAAAGGTCTTTCTAATAGCAACAACAATATTTTACTATAAGTTTATTTAAATTCTACATTTCTTATTTTATGAGATGCAAAATATTTTAATTAAATATGTCAATAGTTGTATTCTTTTATAATTGTAAGGCCTTTTATTTGTTATACTACTTACATATTTATATTTTTGAAGATTAAATATACATGAAAAATTAATTATCTTTCGTAGACTTAAAGTCCTAACTTTGACTTTTAAATCGGCTGCGCGCTCGTGTGTATATATATATCGCCACATAATATGTACGTTAGATCACATTTTGACACATTCTTGACAACAATATGTATACATATTGCTCATACTATCTTTGTTTCTATTTATATATACATTTTGTATTTTTTACACTGCTTAAGAAGAGTAAAAAGTGAATTTAACACATTTTATATTTGAAATTCCTAATATGTTTTTTATACATGAATTTATTTAGTTTGTCATTTTATCTTTTAACATAAAATAGTAGAATTAATAAAGAGTATGGTAATTCGAATTCCAAAGCTTTTAATTTTAATAGTAAAATAATGAATAGATTTGTATTATAGTGCATGCTTCATGCATGTAGCCATTTCGTCATGGCCCCCACACTATATGGGTTGTGACTGAAAAGAATAATTCCTATTTAAACAAGGGAGAATGCATTTTTAATGAAAACTTGGAAGTACACTAATTAAAAGAAGATAAAGAAAAATGCAAAATGCAAGAGTACACATGTCTAGTACTATTATTAGTTCCTCTTCCACCTTAAAACTCTATACTTTTGTTCTCCACAATGTTCATACACAAAATCGAGCTGTGGAACAATCCTGTAAAGCATTCCATCCACTTTCATTGAATACCACATCCTCCATCTCTTCCAAAAAATGAGTGGAAAGATGAAAACTCCAAACCCAAAAGTGACTCCTAACTCTACACTTAAGAAATTCCAATCAATTGAACTTGTATCATCAGAATAAGTTGTTTTAGATTCTTGTTTAACTCCTTCACCACTACTACAATTTTGTGTAAGTGGAGGTCCACACAACCCTTCATTTCCTATAAATGAATCAGCTTGAAAAGATTGAATTTGAGTTCCAGTTGGTATTTTTCCCACCAGGTGATTATAAGACATGTTCATGACTGAAATATATGTTAACATTGAAAGTTCTGTTGGAATCTCTCCACTTAAGGAGTTGATAGACAAGTCCAATGACTCAAGATGTTTTAGGTTCCCTAGAGAAGAAGGTATGCTACCTGAGAAAGCATTTTGTGACAAGTTAAGAGCATGAAGTCCTTTGAGACTCATAAGCTCTTTTGGTATTGGCCCTTCAAAGTGGTTAGATGAGAAATCCAATGAAGTGAAAGCTATGAGAATTTTAGCAAAATTAAATTGTTGACCTTTATTGACAATTGTAACTGAATCTTCATAAGTTCTAATACCATCACCTTCCTCATAAATATGAGTGAGTATATGGTCTATCAAATAAGGTGGTTCTCCTGCATTAAGTTTTATTGCTCTCTTTTGAAGCTCACTGCCAAGATCTGCTATTGCATGAATGAAATTCAATGGATTGAAGTTATCATAGAGATTAAAATATAAATGGCCAAACCTTCCACCATTATCTTCATCAAGCATCAATGCTTTCCAACTTTGTAACAATGTTGAAGGTAAATTACCACTGAAATTATTGGCTGATATATCAACAATTTGAAGATTCTCCCAAGGGGCAATGTTATTTGAACATCCAATATTTCCATGCAATTTGTTTGTCCTTAAAATCATGACTCTAAGGGAGGAAATGTTGTTCAAGAAGCAAGGAAATTTATCAATTAATTGATTGTTTCCCAAGTTAAGAACTTGCATGTGTTTGCAATTAGCTAAAGATTTTGGAATGGTTCCCTTCAATTGATTTCCACTGAGATCTAGAAACCTTAGACTACATGATGTTGGGAATGTATCTGAAATATAGCCATTGAGTTTATTTCCACCAAGATTTAATAGCCTAAAAGTGCTACTCTTTCTAGTCAAACAAATAGGAATTAATCCATTGAAACTATTATGTGAAAGATCAAGTGCTCTAAGACCTGAAATGTTGCACAATGATTCATGGACTCTTCCATTGAAACTGTTGTTTGAAAGAGAGAGAAAAAATAAAAAAGGAATGTGGCCACCAATTTCTTTTAAGTTAATAGAGGTGAATCTATTACTTGAATAGTCCAAATAGATGGCATTTTTAAAAGAAGTTGGTGCATGCCCTTTTATTTGATTTGAATGAAGATCAAGTTTCAACAAATCTGAACTAAGATTCTGAGAAGACCCTTTAAAACCTGTGATAAAATTATTGGAAACATTTAGGATGACCAAATACTCAAAACTCCAAATCCAGGCTGGTATTGGTCCTGAAATCTTGTTGTTGGATAAGTCTAGAAGTGTTAGTAAGGATTTATGTTTCAAAAAGTGAGGGAATTCTCTCAAATTGCACGACGACAACCAGAGGCGTTTCAAATTTGGAAAAGATGATGCCTCATAGCCATATCTAATACTTGTATCAATCAACAAGTTGTTATGTGCAAGATCAAGTGTACTCAAATTTTGCAGCCTTCCAATTACATCAAGTTGAATAGTACCATTGAACTTGTTTTTAGAAAGTTGAAGCAAAAGGAGTCTTTTGAGTTCGAAGATTGACATAGGAATAGGCCCTTCAAAATTGTTTCCACTTAAATCAACCATCTCTAATGATGACAAAGAAGCATTTGGAATTTCTTCCAATGTACCATTAAATTTGTTGTAATAAAGCATGAGTATTTGAAGTGATTGAAGTCTAAACAATGATGAGGGGGTTTTCCCTTCAAGTGAGTTATCTCCTAAATCAATTTTCATGAGATTTATTAGTCCCTCAAAATTGCTAGATGGAACTAGACCCTTGAAATTATTATGATTGAAAGATAAAACTTTGAGGGACTTGGACCTATTAAATGATGGAATAGAACCAGTGAAGTTGTTGTAAGACAAGTCTAGATAGACAAGTTTTGTAAGATCAGAAATTGAATTAGGAAGCTTTCCATTGAAGTTGCAATATGATAAGTCTAATGTTGACAATTGTGTCAAATTGTTAATAGACTCTATAATAGGTCCTGAAAAATTTGTATTTGATAAATTCAAGTACCTCAAATTGTTTAGCTTTTGAAACTCAGAATGAATATCAGAATTGAACTGATTATAGGCCAAATTCAAACTCTCTAGATACTTTAAGTTGAAGAGATTAGTTTCAACTTTTCCAGTGATAAATTCATTGCTCAAGTCAAGAGCTATAACATGTCCTCTGTTGTTGCATGCTACACCATTCCATTCACAACAATCATCACTTTGGTTCCAATGAACAAGTTTTTGGGACATGGTGTGGTTGAATATGAGGTTGGTCTTCAACTGAAGCAACAAAGATTGTTGGTTACCAAGACAAAGTCCAGTCACCAAAACAATATTGATGCTTAGATTTATGAGGCAAAAGGGTAGTAGCAAAGTAAGCCATAATAAGATCATTGTAATTGAAAATAGTTCTGAGAAGCAAACCCACTAAAACAAATGGTTTAAGGTTGAAGATGGTGTTTTGCATTTGAGTGGATGTTATCTCTCCATTTTATAGATTCTCATGTAGTGTAGGATTTTTTTGGAGTCCACAACTTTTCTTGAATACTTTTTTTCTTGTAAAAGTTTAACACCAAAATTCACACATTAATATATTCTAATTATGCAAATATAATATAATTTAAAAGAATAAACAGGAAAAAAGAAAATTTGATAAATGTAAGCAAAAATTTAAAGAATCTAAATATTACAAAAAATGTATAAATAATTAAACTATTAACTATTAAAAAATTTATAAAATTTAAAGTTAAATTTTTAAAGTGTTTTATTAATATTGTGATTTATAAAGTCGACAGTTTTGCATTTGAGTGGATGCTATCTCTCCCTTTTATAAATTTTCAAGTAGTGTTAGGGCTTCTTTGAAATCCAAAACTTTACTTGACTACTCTCTCCCTTTTATAGATTTTCAAGCTTACTTGAATAAAAAATGTTATCCTAAAATAGATGACTCTTTTAACTATTAATGTAAAATTAATTATTTTTTTTAATTTAATTAATATTATTTACATCTTTATTAAGTAAAAATTACTACATATGTCTTTAAATATAGATATTTTTTGAAATTTTTCTTTTTCCATAAAATATCTTTCAATTTTTTAATTGCATTGGTTATTTCTTTATTAACTCATCTTTATTTATGTTATATCTTTTTTTACAATATGTAATAAATATCACAATAAAATCATAAACTAATTATTTTTCTTCAAATATAAATTAATAAAACAATTCAAATTATCAATAAATTTAATATTCCAACCATTTTTCTTAATTCTCATAATTTAGTCAACAGATCTTATATATAGAGACAAAGGTAATATTAGCATCGCTGTCAAGTTAATATATTTTAGGCTAAATAGCACATGTTGTCCCTTAACTTATTAGTCCTTTATCTTTTTTTTTCTGGTTTGGTCCTTTAATTATTTTAATTTTAAATGACAATTCGATCTTTTATGTTTTAAAATGTCAACAATATTATCCTTTTTTTTACAAAAATTCATCAAAATTTTCAACCAAAATCCATAAAATTAATTATATTCTTTCATATAATACAAATTTCATCAAATTTGTAACTCAAATCTTCAAATAAACTCATATTTTCATTCTTTATTTCACTTAAAATTAAAATGAAGGACCAAATCGGGAAGAAAAAAAAGATAAAGGACTAAAACGTTAACTGAAATTAAGTTAATGGACTACGGGTGCTATTTAGCCTATATTTTATTTTGGATTTAGTAATGTTGTATTACTTTGAAATAAAATATAAACAAAAAGGATATATATATATATATATATGAAAATTAATTTGATATATCTTATCTTAATTTTGAATTAGATATATCAACTTTGCATATATCATTGTTGTTTATATTTTATTTTGGAGGAAATATACACCACTTAAATAACGATAATTTAATAAAAATATTTTCCTTTCCCTTTTATTTATAATTTTTTTTAATTTGTATAAAATAATCAAACAAATCATTAATCTGAGATACAAGAGAGTATGTTATTGACATATTTATTACTCTTAAACTTCATTTTTTTGACAAAATTAACTATTTTTTTAAAATATATTTTTCTAATTTTTATTTTATTTTTAATATCTTGAAATTGGTGAATATGTCTTAAATTCTCACAACCACCACAAACACAATTGTGTGGTATAGCAGCAGTTGAATAAGTCATCAGTCCAACTTAGTCTTCATCAATGACCAATTGACCACTGCCGCTTGGACATTTCAAAATATGCACAAGATCAAATATTACCTCAGTCTTTGTATAACTCTTTTTATCAATGAACAAAAGTTAATAAAAAAATATTTTTATATCAAATTTGTTAATAATATTTTTTTTTAAATTATTCATCAATTATTAAGATAGAGAATGAGTTTGTCTTTTAATTCTTTATATTTAATTAAGAGTATTTTTGTGAAAAACTAATTAATACTTCTTGTAATTTAAAAATGTCTAATATAAAGTGACAATTTTTTTTTAAAGAGAGTTTTACATATAGAGAGGGAAGTAGTGTTACCTATGTCTTTAATTATAAATACCATTTAAAAAAAAAGTTTCTAAATATAAACACTTTTTAAAGTATTAGGTGTATTTATTTATTTTCAAAACATAACTCTTTTTTCTTAATAAACGTAACTCTTATTAAAATTATTAATTTATTTTGAAATATAAAAAATTAAGCTAAACACGTTTCAATACAAGGATTATCTTATGAACATTAATACATATAAAATGAACAGATTAAATTTACAACCTACTTTTTTAAAATATGTGAAAAAAAGTAATGACTACTTGTAAAAAGTTACAAAATTACTAATATTCAAATTAAATATTTTTTCTGTCCCAAACTATTCATATCAACTATTAATTTATTTTTATTATCATAAATGTAAAATAAAAAATAATAATTTGGAATTGATACACACAACATTAATTATACAATTGTTATAAAATTATTAAAGTTGCATTGCAAATTAAAAGTGACAATTATTTTCATATTTGTGAACAAATATTTTTTATAAATATAACAATTAAGAAAAGGAGCACATGTGAATAATCAACATCAATTGACTTGTTTGTGCGGTCAATAGAGGACTTCCTAGCTTACTTGCATTCTACTCCTTTCAAAATCAACTATTAATAAAAATTGATTAAATTATGTATATTATGAAAGGTAATTAATTACATTTAATAGTATATCACTCCAATTAAAAATTAAATCTATTGTTTAAATTTCTCTCTAATATTAATAAACTGAATCATTTAAAATATAAAAATTAAATCAAATTAGAGTTTTTATTATTTTATTTAATTATGAAATGTAAGGGTTAATTATATTTATATTTTATTTTGAAAACAGTATTGAATTGTGAAACTCACTCGAGTCAATTACGTTGCTCTCAAGTCTATATTCCAGTAAGAGCTTAATTTGGTACCTTGATATAAATCTCATCTGGTTTTTTGTCCTATATCTAAAATTAACTATTGAAATACTTAAATAGTTGCCGTGGTGTTGAAGATACTTATTGTCTTTGTACGCGGGAAAACCTTGCATAACTCACATCCAAACATAGTTATTCATTTATTTTAGATGAGACCCAACATTTCTTATATACGATCTTTCAATGATGGATGCCTAGAACTACTCTATTTATCACATATTATATGATATTTTAATAAATAAAAAAATCAATTAGTCTTAATATATTTATTGTCCTTTTACAACCCTAATAATGTAGTTACTTCCAAGGGGTGAATCGACTTTGGCCATCATTTATTGGTTGGAAATTACTTCAAGGAAGAAAACTATAAGAGTGGAACACTGAAACTATTACAAAAGGGGTTATTTGAAACATTCATCTACAATATTGTGTGTTATGCTTTGATGAGGTGGAAACACATAACCATTTGTTTTTTACGTAATATTACGTAAAAGAAATTTGGCAGAGCATTTTCATTTGGTTTGATTGGATTTCCACCGGTTGGGGGAGTGGGGCGGTAGATAATTTTTCTACTTTCATTTCTCTCTTGAAAAATGCAAAAAATAAAAAAAAGTTAAAAATATCATGTTTAGTTTGCCTAGCAACAGCCTTATCTATTTGGTCCAATTTGTTATAAACTTTTAAAAAGGTAATTTTAATTTTATATTTTCAAAAATTATTTGTTTGAGAAATTACTAAAAAATATTATAAATTATTTTGAATTTATTTGTTATAGATTAAAAAATTATTGACATTTAATAATTTAAATATTTATTATTAGAGATTTTAACGTGATAAAAATAATAATTGTTTTTTTTAAAATACATTTTTTGAGAAGCTTCTCGTTTTAGTTATTTTTCAAAATTTTATTACATAAAGAAATCGTAACAAACAGACTAAATACTTAAAATAATATTTTATGATAAATTATTTAAATCAATTTTTTATATAAAATTTTAAAAAAAAAATTATTCTTAAAAAAATTGTAACAAACGGGTCCACTAATAATATCTTCCGGGGAAGATGCAAATTCGAAGGAGGTAATAGATTTTATTAAAAGAATATCATAGTTTAGGTTTATTAATTGGAAAGCTAAAGACGAAATTTGTTTTCTGCAATTAGTGGATTAGTCCATTATCGACATATATGATATTGTACTATGTCGGTCTATATGAGGGGAGTTTTAAATCCAATTAAATTTAGACATGCACGTTGCTTGCAATTGAAAGTAATATTTTGTGTATGTTATTGAGTAATTTTTAGTGTGATATTGTGAAAATGTAATTACTTATTTTAATGTGAAATCAACCATCAAATCTGTAAATTAGAAAATTATAGAATAGATGAAATTGTCTATAGAATAGACTAGTAACAAAATAAATATATGAACTTCAAACAAATGATCAATAGAAAAAATATATTAAAAAATTAATGGTAGTTTAAAATAAAATTTAAAAAACTATATAATATTTCTAAAAACATTAAAAATATTCTAACATAATCAATAAATCAGTAAAAAAAATGTCGACCGAAAAATAATTAGACAACAATATCAAAAATAATATAAACTAATTTTTATCAACATAGTTGCTTATTAATTATTGAAAAGCAAGTTCCATTTCAGCGGTATGATGTCTCATGTTGAAGAAATTTTCTTTCAAATATCACTTATTAATTATTACATTGGTCTGTAGTATAAACATATATATTCAGTGACAGATGAAAATTAAAAATTTAATTCTAATATATGTGTAAATATGAACATACTCATTGGTGGTAGTATGAACATATATATTTATGGATGTTAAATATGAGGTATGAGAAATGAAAATATTGGTGGAATTTAATATATTATTAATCGATATATATTTATAAATAAAACATTTACGAAATAAAAATAGTATATGATGAAGGAAAGCAAAATGACTCTTGTTGACTAATAACTTGCTTAATTCAATTTAATTCAATGTGGTGGTGTTATTGATATTTATGTGAGTCGGTTAGGATATTGAATAAAAATTGATGTTCATAATTAAAGAAAACATAAAAGTATAAAAGTATAATAGTAGAAATAGAATAGAGTTTGTGTGAAACTCATATTATTTTTTATGTGATAAAAATAATACTATATCACATAAATAGTGATGAGATGGCAATAGAATGTTTTGGGAGGCCGATTTAATTTATTATAAATAGATATCCCATTCCCTCCTGAATAATTAGTAAGGTGAAGCTGTGAAGATAATAATATAAATATTTAGCAGGAACTTATAGCAGCAAGGCTAAGCTATGTGTTTTGATGGGGTGTTTTTGGCTACCCAAAATAAATAAAATTTTGTGATTAAATAAGTATATTCTTATATTTAGTTAGTTCAATAATATATATTTAGTTACTCTAGATAAAATTTATACAACAAAAATTAGTAAAAATATAAAAGTAAAAAAATATCATTTGATTGATAAATTTATTCTTTTTATTTTGTCATTTTCAATCTCTAAAGCAATTATTGAGAGAGTGTTACAAATAATGTAAATTGTGAAGACAAAACTAAACGATAAATTTTTACTTCTTGCATATAACTTGGTTATTTATGTTGAAAAAAATATTGTTAGTCTATTTAAGAGTACAAAGTTAATTATAGATTAATTTGATTATTTGAAGTGTCGTTAAACTCAACTTTCATAAATAATTATCATAGGTTTTTATTTTTATGCATTGTTTTATTATACAATAACTCTTGTAAATAAGGATTATTTATCACATTTAATCTATGATTTGTTTGTTTTTTGTTGGAATTATAATTAATATATTACGTGTTTAGTATCAGTATCAGTGTTTGATTAATTTTAAGTGTAGCTGCATTTAATTATTGTTTTAAAATAAATTATGTTAGACTTGTTATTTGTGTAGATTAAATTTAAAGTTTTTGTCCCAAAGTTAAAATGCTATAGAAATGTTGCAGCATTAGGTGCGACAAACCTGATAAGCTACAAGCCAATGCAAATATGTAGACCCCATTGGCGTATACTTGATTTTGATTTTAAGAGTTGAGAGGTACTCTTGCAATAGTAAAACATATATTGAACCTTTGTAGAAGGGTCCAACCTTCTCTTATTAGACCTAAAGATGTTTTATCACAAAAAACAAAAGAAGATACAAGAAGAGAGAGAGAAGGATGAGCTATACTAAAAGCTCGCAAGTTACCCATGCCCAAGCCACCCCAATCAAGGCACACAACATCCCATTTAACCCAATGAATTTTCTTGGCCTCCTTAACCATAAGCTAGAATTCGGTTCGACTTTTTACCGGATTCGCATTTCTGGTAACATACTTTATATCACTCCTGTAAGATTTTGCCAATTTCACTTTCTTCAACGCTCAACCTCCAAAAGACCAAAACTCATTTTTTTTTAACGAAAAAAGTGTTGAAATACATGAATCCTACATCTATTCTCTCTATCAACACCATTTCATTCATCACAAAGGTAATGTAGTTCTAAAACTCTCCTCATTGTTATTTTTTCGCTAAAAAATTTGGATGTCTGAACTCCGGATTTTGCAATCCGAGAAGAGTATTTATCACTACCGGATGTGAGAATCCAATAGTTATAGTTCTAGACCAAATTTTTTTAAAAATATAATGTTTTATTTATTTTAGTTTTAATTAATTGTTTCTAAATTTGTTTTGTAAAATGTCATGGTATATTTATGGTTGAGCGTGCAGTTGATTCAAACTTTGTCTTTGCTTAATTCGTCTCTATTGAACTGTCTGTAGCTGAGTCAAAATCGGTCTCTGTTAAACCGCCTGCAGCTGAGTCAAAACCGACCTCTATTGAACCAACAGTAAATGATGTAGATTTTGCCAAAAACTTCATCACCGATACAAAATATAAATGTCGGGATGATTTGATTGTTTGGATTCGTGGTAAAGTAGCTTTTGATTAGTATTGAATGAGATATTAGATTAGGATTTTAGAGTGGTTTGAGCATGATTTGAGAGGTTTGATTTGAATTCGAGAGAAAATGAGTTTTTAAGTGTTTCTTATTTGAATTTGAGTGAATGAGGCAAACTGGGCATTCTGCTAAAAGCCGAACCAGATCCCAGCTTTCAATAAAAGAGAACTTTGATATTTTTGGGGGGCGTGTGAGCACAGTGGGGTTGAGCAACTCTGTTACATATTTCCTGTTTTCTTTCCATGCCTTCCTATTGTTATATATGCGTTCACTCCTTGAGGTGCACCTCTCCTCCCAACCCTTGTCCATGTGTCTTTATTATTATAACAACTTTGTTACTTCTACTGGCATCATAACATTTTCTCCCATCATTGTTGGTCCCTCAGCGAACTCTTCCTCCATCAATGGAATTGTTTGCTCATCTGCTTTGACCTTTTCTCCATTACCAAAGGCATCATAGAAAAAAAATTTAATAAAAAAGAAATGTACTTGAGGGATGACCCTCCTGTTGGGTGACTAGAGATAGAACTTTGAGAATTTCTGACAGAAGGTCTTCAACATCATCATCCCAAGCAATCTTTAAATCGGTGTAGTACTTAGAAACATAACATTCACCTTGCTTGGAAGAGTGAATTCTTGTACAAGACCAAAAAACTAGAAATTATTTCCTTTGGTGAATCTTTCTATGAATTCATCCCAAAGGATAATAATTGTCCGTTGGTGCGGGTAATTTGCCATTGATGAACTTTGTGTTCGTTTCATGATCATACAGCAACAAGTATGATAGCTTGAAGTGTTTAAAGGAGTGTGTTTCATGGTCCAGAAGCTTATTTTTTGGTGGTTACAAACTTTTGATTTAGTCACTTTGGAAGAGCGAAATTTCATCCATTTATAATTTAAAATACAAAAGAAACGTGGAATAAGCTATTAACTAATTTAAAAATATTATTTCTTTTATAAAGATGATGAGCAATGAACCACAGGTAGTGATAAAAAAAAATGGATGCAACAAGGACACCAACAACAAAGATAAATCATATAATATAAAATTTAGTCATTATAATATTAATGTGAAACTACAATCTGAATAAAAATAAAAAACCCTGTTTCATATGTAAGCTTTAATTGTATAATTTATCTAATCTAACTATATAATGGTACTCCATTCCACATGTATTAGAACAAAATTCAAAAAATAATTTAACCATGTAAGTTAAAAAAAAATATTAAAGCTGATGAAAATATCTGATGCTTGAAGCATATTCACTCAAGGTTACTCGGATTTGCTGATTCATAAGCAGCATCTGCAGAAGAGGTGTCCATTTGATGTAAACCTAATTCTTCATCTTGCTCCCATGTCCTCTCATATTCCTCGTCTGGAGATACCATGTTTATAAAATTGTCAAAACAGAAAACGATAACAAGAATTTATTAAGATGAAGAACTATATACGTAGCCAAGTACACGTACTAACCCACATTCATATAATAGTGTAATCAACGTGTCATAGCAATGATGATCAATGATCGGGTTAATGACATTAAATTTAACTACATGTTTTGTTTTTTGGTGGTAGTAAATGAACGAGTGAAAGTAAAAAATTATCATATCTTTTATAATATTTGTAATGAAACATTTTTGTCTTAAATGCAAATATATTTTATATATATATATATATATATATATATCATTCTCAATTTAGATGTTTTATAAATATGTTCATATTTTATACAATTACAATAAACAAATGTGTATCGGTGTTGGTGTCCTATTTTTTTTAGATTAGCAGTGTGAACATATATGTGCCCATGTCGTCTCTAGTGTCAACGTATATGTGCCCATGTCGTCTCAAGTGTCTGTGTCGGAGTCTGTGCTTCTTAGTGTTCAACACACACCGATCATCAAACTCGCTTGTCACATAATTCCAATTATGCATGTTCATTGGGGCACGTAATGTCAAATGCAAACAAATTATCATTGGCATTGTCTTCGGTTTAAAATATATCAAATCAATTTTACATTATTAATGAAGAAAATTTTATTACATCAGTAATCAAGCACTAAACAAGTAAACTGCATATAAGGCAATGAAACCAAAGGTATTTGAATATATCTTTTCATTTTTTAATCCTCCTTACTTAGAAAACATGAGAAGCTATAATCTGAAGAACTAAAGCTTTGATCTATAAAGCATAATACTGTAGAGCATGTGTGATGGAGACGATAAAAATGTAGTCTAGGAGTGTAGAAGAAAAACTTACATATTAATTGTTTGTCGTCTTCAAGATCATCGGTTGCAGGTGCTATAAAAGAATTTCCTTCTGGATCATCAAGAATTAAAGTCCAAGGTTTTTCCAAGGTAAGAAGCTGCATAAAATGAAAAGATGCAGAAAAAAGAAATTGTGTCAAAGACCATACAGCTATATAGGTTTAAACAGGAGGAAGCCAGAATTTCAACATGAGAGAGGCCAAGATCAAATATATATAACATACAAAAACAAAAAAAGTTTAGTAACATATATATTATATAGAAACAAATGATATCAAACAAACATGATTTCAGTTTTGATCCCTTATTTTCACTTACTAACGGAATTGGTTTCCTCGTTTTAAAATCCTAATATTTGGTCTCTTATTAAGATTTTTGAACCCAAAAATCGTGATGTGGCAAAAAAAATTATTGATGTGACATAAAATTGTCGATGTGGATTTAGATTTATGTCACACCAATAAAAAACTTATCATATCACCACTATTCAATTCAAAATTTGAGTGACCAAAACACTTGATTTAAAAAAGAGGGGACCAATTTTGTGAGCGAGTGAAAATAGGGGAATAAAACTACAATTAAGTCTAATTTAAGTTCTGTCCTTATTGCAAACCTAGTTTGATCCACCTCTCCATGAATCTAACGCTAGGCAAAAAATTTAAACATGAATAAACAATAACTTTATAATTCATTAAAGTTGAGTTTATAAAATTATTTTAATGGAAAGAATGAATTTCAACTCCAAGCTATAATAATATGAAACATCAAGTTGACAAGAGAGGTTAAATAGCCACCCAAAAAAAAATATGCAAGACAAACCAGTTGTAAAACATAGAAGAAATTCACAACAAAGAAAAAATAATAAATATGGGCAGATGATGGTAATCTAGTAAATCTATAAATGAACTACACCGGTGCAACTAAGACTCTTCCCAGAGATACATACAAGAGAAGAAATAAAAGCCAAGTATACAGTCATGTGGTTACCTTGTTTAGCCTGGCCCCAAAGTCAAGCCACTTGCTTCTTCTATCTTCCTCAAGACTATCTCCGAAAGTAAATCCATGGAGCCTCTCAAGACCTGTACATGTGTAGATTTAATCAAGTCAGGGCGAAAAACAACATAAATTCCCTCTTATAAAATCAACATGAGAGAAAATCATAAACATCTGGACGAAAAACAACATAAATTCCCTCTTCATAAAATCAAATAAGAATTTTGCATTTTCGAAGGCTGTTCCAACATATTTTTAATACTTAAACAATAATAATTAGGAGACTAGATTGCTCTGTTCATGTGGACCTCAAAAGGTGTATGGATACTATTATTTGTCTTTTCCTATTGAATTCCACAAATGGTAATTAACCTGTCCATAGGATAAATTGCCTTGACATTAATGTGTGGAGAGAGAGAGAGAGAGAGAGCATACTTACTTTCACTAATGTTCTTAATTAAACCTTCAACGGTTGTAACGGCTCCTCCTGAAGTGCCACTTGGCAGCTTCTCAAAGTCAAGTTCAGGAACTTCTATACTAGCAGTATCCGACTAGTGAAACCAAAAAACAACTCGGTTAATGCTTTGAAAGTTATAAAACATATTTCTAGGTGTTGAATCATATAAATAGTGTTTAAATGGTCATATGAACAAAAAATGAACAGCAGGATCATCTTCACCGGAAAGACCTACATACATAAGTATCATTACAACTATTGCCCTGAGAATATCATTGCAAACAACATATACATTTTCTCATGATAGTATTATTTGACAAGACTTCGGTTAAAACCGACAATTTCAAGCTTCTAATAACCACAGAATATAGTTTCGTCCAAAATGTATGACAAACTAATTTTAACAATATTAATTATAAGTGATACTTCGGAAGAATCCACATGAACTTTTTTTCCTCATTTCCTTCCAAATGATCAAGACTTCTACAAATGGTTGTGATGCTTATAGCAGTCCAAAATTTGCAATAGTGTCAATCCCTTATCCCTTCCTTCTAACAACTAACAAGCCTTCTCTTATTTTACTTAACCATTCAACGTAAATAAAATTAATCAATGAACTGCATGTGTTGAGATATGTCTAAATCTTGATAAAGATACAAACCTTTATTACATCACGGCTTAGGTCATTAATGTTTTTCACATGAAGTGTAATCTTTTTTCCTTTCTCTGGAATTCCTCCACCGGCTTTTAACTGCATGATGATAAACAATAATTATCCCAGCCTTAAAAGAAAGAATTACACTCAAAAAAATCAGAACAAACCTCAAAGCTGCGGTAACCACAACCATCACAAGTGAATGCAAAAAGGATTGCTTCTTGGAAGTACGGAATATCTATACATCGTTAAGTTCAACAAAGTGTATAGATGAACTAATAAGACACATTTTTTATGTCGATTCTTAATAATATACCATTGACAAGTTCCAAAATTTAGAAGAGTCAGGCGTATAATTAATTATTTTGACTCGAGTGAATTAATTATTTTGCCTAAATAAATGTTAAACATTGCTAAGATAAACCAAAAAGGCAATTTGATAGATGTTAAAAGGATACTAATTTTGAACACTCGAGTCTCGCAACTACTACCACAGGCGCAAATTATTGGGAAAATATCCACCTGCCAAGAAAAGAATAAGCACGAATACGACATTGAATGTTAAAAAAATGGTTTAAATGTAATTTTAGTCCTTGCAAATATTTCATTTTTTGCTTTCAGTTCCTATAAAAATAAATTTGTTTTTATTCCCTGCAAATATACCACTTTTTGCCTTTGGTCGCTGTATATATTCATTTTATCTGGAGGGACTAAAAAATTCTAAATGGACCAATTCCAATATAAATAAATTTTGCAGGGAGTAAAAACAAAATACCAAAGACTAAAAGCAAAAAGTGTATGTTTGCAAAGACTATAAACAAAATAAAAATTACAAAGACTAATAAAAGCAAAAGGTGATATATTTGGAGGGACTAAAAGCATATTTAAACAATAAAAACAGATAGCAATGGTCGACAGCATACAGTTCAGCATTACATTACATACCTCTTCTGGTGCAGTATATCGTAATAAGGCTTCTGCGATTTCTGCATTATTACTCTGTGCAATGGCTCGGTGACCTGCTGCTGCCCCTACTGACCCGTGTGGTTCTTCCCTCACTTGATATCCCAATAATGCTTGTTTCTCATGCGTTCGGTCGTAAAACTTGATTGTAAGTGATGGATCAGATGATGGTGCAAACCTATTCACATGGATATAGTCAAACCCTACATTTAAATAAAATAATAGCAGCTAAAAGGTTCAACAAATATCAAAATTAAGCATATACATGCCGAAGACTGCCTCACTAATAAATTCAATGTTTCTGCCCATCTAGTTTACAATAACAGATTATAAGATGCAACATGCAATGATCTGAAGAGCATCAATCTGATACAAATGTTAATCAAGCAAGTAGAGGTTACCGTCCACTCAAAAAACATAATTTGAAATAACCACACATATCTTAATCTTTTTTTAAAATAAAGATGAAACCCAGTTTTTTCTCTTTAAAGGGCACATTTACTCCTATTCAAATATCCTTGATATAGTAGCACCCTTATATGTTTTCTTTTATTTGATGTTTACTTATAGGAGAATATACTACCCTCTTCTTTTGTAAAATCTTCTCTAACAAGTTACTTTTCTCTGCACAACAAAAGAAAATATCACAAGAAATATCTTACGGGTTTTCAATGAAGCTATTTCCAGCAGGATCGTCAAGAATAAATGTAAATGATAATTCTCCTATTGCACAGGCTGAGTTTCACCAAGAACTGATCAATTGCTTCAGCCGTCTCCAGAGCAACTTTCTAGAATGTAAAAAACAGCACAATATTATTAAAAAAGGAACTTATACCAAACAATAATATAGGAAAGAAACGAATAGTACTCTGCGCTCCTCTTGAAGGGCTTGAAGTTCGTCAGCAGCTCGCATCAGTATTCCTTCTATCTGCAATTATACCAGAAGCAGAAATACAGTCAAATCATATGGGAAAAAATGTTCAATTAGTCGTAACTTTAACCTGAATCTTGATAAAATATTTGAAGTTAGAGCTCAAACACCAACAATTTACATGTCTATTATAATATATGGACATTATCCTTGCTACAAAATAATATAAGTAATAAAAGGAAGCAACCTAATTACCTAAGTTGTGATATGATTAAGACAAGTCAAAGATATAGCTTCAGAAAACTACTCAAGATTATTGCCTCTTATCAATACTAACAAAAAAGGAAAGAATAGAGGAATAACATGCACATTTTTTTCTTTTCCTGAGCTAGTGTTTTGACCAAATAAAAAAGGAAAATATATTTACTGACTCCTAATCGGATCTATTAAAGGTTGATTATTCACACAGTGATTTGTCTGGTATGTATTCACCAAGTATTCACTGGCAAATGAAATGACAAACAAGCAAAAACCAAATCTGGACACGATCAATGGTAGACGGGAAAAATAACAATTAAAATGTACCGTTGATAGACTACCACACCGAGTCTTCGATTGAATCTCAAAATCCAATTCTGGTATCTGCAGAATCATGCACACAAATAAATTTCCTCGGGATATAAACAATAAGCCATTCAAATAAATTTCGCACACTTTGTTTGAGAAATTTGGCCATAGAAATGACGAACTTGACTCCACCATTTTTAGCCTCCATACTTCTATATTTATACTTATATATTTATACTTATAACTAAAGTACAGTACAAAGCATAGAGTACAAAAACAAGAAAGATAGACCCATCCCTAGCAATTAGTATCTTGTTAGTGATAATCGATAACTGAAAACCTAGCAATTAATAACTTGTTAGTGATGACGGATAACTGAAAACACAGTGCACTAGGCAGTGTGAAAACAAACAAGAACCACACCCCACTAAGTGATCTGTTACATGGATTAATCCTCACAGACTATAAAAAACCAATATTTCAGTATATACTAAGTTGCTAAACCCTAATAAGTTCAACCAAAAGTATAATCAATTAAACAAGATTAGTTTACGTACCTTAATGATAGCATACTCTGATTTTACCACTTGTCTATTGAGCAACTGCATTCATTAAAAATTATCAATTACCAATAAGGGACTCTTACAAAGAAATTGGGAATAGACAACTAAAAGCAGTCTTTGTGAATCAAAATATGAAACGAAAAATCTCATATCAGCATACATCGATAAATATAAATCATAAAAACAATCGGGTGGAAGTGGAACATTTCAGAGTATAATAAAGTAGACAAGTCAAATCAGCACAACCTCTGGATTCCCAGATGGGATCACTAGGGTGTAACAGCAACATCGCAGTGGAATTTCGCCAACAAACATCACTTCATTGTTTCTAATTGATAAACAAAGACAGCAAAGGAGATATTAGGTCTCCAAGGAACACCAAATAGCAGCAATTAAAATGAAAACACAAAATATAGCGTGTGTTTGGATTGACGGTGAGTTTAGAAGAATAACATTGTGTCATCAAGATTTAGACAAAAGCTACACTATGAAGTTCAACAAAATCATGGCACCGTGATTTCTTACAGCTTACCATGATTCCAAACTCACCATTATTCCAAACATGTACTGATAGATTATTAAGTGTAACTTACTTGTCACCACAGTGAGGACAATCAAAAGCCGACAACCAAATCTGCATAAAAGGCACATAAGCAATGAATAGAATAGTAAAAGAGACAACAACAACAACAATATTTGATTGAATAAAGATAATTAATTAAATTAAAGTATTTAACATGAGAATAATACAAGGAAGATTAAACAAATGAAATTTCATAGGAAATACCATAAGTAAAATATACCTTTCTGAAGTGGGGAATGAAAGTGATGAAGGAATTTGTAGTGCCCTGAGAAAACATGGAAGAATTTGAACTGAGATGATTAGAATAAAACAATGAATGAAGCTAAAAAAGAAACTCGGGACCAATTATGAAAACACAAAAAGAAAAGAGAGAAAGAATAAATACGTTTTGACCACAATGCATGCATAGGCTTTCGAAGCTTTGGATGTTGTCGAGGGAGGCGCCACCAAGATCCTCAGAAACAGCTTCAACCACAGATCCAAGCTCCATTTTGTGCCTTCAAAACTGACATTGAAAAAGACAAGTAAGGAGAATTCTTAGTCGACATAGTGTTTGAAAAATTGAATCGATCATTGACTCGGTAAGGGCATTGGACCAATGGGTTACCAGTCGAACCATGTGATTGAACCGGCTTAAAATGAATGACTCAGTGGTCTAACTCGGTTTCTATAAATCATTTGCCTTTATATTGAGTCAGGTTGAATCTGATGACTCAATTTCTAATTAAATTCATAACCACAACAAAAATTCGGGAATAGTTTTTAAAAACTAACTCGGTAAGGGCACTAGGTCACTAGTAATTGAACCAAATAAATCGGGATAACTCGGTTTCTATAAACAATTTGCCTTTAGACTCCATGTTGAACCAATTGACTCCGTCATATTACTCTATCACTATAAATAATTTTCCTTTATATAGAGCCGGATCAAACCGGACGACTCTGATTCTAAAATAATTCATAACACCAACCAAAATTCTCTAAAATCTAAAGGCAAAGCAGAAAACCTAACAAGGCCTAAAGTTCTAAACATCCTTCTATGAAAATTTACTGTTAAACTACATTACAGCAACAAAAACAGCGCATAACAACATCACAATAACCAAATAGGAAATATCACATGTGATTAAATCTCTTCAACATTCAATGCATATGGCAACCAATACGTGGAATAAAAAGATAACCATAATAAATAGGGAGAAAAATAAACCTAAAAAGAGATGAACAGAAATTAGAAACTACCTTGAGTGATAAACGCAAAAACTGGAGTGATGAATGAAGAGGAGATGATCACAGTAAAAAAGGAGACTGCCTCAAAACAACTGAAGTGGGGCGGCGGTGTCACGGAGAGGAGGCGCGGCGGTTAGCGACTGGCTGAGAATGAGGACCCACCGCTCTAAGGATTAAAAAGGCAGTGTAATTTTTCATTAAAAAAAAAAGTAGTGTATTTATTCGGATATTTAAATATCTCTAATTTCATAAAGAAAATCTTTAAAATATCCCACTTTAAAAATAAAAAAAGAAATATGCCAAAATATCCAAAAAAAATCTATGCAATTACGTGAAAGTATAATTCTTTTTTGTACTTTTTCTAAACTTTAGTAGTACTTCACATCTTTGTTAAAAAAATAGTAGATCACACTCCTATGATAAGACCATGAACTGTTTTTATTTATTTTTCTGATTTCTTTATTTTATTTTTTTCATATTTTGAGCCCCCATTTTTTTTTAGTAAAAATGAAAATATATAAAAAATAATTAAAATATTAATTATTCATTAACAATACTACTTAATAACAAAATATTGTTATTAATTGATTAAATTAATAACAAAATATATACAAATTTATGAAGATTGAGAAAAAAATTCGATAAAACTTAGACAATATTTTTTATTATAATCAAGTATTATACATAGTTCGTATTTTTTAAAATATTTATCACCTAATGTCTTTTTTTTGTCTTTTTTTTGTGATAACTCTAATATCTATTTCATTCTCGTGTGGATATTATTTACACAATTCTTCTTTAAAAAATGCAGGACAATTGTAGATAAAAATTGTGACACAAATAAATATGGATAATGAAAAACATTAATTAGTTTAATGTTTAACGGTTCAAAAAATGTCATATAATTATTGAAAAAATATAAGATAGTTAAAAGTTTAATGTTTCACAGTAAAAAAATTGAGACATTTATCCGTAAAGTTTAGTTCAACTAACAAATATCGATACTATTAGGTTGAATATTATATCTCAAATTCAAATTTAGAATCTTACAATTGTGTATACATTTCTTTAACATTTCATCTAGAAAAAAAATAGACATTAATAAATATAATAAAACAAAAAAGATGCAATTAATTTTAACACGTAATTAAAAATTAATGTATTTATAACCTCTTAAATGTTAAAATTAATTAGTATATTTTCAATTCATTAATTTTAATTACATGTTAAAATTAATTAAATTTAAAAGTAATTAATGTGTATTTCTTTTTTACGTGGTAAAATTATTTTTGTTTATAATTATCTTATATTTTTTAACTATACTCCATCAAACATTAAAATTAATTAAGTTTTTCGTTACACTATATTTTTTTACGTCTTATTTTTTTTATCTATAGTTATCCTACATTTTTTAATGAAAGTTTATTGACATTTAAATTAAAAAAAAAAAGGTTAGGAATATAAGATTTAAGAAAATGCGAATTATATGTAGTACCGGGTGCATTATATTACTAATTTTAACCAATTAAATAATATTATTAATAAGTAATTAATATTTTAATTATTATTTATAAGTTTTTATTCAAACACATGAGATTGAAGGTGGCATTCCTAAGATGCTACCCTCCACCTAAATATGAAAATATACAAATAAAAATAAATGCAATACATAGTCATATACGAGGAATATAACCTAATACTAAAATTTAAAAAAATTATGTCTTTTGTATAATGGCGTCGTGAGTATGTACTTAGTGTTTATCTAAAATGTAGAACATTTTAATGTATTTTCTTAAAGTGAATTAATTTGGATGTTTTTTTTTTTAAATAAGAATATTTAGAAAATAAAATCCATATTTATTCTTCTTAAAGAAGAAATGTATTTCGAATTTGTGCTCCAACATTTAAGATTTTTCTGACATTTGAGTTTTATTTCCATAACTAATTTTTTTCATTTTAATACATTGAAGCAATAATATAATATATTATTTAATACCTTAAAGTCTCTACATTCTCAAAAAAATTCTCTCATAATATGCAAGAGTCTTTATAATTCGAAGAACACAAAAATCTAGGCGGTCACAAGAAATAATAGAAATTATTGAATGAGACTCATTTTTGTAGCTTAGGGGTGTGGCAATTGATTGTGAGAGACATGACAATTTCATTTTGCCGTTGGTAGAAGACATGTTCATTAATGACATGTTATACACAATGTTATGTTACGTTAAGATTTAACGAAAGAGACCAACTAAAAAGAAGTGAGACATAAGATAAAAGTAAGAGAACAAATATGAAATTAAGCCTTCATGTTATTACCCACATCGAAGTTTTGTTAGACACATCACAATTTATCCATAGTGTTAGTCAAAACTCAACAGAAGGGGTCAACTAATCATAACATTGTTAATGTAAAAAACCAAATTAAAACTTTTAAAATGTAAAAAGCCAAAGTGAAACTTAGTGTGTGTGTACGTGCGCGCGCGCGTGTGTGTGAGAATGAGAGGAGTTGATCAAATAAAAATATTACTATATATGTAACTTACAATTTTCCTATATGAGATTTCATATTCTGAAAATGTTCAATATTTTTTCATTGTCAATACTATGAAATATGTAACTAACAAATCATTTAATTATTCATCCTCCATGCAATTGTGTATTCTATTATTCACATAATTAATGACAGAGAAAGATCTTTCAACGGTTTTAGTTGCCGTAGAAAAAATAAAAGCTAACTTTATGAGTAAAATATATTATTGGATACACAATGTTTTCTAGTTTTCACCAATATTTCAGAAAGATCAGTTATCTCATATAACTTTGAAAATTGATCATCGAATCGAACATCTATGATAAAAGTTTCAAGTTGACTTTCAAGTTCCATTAGTTCCACAAAAGAAAATTCAGATGAATAAAACTTAAACAAATCAACTTCTCCTCATCAAATGCAAAAAATGAATCTCTTGGATTTAAGCTTGCTACATAAAGAAGAAACTCAATGTTCACCTCATTAAATCTATTATTAATTTCTTAAAGTTTTCTATTCATTACTTGATAAAATAACTCAACTTGATAACGATAACGATGTAAATTTGATTTTTTTTTTTAGCTTTGTGCTTTGATCTTCCTTCAATAAAGAGTACATCATCAATATTTGAAATAGTAATATCTATCTTTTCACAAAATAATGGTACTTCATTCAATAAAGTATGTCAACCACCACCTCTCGTAATTTACAATATTTCCTTACACACTCTAACTAATGATATAGCATTTACAATATTTTGATCACTTCTTTGTAATATTTGAGATAAGTCATTCGTAATTCCCAATATATTCTTCATCGTGTGCAAATTAAAAATAAATTCAAAAGATTGCATAGATTTCAATAAATGACAACCTTCAATTTATTGATCTGATAAGCCATTTTCCTCAATAAATTCAAGGACATCAATCATTGAAGCATACAAAGAGTTCAAGCTAAGTAGTGTACCATAATGTTAGCCCCGTCTTGTATCTCCAACTCGTTTCAATGTAGTTTCCTAAACTTGACTTTAATGCTCCGTGAACTTTAAGAACTTGAATTTCTCTAAGAATCTCTTGTCTTTTACATGAAGCTCCAACAAGGTTAAATAGGTTGTTAACCAAACTAAAAAAACAATTAACATCAACTTGTTTTTTCACAACCACCACAAGTGCTAATTGAAGTTGGTGAGCAAAGAAGTGAACATAGAATGCATAATTATTTTCCTTTAAGATTAAACTTTTGAGGCTATTGAATTCACCTTGCATATTACTAGCTCCATCATATCCTTGTCTTTGCACTCTTGACAAACTTAAATTATATTTTGCAAGCAATGGCTCTAATGTTAATTTTAATGATATAACACTTGTGTTTGAAGCATGAACAAGACCAAAAAACCGCTCAATGGCACTTCCTTCTTTATTTACATAACGCAAAACAACATAAATTTGCTCCTTTAATTGATGTATCTCGAGATTCATCAATTAAAATGGCAAAGAAATCATCTCTAATATCATCAAGTATAATTTTTGTGGTCGCAAAAGTTGTAAACAATATCCTTTTGAATAAAAGGTACCACTAATTTAAGATTTCCACAAGCATTTTTTAGAACTATAACAAACTTTTTATCATGTTTGGCAACTAAAAATATATGCTCAAGGAATTTACATTTAGTTTTTGAATGAATTGATTTGTCGTACCACGAAATGCCAACTCTTGCTTAAGGAGGTATCGAATGCAATCAATTGTTGAAGTCAAATGAATCTTATATTCTCTTTTCATTAAGTTTGATTGTTTACTAATAACAACTTCAATAGGTTGTTTTTGATTCATTAAGACTTGTTTCTCCAAACTTGATTGTGAGAATTGTTGGAGTTTCCAACATGGTTTTCGACTTTTCCTTTTTCTTCCAATTCGAAAAATCGTCCATTGAAAAAGCATCACCATTTTTCTGTTCTCCAAAATCAGCTCTCATGATATAACAACATAAACAAATTATAACATATTTTGATACAGGGTTAAACTTTCGAAAAGGTGTTCCAATTTGTCGTCGTAGAAAGTTATGCTCTCTTAGTTGACAAGATTCTTTTTGCAAATAAGCTATTTGAATGTTATCTCGATGGTTTGGATGAAAACTTCATATTTTATTCCTCTCTTTCGAATCAACAATAAGATTTTTCAAATCAACTTCTAAAAATCTATTTTCTACAACTACATGTGACTTTAATGGTGTTGTTGATTTTTCACCTTCAACAAATTCTTGAGACTCTAATGTAGATTTCTTTTTGAAATATTTCTCCATTTCTAACACACTAACAAAAAAATAAAACTAATTAAATATATAATACATAAAATTGATTTTTTTTTTTATAAAGTTCATGTGAAACATTAAAATTGATTATCAAGCATAGTAACAAATGTATGACATTTTAAAATCCCAACTACAACAATAACAAATTGCTACCCTGTATATGTTTAATCACTGTGACTTCAAAAAAGTTTAAATAAATGTCACTTTAGGAAGGAGGAAAAATCACAATATAGTTTCAGAGGTCCTAAAACAAAAATATATTTCTACAAAAAAAATATATATATATAACAAGAAATAAAAAATATATTTCTATAAATTTACCATTGTTGAAGATAAATAGAAGAGAAAAATTAAATTGATTAATGTAAATAAAAAATAAATAAAAACTAAGCTTTAAATGTTGGTTGTGAGTTGTGACTTTGGAGAGAATAAACTTTAGTGTAGACAAAACTTTGGTGAAAAAAAATCTAAACTTTAAATGTGAAAGATGAAGTAATAGTACGTGGAAGAGACAAAAAAAATTTGGTGACCATGGTGTTATGGTAAAAGATCAAGTAAGAATAAGGAAAAATTAGATTAGCCGTTTCAAACATTTTCTCTATATTCTTGGCTCTTCATTCATTGAAGATGGATGATTTAAAGTCATTTTTTGGCCTAAAATTACCCCTTTAACTTTGTTTTTTCTTTTTAATTAAAATAAGAGTTTTTTCTACATATATATTTAGTTTTTTCCCATCTTGGTTTGGCGTTTGATTTTTCATCTCGGTGTAGTGTTTGATCCTGTTTTCTTTCAATATTTGTTTGGTTGAGATTGATAGATTAACTTCGATCAAATGTAAATTCAAATTCAATTAATAAATTTGACATGTTAAAACTTCATAATCATGTGTATTTTAGATGCTTCAATTATGTCATATTTGCATACTTGGCCACAATTATAGCCATTATGCCACAAGAGGTCGCCCACAATACTAGACTTGATCCACACTAGGATCTTCCACTCTTGCTCCTCTATCAAGCCGAACCAGACTTTGATACCACTTGTTGGGGAGTTCGAGAAGCACTTAGAGTAACAATGGGTCAAATGTTCCTTAGACCACAAGAGACTTGGACACCACATTTCAACCCAAAACCTTAAGGCAATAGGTTTATGAGTCACATCTTTTATATATCTAACATTTTCTTCATTCCTAGTCAATGTGAGACTTTTTAACCACTCACACTTGAATTTCCAACAACAATGTGTATTAAAAAAAAGACATGTGTGAGTGAGTGGACCTAGAACTAGGTAGTTTTATGGGAGCTCAAATCTACATGTGCATATATTGACCCTTAAATCAAAATAATTGATTGAGATAAAAAAGTTTATTTTAAACAACACACGTGTTTCTCCTTATTCTATTTTTAGAGAGATGTTTGAACAAATAAATGAAGCAGAGAAATTAGTAAAATTTCACTATTTGGTAAAAATAGTTTCTTTGTTGGGAGTTTATTTGCAAGAAATGTTAAACAAAAGTGATGGTGAAAATTGACTATTGAGATTGTGCAAGGAGGGAGACGGAGGAAAGTATTAAAGAGGGAGAAGTAAGATAAACTTTCTTTTTAAAGAAAGAGTAAATAGGTTCAAGGAAAATAGTAGAATAAAGAGTAACACACTTACACATACGTTATTTAAAATGAACTTTTTAATCTCAATTATTTATTTTGATAGAAAAGTCAACATGTGTTCCTCTTATTTTCACATAAAAAAATATATTTTCACTAGATATGTTGTATGTATATATCAACAATGAACAATGATGATTATGACCATGTGAGGCTGTGGGCTTGATCAAATAGTCGTGTGATGATGGGTTGTAATTTTAATTTGGTTAAGTATTTTTTTAGTTAAGGAATTCTTTTTTTGGACATAATCTATGTTATTATATCATTGTGCACAAAAGTTATTATGCACTAAATTGACACACATTATGGTATAGCTTTTTTGTGTGTGTTTGTCTTTTTTGGGTGAGTTTCTTGATTGTGTGTGATTGAGGTTAAGTTTTGTTTAGGTTATGGTTTTCTTTGATCGAGCTTATGTAGTAGTTACTTTAATGATGTGATTTTGTTTCCTATATGGTGAGAGGTTTTTTGTGAGGTTCAATGGTAGTTGAGATGATCCATTAATTGTGCTCTAATTATTTCGTAAGATTGATGCTTTTTGGACCTGAATTCCTGTCACTCATCTCTGCACGCATTTACGTACTCAATGATTGTGTAATTATTTGATCAAAATCGAATTGTTTAGATCTCAAATTCGATAGCTTTAATTTAAAAAAAAAATCAAAATATGAATTGTTCGGTCTTGATCAAATGCTCATGCATTCTTCGTGAAGGCTTAACTCCAAGGCATCCAATTTCAGCTTGTATAGGTTCACATTCTAGAAATTATATGGTACAAGTTAGATATCCTATTTTAGTTACATTTTCATGTTGCCTTTCTTTCTTTTTGAATGATTTCTAAGCTAACGTATGTAAAGAAAAAAGTGACTTTCAAGTAGCATAAGATGCTTTGATTGACAATGAGTTGTTAGTTTCTTATTATGAGGAAAACATTGTGGTTTGATTTACTATCTCAACTAGTAGAAATTAAGCTATAACCATAATTTGTTTTTTTTAGTGAAACTCAACAATTTGGTTAGGGCAAGTTGAAGTAGCAATGTCAATTTACCAGAAAGGAGGGTTTGAATTGTAAATTCGCCATTTTAAAATTTCCTGTTAAAAACTCAAGAAAATAACTCAAGATTGATCTTGGTTGTGAAAACAGAAAACAAATAACGCTATTGGTTTTGACCATAATACGTAGAACATTTTGGTTAGTTAAAATTAACAATTTAATTTATCTATTTAACTAAATAATCAAACATACTGAAAGTAAATAGATTAGCGAAGAGATACCACACAAAGATATAACGTGATTCACCCAACTCAGGCTATGTTCAGTCTTCACAACTGTGAGATTTTCACTAAGTGCTAAAACGGAGATCAATCTTGGTTTTGCACACCCTGTTTCAGATCAACTTTGATATGTTACAAAAACAAATTATTTCCACCCAAAAAGGAGTTCAATCAAATCACCTATCAATCTTTAGATAGGATTTTACAGTTCACCTTTTAATCATAAAAGGATTTCCTACAAGCTTACTCAAAACTATACTTCACACTATAGCCTTGAGTTTACAATGATATGATTTAAAGTGTTTTGTCAGAATTTGAGAAGGCTCAACACTTATTTGAGTTCTGATTATTTGACAGAGAAATACACAAGAATGATTCTAGGAATCGAATAGGAAAAATCAGAACTGACTCAATGTATGTGAGTGAGATAAATTCAAGTATGATTGAAGTGAGTAATGAATTGCTTAGTACTTGAAGCTCTAATTTTGGATATAATCTAAGTATGCTCAACTCGTGTTTGATATTAGATTCTTGACAAAAGAATTCAGTAGAATGATTCTAATATGAAGAAGAAGAAGAAGACTTGAACTTAATATTTTGTTTGTGATTGAGAAGCTTTCAAGTATGTAAGTGTATGTAAGTGACGTATTGATTTGAACTTGAAGCTCTTGAATCTGATTATGAATGATGAAATAATTGCTTTCGTGAGTTATGATTATTGCCTTTATCTTGAGTTCTCTTTTATAGACTCAAAAAGTGCTTATGACAGCTCATTTGCCCGTTAGGAACAGACTGGTTGTCCTTTGTCAACGATTAAGTGAGAGCAGGCCAAAAAGCAAGAATGTTCTTCATTCTGCTTCTAATGTTCAAGAGCAGACTGGGTTTTCCCTCTGTGTGGCAAAAGAGTCTTGATCTTAGTGATGATTCTTGGCTTTTAAATTTGTAGAGGATCCTCTGGTGATATCTTCTGGTATCCTCTGGTGACATCTTCTGGAGGTATCCTCCGGTGATATCGTTGAAGTAGCAAAATTGATTTACAAGGAAGAGGGGTTTGAATTGTAAATTTCCCTTTTTAAAATTTCCTGTAAAACTTCAGTTTTGAACTCAAGAAAGTTCTTGGTTAAGGAAGCAGAAAAACGAAGAACGTTCTGTTGAGGAAAAAACCTTTTTGATATATGTTTTAATGACAACAAACCTTTTAAATTAAATGATTAAGTTTTATGAATGGTGGTCTACTAATGATTTCACTTAAGTTTTGTTTAAGGAACATGAATTCATAAGTGAACAAAGTAAGAAACCATTCATGCACAAATGTGATCAATTACAAGAAGCCATTCGAATCACTAAGAAAAAGGCCATGAATCAAGCTGCCAAAACAAGACTGAACAGTCTCCAGAATGTCCAGAATTAACAGCATGTTAATGATTCAAGGAAAGCCAAGAAATCAGCATAAAGAACACTCTTGACACAATCTGGAAAAACATAAGATGTTATCTGATAACATCACCAGAAGATACCTCATGAGGATACTAGAAGATACCTCCAGAGGATATCAGAAGATGCCTCCAGAGGATACCAGAAGCTGTCACTAGAGGATGAAGTCATTACCAGAGGATGACATCATCAGAGGATGATGACATCACTAGAAGATAACGTCACCAGAGGATACCTCAAGAAGACGTCACCAGAGGATACCTCGCTAAGCTGCCATCAGAGGATACCTCACCAAGCTGACATTAGAGGATACCTCACCAAGCTGCCATCAAAGGATACCTCACCAAGCTGCCATCAGTGGATACCTTAACCAGAGGATATCAGAGGATACCTCAACCAGAGAATATCAGAGGATACCTCAACCAGAGGATATCAGAGGATACCTCAACCAGAGGATATCAGAGGATACCTCAACCAGAGGATATCAGAGGATACCTCAACCAGAGGATATCAGAGGATACCTCAACCAGAGAATACCAGAGGATACCTTAACCAAAGAATACCAGAGGATATCTCCAGAAAACGATATCGGAGGATATCTCCAGAAAATACATTCAGAGGAAGAACCAAGTCTGTTCTTGAACATCAGAATGTCCAGAATGATCAGAACAGTCTCCAGAATGATCTTCTATCAAGAATGATCATCAGTCTCTAGGAATGATCATTAGTCTCCAGAAATAATCATCAATGTCCAGCATGTTAACAATCCATCTCCAGCATGTTAACATTAATCTCCAGTATGTTTAATATCATATCATCAGTCTCCATATTGATAAACAATCTCCAGGATTCTGTTCACTTCATCAAGACTGTTTGAACCTGGTTTTTATGCAAGGAAAAATCATGTTTATCTTAAACGGATTTCCAGTACATCATCATGAGATATGAAGCTTTAAAGATTGTTAATTATGATTCTAAATGTATTGTTAAATTAACCTGTGCTTTTGAGTGTGTTAATTCAAAGACAGGTTTCAAAAGAATCAAAGCAAACAGCATAAACAAAGGCAGAGAACATTCTTGACATATTCTGGAAAACGGAGAAAGTTCGCCAGGCTGTGACAGCATAAAGACCAATCTTTCTCCATCACTTAATTGAAGTTATTGACTCTGGAAGTTACATGGATATGATCACTACATGGCAGAGAACACATAGGATCTATTCAAATCAAAGAGGACATTCAAATTGAAAAAGAAAAAGACTCTCAAACAAGTCTGTTCAGACAGTTCTGGAAATGATTGTCAAGACTGTTGAAACAATCTTGAAGTCAAGTCAGTTTCCAGTATGTTCAGTAATCAGTCCAGATTGATTATCAATCTCCAGGAAACCCAAAAGCTAAAGCTCCAGATTGATCATCAATCTCCAGCAACTACAGTTTTTCTGCAACAAGCTTTATGATCGTTTTTAATCTGTTTTAAGTGATTCAAAAGCTCCAGTTCAAGCCTACAATATTATCACTTATCAGAAGTATTAAAAGATCAGTAATCACTAAAGAAAATTTGATCCAAAACGCAACACACAGCACAGTCGGAACAGAAAATAAAAATAGTCAAAAGTTTGATTATTTTTATTCAGAAATAATGTCTTGGGTCAAGCCTGACAAGAGCACTACCAACAGCTCTATTTTTAAATGCTCTCACGCCTATAAAAGGAAGGAAAAAGCTCAGGAAGAAATACAGCTTCAAGTACAGAGAAAAACATCACTCACATACATCTACATACTTGAAAATCTCCAATCACTTACAAGAATCAGTTTGATTAAATTCGTTTTACTCTGATACATTTATACTGAATTCTTTGTAAAGAATCGAATCTCAAACAAGAGTTGAGACATCTCAGATTCTAACAAAACAATCTCTTCATTATTGTAAAACTCAAACTATAAGAGTTAAGTATAGTTTGGGGTAGATTGTAAGAAATCCTATCAAGGTTGATAGGTGATTTGATTAATCTCTTTCTGGGTGGAATTAGATTAAGTTCTGTAAACAAGGATCAAGGTTGATCTAAGCTAGCTGCTGTAAAACCAAGAAGGTTCTTGTTTTAAACACTTAGTGGAAAATCTCACAGTGGTGAGGACTGGACGTAGCCCAGGTTGGGTGAACCAGGATATATTTGTGTGTGATATCTCTTCCCTTATCCCTATTTACTTTTAGTCTGTTAATTATCAAGTTAGATAGATAAACTAAACTGTTGATTTCAACTAACCAAGAACGTTCTCTGTTTTCTGGTGAAAACCCAGAACGTTATCTGTTTTCTGTTTTCACGACCAAGATCAATCTTGAGTTATTTTCTTAAGTTTTTAACAGAAATTTTAAAAGGGCGAATTTACAATTCAAACCCCCATTCCTTGTAAATCGATATTGCTACTTCAATTGGTATCAGAGCTTGGTCTCTAAAGATTAAGCACCTAACATGTGTTAGAGGAAAAGATTCAGGAAGAAGAAGTAATGTCAGAAATCAACATGTGCTTAAAGGAAAACTTAGAAAATAATGAGGTAACCATCTCTGAACTCTGTCCTTTATGTGAAGAAATGGAAAAAGAATTTGATAATCTTTTATGTGATTCAAATCTTCTTGCTCGAAAATATGGTTTATTAAAAGAACAACTCCGTAAAGAAAAAGAAGAAAAAGAGAAAGCCCAAGCTATGAATGACGAACTCAGAAAGGTCATTCAAAGTTTGCAGCAAACTCATTTAAAAACGGTTGAGCAACAAAAGAGTCTTAATGAGATAACCATAAAAAATCATTTTCCAAAATGTTCTGAAACTAAAGAAGAAAGGATATTTGACAAAGATGATTTATGTTTCAAAACTTGTCATAAAGAAAAGATTTATGAAAACCTTTTTGTTCCTAAAAGAAAAGAAGAGAAATGCAAAACCAAGTGTTCATATTGCAGTAAATTTGGACATCTGGAATTTGTATGTTATTTTAAGAAAAGAGATGAAAAAATCAAGAACAAAAGGATTTTTAAAAGGAAAGAGTGTTCTGCAAATAAAGTTGAACCAGTTTTGAAAAATTTGCAGAAAGTAGAACGTTCTCCAAGTTGTTCTCAAAACGGAGAACGTTCTGGAACAAAAGCTAGACTTTCTCCAGAAAGTTTGAAAAAAGGAGAACGTTCTGGAATTTCATCAAAATCAATTTCAAAGACTTTTAAAACTCAAATTTCCAAACCTTCTTCAAGACCAACAACAAAGTGTTCCCGTTGTTCCAAGAATGGCCACTTCGAGTCAAATTGCTATTTTAAAAAGAGATCAAGTTTTAAAAAATCTTCTAAAAGAAGATATACTAACCATCAAGGACCCAAACAAATATGGGTACCAAAGTCATTACTAATTTGTGATGCAGGAAGACCATCCAACAATCAAGAAAGAACATTGATACATAAACAAGGCTTGCTCAATACACATGAATGGAAAAGTATGGTGCCGCCTCTCATTCCAAAAATTTGGAGCGTCTATAACCTTTGGAAACATTAACAAATCAAAGGTACATGTATCATTTGTTGAAATAATTTTGCATAGATTAAGGATGTTTGATATGTGAAAGATAACTTTGTAAAATTGCTTTTAAAGTTATTTTTTTTAAAACCCCATGTGGCTAAAGTAAAACAAACATCCTCATGTTTCATTTTAAAGAAAAATTCTTATGTTTTATACTTAGATGAATTTCCAACCAAATCATGTTTTTAAGTCTTTTAAAAAATCTGTCATTTCCAGAAATGATCAAAGGAAATTTAAAATATTATTCTTCAAATAATTCTTTGATAAAAAATGATATTTCACATGATTTGTTTATCAAAGAACTTTCAAACAATATGAAGTTACAAGAAATGGATAGAACAATTTTAAATAAATCAAGTGGTGAAAAATAATTTTGGAGAGAAGCCACAAAAATTGTTTATCATGTTCTTAATCTTGGCTTTAGTAGAAAATATCTTTGACATGCCTTCATATCATTTTTAATAGAAAGCAAAACTTATCATACTTTGAATGTCATTACTATGTTTCACATAATAAAGAAAGTATGAGCAATTTGTTTTAAAATGCCATCAAAGTATATATTCTGAATGCTCTACATTCTATAAATATTATAGAATCTCAAGGCCCAAATGAAATTATGCATATATTATTTGATGAGTTTGATGATTTGAATTTGAGTAAAAAATAAAAAACGAGGAAGAAGAAGTTCAAACTGGCCTGCAACAACATAACAATCTGCAGGAAACCGAGATTGATAAACAATCTCCGGTTCATTCTCCACCAAAAAGCTGGAGAAAAATTGGAGACCATCCTCAAACACAAATCATTGGAGATACAACTGATGGTATTAGAACAAGAATGTCATTCAAATATGTCGTCAACAATAATATGACAATGATCTCCCAAATTGAACCAAAATCAATTAAAGAAGTCATAGTTGATCAATCTTGGATTGAAGTAATGAAGGAAGAACTTCTACAATTTGACAAAGATAAAAATCTGGATTCTTGTTCTAGATCCACAAGATCAATCTATCATTGGAACAAGATGGGTATTCAGAAACAAGCTAGATGAAGAAAAATATAAAAGAATGATCAATTTAAGCAAAAAAAAAAGGGAAAAGAAAAGGGGTTCATACCAGAATGTTCTCCACAAAAGTAGAATGTTGACATTTTATATGCAACATCCAATCAAAACTGATGTTTCAAATTATGATGATATGGTTGAAGAACATCAACAACCTCTAAATGAGTTTGAACCATTTGTTTTTTGCATTCCTACACCTATCTCACTATTGACCCTTCAAAAAGCATCTCCTCATGATCAAGGTATTGGAAGAACTAATTGGGAGGAATTTATTACTGGTCCCAAAGTTGTTGGAGGTGAAAAAGAAATCTCAGATATTGAGAATAACATTGTTATTGCTCAAGAATGTTCTCCATCTTCTACAACCACAACAACTGCCCCTCACGAACGTTCTTCACCTCCAACAAACATTCTCCCTTCTTCATTCAACGTTGCTACTTCAATTGATATTACAAAAATATGATAACAACGTGGCTACGATTTCTCAAACATAGCAAAAAATCAATCAATGAAGCCAAAATAGAGCAATCTTGAATTAATGTCGTAATGGAGGAACTCTCTCAACAACAAAAGATAAATTGTCCCACTTTGACCATCAATCAAGATGAATAAAAGAGAATGAAGAGAAGCTCCATAAATATTCAAAGATCTCTCATCGTTGAACTAGACCACTAAAGGAGGTACACTCAATCCAAAATTCTTATGCTATTTGCATCATGATAAAAATGAATATTTTTTATATCATGTGATTGATTGGGTGTTCTTAAAATTAAAAATGCATGTTATTTTTTATGCAAGTATGACTTTAAAAGTTTAAATTGATTATATTACTTGTATGTGCATATGCCTATTTTCTATTCTAAATTCAACATGTTTTCACTCTTTGTTCATACACTTTTTGTGATAAACAAGTGTGCAAACCCAGTTTGACATTCAAAATTATTGTTCTAGTTATAAAGACATGTAAAATAAATTAGTGGCTTAGACAAAGGGCTGTTTTGTCAAGTATACTTCATTAAACTTTTTTTTTTTTACACTTTGCACAATAACATCTTTCAAATTATCATGTTAAACGAATTAACATCATTCACCTTCTTATGAATTTGAAAGTATGCTTGAATATATATGCCTTCTTGTTTATTTGTGTGTCTGCAAAAAACTTTGTGAAAAACATTTCTTTAATGTGAGCAAATCCTTTGGCATATTTTTTATTATCCATTTAAAAATTAGTTTTTGAAAAATACAAACATTTTTAGCATAAGAATGTTTTGTAAAGAGAGAAATTATATCACATCCATCTTATTTCGCTTCCTTGTATGCGCTTATTCTCTGATACATTTATATTGAATTCTTTGTAAAGAATCGAATCTCAAACAAGAGTTGAGATATCTCAGATTCTAACAAAACAATCTCTTCATTATTGTAAAACTCAAACTATAAGAGTTAAGTATAGTTTAGGGTAGATTGTAAGAAATCCTATCAAGGTTGATAGGTGATTTGATTAATCTCTTTATGGGTGGAATTAGATTAAGTTCTATAAACAAAGATCAAGGTTGATCTAAGCTAGCTGTTGTAAAACCAAGAAGGTTCTTGTTTTAAACACTTAGTGGAAAATCTCACAGTGGTGAGCCTGGACGTAGCCCGGGTTGGGTGAACCAGGATATATCATGATTTTGGCTTCATTCATTTTATATTTAGTTAAAAGGTCTTTTGTATACTTTTTTTGACAAATAAAAATGCCATCATCATGCTGCTTGATTTGTAAACCAAGAAAGTATCTCAACTCCCCCATCATGCTCATTTGAAATTCACTTTGCATAAGTTTTGAAAAGGCATCACACATTTTTTCATTGGTTGAACCAAAGATTATATCATCAACATACACTTGAACTATGAGTAAATCATTTTTATCATTTTTCTTGAAAAGTGTAGTGTCAATGTTTCCTCTGGAAAATCCGTTTTTGATTAAGAATGAACTTAATCTTTCATACCAAGTTCTTGGTGCTTGTTTCAAACCATAGAGAGTTTTGGTAAGTTTAAAAACATGGTTTGGTTTTGATTGATCCTCAAAGCCAGGAGGTTGTTTCACATAAACTTGTTCATTTAAAAAGCCATTTAAAAAAGCACTTTTAACATCCATTTGAAATAATTTAACACGTTTATGAGATGCATATGCAAGAAGTATCGAATAGCTTCTAACCTTGCAACAGGGGCAAACGTTTCATCGTAATCAATACCTTCCTGTTGATTATGTCCTTGCGCGACCAGCCTTGCTTTGTTGCGAATAACCTTGCCTTCTTCATTGAGTTTGTTTCTGAAAACCCATCTTGTACCAATGACAGTTTGATCTTTTGGATCAGGGACCAAAGTCCAGACTTCATTTTTCTCAAACTGAAGCAATTCTTCTTTCATGGCTTCTATCCAAGATTGGTCTATTATTGCTTCTTTAATGGATTTGGGTTCAATCTGGGATATCATTGCCATGCTGCATTTGTCATTCTTGAATGATCTTCTTATTGGAATTCCATCAGCAGTTTCTCCAATTATTTGAGTTTGAGGATGTCCTTCAATTGTTCTCCAGCTTTTTGATGGAGAATGAAACGGAGATTGTTTATCAATCTCGGTTTCCTGCACAACATTCTGTTGCTGCACACCAGTTTGAATCTCCTCTTCTTCATCTCTTTTACTTACATCCAAATCATCAAACTCATCAAATAATACGTGCATACTGATTTCGACAACCTTGGTTCTCAGATTAAACACTCGATATCCCTTGGAGTCAGTTGCATATCCCAAAAATATTGCTTTGTCTGATTTTGCATCAAACTTTCCAAGGACATCTTTGTTGTTTAAAATATAAAAATAACATTCAAAAATGTGAAAATATGAAATGTTTGGTTTTCTATTCCTCCAGATTTCATAAGGAGTTTTGTTAATGATTTTTCTAATAGATACATGATTTAAGATGTAGCGAGAAGTGTTAATGGTTTCTGCCCAAAAGTATCTTTCAACCTTTGATTCTTCTAAGATTGTTCTTGCCATTTCTTGAAGTGTTCTATTTTTTTGTTCAACAACTCCATTCTGTTGTGGAGTTCTTGCACAAGATAGATTGTGAGAAATGCCAAGTTCATCAAAGAAGTTTTTAAAAGAGGCATTTATGAACTCTCCTCCATGATCACTTCTTACAGAGATGATGCTGGATTATTTTTTATTTTGTACCTTTTTGCAAAATGTTTTAAATTCATCAAATGCATCATCCTTATTTTTTAAAAACAATACCCAAGTGTATCTAGAGAAATCATCAACAATAACAAACCATATTTCATTCCTCATAGACTTGTTGTTTTAATTGGCCAAAAAAGATCTATGTGAAGTAATTCAAGGGTTCTATTTGTAGATATGAAATCTTTTGAATGAAAACTACTCTTGACTTGTTTTCCTTTTGCACAAGCTTCACAAATTCTATTTTTGTCAAAATTCAGTTTGGGCAATCCTCTAACAAGATCTAGTTTAGAGATTTTTGAAATTGTTTTCATACTTATATGTTCAGCCCTTTTATGCCATATCCATTTATCTTTATCGATTGACATAAAACAGGATTCATCTGGTAATTCATCAAGATATATGACATATAGATTTTTCTTTCTATTTCCAGAAAATAACACATCTCCAGAATCTGTTTTTCTTACTTCGCATACTCTTGGTTTGAAAATAACTTCAAAACCATTGTCACATAACTGACTTATACTTAGAAGATTATGTTTCAAACATTCAACGTATTGAACATCAGTTATTTGAGCAGAGTTTGCCTTACCAATAGTTCATTTACCTTTGATATGAGCTTGATTGTTGTTACCAAAAGTAACTGATCCTCCATCCTTTTTAATGAAGGACATGAAACAGTTTTTATCACCTGTCATGTGTCTTGAACAGCCACTGTCCAAGAACCAAGGCTTTCTCGTGGCACTTTGAAATCCAGCCTGCATAAGAGTTTTCATTCACTTTAGGTACCCACTTTGTCTTGGGTCCTTGAGAGTTAGTCTTAATAATTTCTCTCTTTTTAAAATAACATGTTGACTCTTGATGACCAAATTTAAGACAATAGGAGCATTTAACTGTTGGTCTTGGTATTGATTTTGAATTTTGAGTTTTGGAAGGTTTGAATCTTGATTTTGTAAAGGTTCCAGATCGTTCTCCTTTTTTCAAACTTTCTGGAGAAAGTTCAGTTTTTATTTTGGAACTTTCTCTATTTTGAGAACAGTCTGGAGAACGTTCTCCCTTTTGCAGTGTTTTCAAAATTTGTTCTCTATTTGCAGAACTTTCTTTTCTTTTAAACATCCTTCTGCTCTTAATCTTTTCATCCCGTTTTTTGAAGTAGCAAGCAAATTCCAAATGTCCAAGTTTTTTACAATATGAACATTTGGTTTTACATTTTTCAATCTTGCTTTCCGGAATAAAAAAGTTTTCATACATTTTGGTTTTTTTTGTTTGATTGAACCCAAGACCAGCTGTATCAAATATTCCTATTTGTGATCCCATGATTTTTTGAAAAGTTTCAGTAGCTTTAATAAAATTTAGCAAATCAATTTTCAAAATTTCATTTTCAGATTTAAGGTGAACGTTCTCCATTTTAGCTGCAGAACGTTCTTGACCTTTCTGAGTTTCACAACTTTGCTGTTTTGATCCTCTCAGTTCTTGAATGGTATTCTTGAGAATATCAATCATAGCCTAAGCCTTTTCTTTTTCTTCTTTTTCTTTTAAAGCTTGTTCTTTTAAAGAACTACATTTTTGTATAAGAATGTTGAATCATTTAGCAAGTTGTCAAATTCTTTTCCCATTAATTCACACAAAGAACAGGATTCAGAATTAGTTACCTCGTTTTCTTCTGTATCTGCCATCAAGCATATGTTGGCTTCTTCTTCTTCTTCTTCTGTGTCTGATTCTTCTGAGTCATCCCATGTGGCCAACATTGATTTCTTTTTAAAAGGAAATCGTTTTGGTGTTTTCTTATTCAAGGGACATTTAGCTTTGTAATGTCCTAATTTATTACAACCAAAACATGTAATCTGGCTTTTATCTGTTTCTGTTTTGGGATTTTTATTTGGAAATCCCTTTTTGATTTGATCTCTCCTTCTCATCATTCTTTGTATTTTTCTGATGAGAAGAGCAATTTCTTCATCAGCATCTTCTTGTCCAGTTTCTTCTGGTTCTTCATCAGTTTGTAATATGATGCTCTCCTGAGATGCCTTCAGAGCCACTGCTTTGCCTTTCTTGGCAGGTTTATCTTCTTGTAGCAATATTTCATGTGCTCTTAAGGTTCCTATCAATTCTTCTAGGGGAAGTGTTTCAAGATTCTTGGCTTGGCTTATAGCTGTTACCATTGGTCTCCATACAACTGGAAGACACCTCATGATCTTTCTTACCCTGTCTTGTATTAAATAGGCTTTGCCAAGGGAACGCATTTCATTCACTATTGTTGTGAATCTTGCGTACATCTCATCAATGGTTTCTCCTTCTTGCATCTCAAATAATTCAAATTTTCTTATACCAATGTCTATTCTTGTTTCTTTGACATGGCTTGTGCCTTCATGGTGAGTTTGCAATGTGTCCCATACTTCTTTAGCAGTTTCACATTCGTCTACTCTTTCACTTCTTCCCTGCTCAAAGCACACGATAAGAATAAATAAGCTTTAGAGTTTAGGAGTACCTTAGCTTTATCATCATGAGTCCAGTCTGCTTCTTTCTTTTCTGCTGAAGTTGAATCTTCTTGATTTATTCTTGGAACATGTTTTCCATTTATTATGATGTTCCACATGCCTGTGTCCTGTGATTTGAGAAACAATTGCATTTTGCTTTTCAAAAAGTAGTAATCAGTACCATCAAAGAATGGTGGTCTGTTTGAGGATCCTCCTTCAACAATGTATTTTGCTTTGGACATTTTTCTGGATCTTTTTCTCTAACACTTGTTAGGTGTTCTTTTTAGAGACCTTGCTCTGATGCCAATTGAAGTAGCAAAATTGATTTACAAGGAAGGGGGGTTTGAATTGTAAATCTCCCTTTTTAAAATTTCCTGAAAAACTTCAGTTTTGAACTAAAGAAAGTTCTTGGTTAAGGAAGCAGAAAAACGGAGAACGTTCTTGGTTTTATCAGAAAACGGAGAACGTTCAGATTAGTGTGTAAAACAGAAAAACTGTTTTGTATTTTAATCTTTGAAAAACAATCAAACTTAATAAAGAGATTAAGGATAAGAAATACCACACACAGATGTATCCTGGTTCACCCAACTTGGGCTACGTCCAGTCCTCACAATTGTGAGATTTTCCACTAAGTGTTTAAAACAAGAACCTTCTTGGTTTTACAGCACCTAGCCTAGATCAACCTTGATCTTTGTTTACAGAACTTAATCTAATTCCACCCAGAAAGAGATTAATCAAATCACCTATCAACCTTGATAGGATTTCTTACAATCTACCCCAAACTATACTTAACTCTTATAGTTTGAGTTTTACAATAATGATGAGATTGTTTAGAATCTGAGATGTCTCAACTCTTGTTTGAGATTCGATTCTTTACAAAGAAATCAGTATAATGTAATAGAGTAAAACGAATTTAATCAAACTGATTCTTGTAAGTGATTTGGAGAATTTCACTTGAACTTCTTCGTTTTCCTTGAGCTGTGGCCTTCCTTTTATAGGCTTGAAGCATTTAATGGAGGTCAATAGAGCTGTTGGTAGTGCCCTTGTCAGGCTTGACCAGAGGCATTATTTCTGAATAAAAATAATCCAACTTTTGACTATTTTTATTTTCTGTTCAGACTAAGCTGTGTGTTGCGTTTTGAATCAAATTTTCTTGAGTAATTAATGATCCTTTAATGCTTCTAGTGAGTGATAATATTGTTGGCTTGAACTGGAGCTTTGGATCAATTAAAACAGATTGAAAATGATCACAGAATGTTGTTGCAGAAAACTGTAGTGTAGTTGCTGGAGATTGATGATCAATCTGGAGCTTTAGCTTTTGGATGTCCTGGAGATTGATAATCAATCTGGACTGATTTCTGAACATACTGGAAGCTGTCTTGATGCTTTGTACATTGTCAAGATTGTTTATCAGTCTTGACAGCAGAACTGGAGAGTGTTCAGTTTCTGCTTGGGCAGCTTGATTCATGGCCTTTTTTCTTTGTGATTCGAATGGTTTCTTTTGATTGTAATTGATCACACATGTTCCTTGTTATGTACTCTTAATACTGATGTAAATACCAGAGACAATAATTTCAATTAAGTGATGGAGAAAGTTTGGTCTTTATGCTGTCACAGCTTGGCGAACATTCTCTGTTTTCCAGAATATGTGAAGAATGTTCTTTAGCCTTTGTTTATGCTGTTTTCTTTGATTCTTTTGAAACCTATCTTTGAATTAACACACTCAAAAGCATAAGTTAAATTAACAATACATTTAGAATCATAATTAACAATCTTTAATTAACCTTTGTTTATTTTCATCAAAACTTTAAAAATGAGAGTTTGTCTTAACAATCCTCTCGTGACGTCATCCTCTGGTGGTATCCTCTGATGTTTATATACTTCAAGATCGTTCAACATTCTTGGCAGTCAAGCTGGAGAAGGATGTAACAAGGCTGGCGAATGATGTTCAGTATGCTAGAGAATGGTTGTATCATTTCTGGATTGATGTTATCATACTGGAGGATGATGTTTGATCATTCTAGAGATAATTGTTAATCATGCTGGAGAAAGATGTTTGCTGCTGGAGATTGTTTATCAATCTGGGAGACTGATGATACACTACTGGAGAATGATGTTAAACATGCTGGAGATTGATGTTAACATGCTGTAGAATGATAATCATTCTGGACAAAAGATTATTTTGGACAGCAGATCATTCTGGAGATTGATCTTATCATTATGGACATTTTTGGAGACTGATATGTCTTGTTGGAACAGCTTGATTCATATCTTTTTTCCTTTGTGATTTGAGTGACTTCTTTGATTATAATGGATCCCATTTGTTCCTTGTCATGTATTACAGAAGATAACCCCTATAACCCTCGATTTAGAAGAAGAAATTAAATTGAATTGAAAATAGTGAAAATATATAAGATCTATGTTTTTTATGAAGACAAAAGGCTATGAATAAAGATCAAGATGCAAGCTCAAAGTGAAATCAATATTCAAGTCATCTATTAGGAAACTTATATTTTAAGGTACTTGATAAAAATCCAAATACATTTCAAATACAATTATATGAGAACCTTTGTATTTTAGCATATGCATCAAAAGAATTTTCAAAGTGTTAAAAATGCATAAACTATATTTGAAAATCAATTTTTGGCTAAAATCAAAGTTGTATTCGACTACATATATGTAGCCGAATACATATGAAGTCAGTAGCAAAAACTGGACATCTAATACAGCATCTCATAGCCGAATACAAAATCGAGTTAGTGGCAAAATTCATTGTCTCATATTCGAATACGACGCTGAAATTTTGAATAAAAATTGAACGTTACAGAAGTGTATTCGAATACACATAAGCTGTATTCAATACAAGTGCGAATCAATGCAATTTTTTAGTTCATATCTCATTTGGATCATTCCATAAGTTCATCAAAACTTATGGGAACAATTGCCACTGATATGAAGTGTTGTCTATGGAGTATAAATACCTCATAGCTTCAGTTCTAAACTAATCAATCCTACTACCAACGTGGAACAACTTGCAGAAATATTTTGTGAACTTTTCAAAGTTATATTTGAATACTTCAAGTACATGCTCTACATTTTCATATCATTGAGAAAGGTTCTCTATTGTACTTGAAAGTATATTGGATTGTTATCATTGTACAAACTGTTATATCCTATTGTTCTTAATTAAAAACATTATTGTAAAAAAAATCATTGAAGTTATTGTCTGAAGAAAGTGGTGTATTTTCATCAAGTGTTGTAAACTAAGATAGTGGTGTGCTATCGTAGGTAGAGTGTCAGGAATTTGTAACTGAAGTCTTAGTGTTAGACTTGTACTAATTCTAACAAATAGTGGAAAATCTCTTGTGGTATGCAAGAGGACTGGATGTACCCTTGGTTGTAAGGGGAATCAGGATAAAATTTTGTGTGCTTTACTTTCTGTCATTTACATGCTTTCATACACTAACACAACCAGAAAAATAATTCACAAAACTCTAAAAACCAGAAAAGTTTATTAAACACCTAATTCACCCTTCTCTTAGGTGCGCCTTTGTACTTACAAATAGATGTATTATAGAAGATAATCCCTGTAACCCCCGAGCAAAATCTCCTTAAAGAAGAGACATTTCTGCCTCTGCACAAACCAAAAGGTTTCTAACTGAATAATGTTCATTTTTCCCTCTCTTGCTATCCATATCCTTTATATAACTACCATTCCCCTCTAACAAACTAGCCACATCAACAAATATAACCAACTCCCCTATTTAACACATTCTTTGGGCTTAAGCCCAAACCCAGTATCTAACATTCTTACTCTCCATCACCTTTTAATTTAACATAATTCATCACATAAATAGTCAACCCCTCTCTCAGCCACATCCGCATTCATCCCTTCCCCTTTCTTATTTTTCCTAACATAAATACCCCACACCATGGGCTTGGCAGCTGATGTGCTAACTGTCTATTTGAGACCGAATTCACATTTGGGGTCCTAACATTGCCAACACCTTGAAATACATGTTTGTCCTAAAGTCTTAGCACATTGACTCTTAACACATGTGTTTGTTCAGAAAGATTATGACTATGATATTCCATTGTGCAATTTTGGAGAGGACAAGGAGATAAAGAACAATGATACATTAAAAATTTCATTTCCACAATTAAAAGAGTTATCGATTTCTGATGTGCCGAAGCTCAAGTGTTTTTGTTCAAGAGTATATGACTACAATATCATGGTGCCATCAATTGAAGAGTTTTCAAATGTGAAAAGATTTCCCCATGGAAATAAATTAGTGAGCATTAATTATTTGATAGTACCTAAAGATAATTTCGTCAGACCTCTTCGCTTGCAGTAACAGTGTTGGTGTCTGCATTCCACCCAAATCCAGTGTTCTGTAAAAGTGAGTAGAACTCACGATACTTGGCCTGTAGCCGGTGCATTTTTGCCTTTAGTTTATCCATTTTAAAGGAACGATTAGTCATAGAATTCAGCCTAGTAGTCATTGAGTTCCATGTTATAGCATGAAATACACCATTTGGCATATTTCCTTTTGTAACTTCATCAACCATAATATCAATAAAAGCTTTAGTTACAAAGTCAAGCCAAAGCTTTGATTCAAGACTATCAACATTAGTTGTCATCTATAAAAAAATAAGCAAACTCATGATCACAAAAAAGAAATGTTCAACTATAAAACAAAAAGGTTAAAGAATTAAACAAAAAATTGCAATTGATTCATAAAGAGAAATGTGGCAGAATAAACACTAATAATATTCCTCATTAGTATTTCAAGAGCACTATATGAAAATGAAGAACCTAATAAGAAAAACCAAAGAACAATTGAGAAACACACAATCCATACATGCATGGCCTACGTAATTCAGTCACTCAATCAATGAGTTGATAATTTTTTTTCATAATCTACAACTTTCTATATTAAGATAATGGATAAGAACCAACCAAACAAACTCATGATCCCAACTTTTCTTGACCAAATCACTTAGTAAGTAGCTAGGTTACCTGTCCAGCAGAGGCAAGCGCGACAGTGGGTGTAGGCGCAACAGCAGATGCCTCATGTGTGGCGGAAGAGGAAGAAGTCGTAAGGAATTGCGAACGAAAGCTTGAATTCTTCATGCTTTTTCAAATTCTCCAACCTATTTAATAAACTATATGTATCCAAGTTATTTCGAAAACGGGAAAGAAAGCGGCGACGGGTATTTGCAACTGCCGTTGTCGTTGCTGCCGCCTTATTTTGTGGTAACAAATTGTTTGCAGCAAAAATTATGTAACAGGAATTCTTGTACTGTTTTAGGTACTGTTTTAAATTTTCACAAATTAAAGAGAAAAACGAAACAAAAAAAACACATAAACAAAAGATGATTTTGTAAACACCAAATAAGTAAGGAAATCAACAAACGAAACCAACTTAATTTGAAAAATAAAATTCAATTTAAAACCCAAATTCAAAATAACCATATACAAAGGAAAAGAAAAGAAAAACTAACCAAAGAAATTATTAGAGAGAGAATGGAGAACACAATAATGGTCAAGAAGAGTCAATGAGGTGGATGAACTTGATCGAATCGCAAGTTAGAGTTGGAATCACAATCTAGGGTTCACCGTTTTGGCACGACTCCATCGTTGCGTTTCGCGTTTCTAAGTGTTTTTTTTTTCTAAGGAAGAGAGAATGAAGACTTGTTTTTATTTTATAAGTTCAACGTAACTACAATTATGCCATTAATGAAAAGTAACTTCTCTATTTTTTCTTCATAAAAATTTAAAATTAAAAACTGAAAAACAAAACACTATTTATATGTTTTAGTTTTTTAATTTTAAAAAATATAACATTAAAAACAATTTTATAAAAATATTTTTAAAAATAAATAATTCAAACAAATTTTTAAAAACTAAAATAAAATTTTTTAGATTAAAATCAAACAGTTCTATCGATCTTACATCTTTAATTGTCACGGAAAGATAATTACCCCTCATTTTTTACTTATTTTTTTTTATCTTAGCCCGCTTGCTATCTCCCTCTACGTGTTAAAACTGTGCTTTTTCAAGTTCCCAGTGGCAAAAGTTTGATGCGCAAGTGGGAAGGATCCCATCAAATCAAAGGTGGAAATAAATTTGCTTTAGCCGACTTTTCTAAGCAAACTTGATTCTTTGTGTTTTTTCGTGTAAAAAAACATTAATCATAACCCTAAAATTTTCATCTCTTCACTCTCCCTCACAACTCATACCTTGACGAAGCCAGTTCCTCCTGCGCAAAGCCTCAACCCACTTTCATAATTTCTGTTTCTAACTAAACTAAACTAAACTTAGCCACCGGTTCTGTCGACGTTAACACCCTCTTTTTTTTTTCCTTTTTCTTTCTCATCAACTGTAAATGGAGAAAAGATGCTTCGCAAACGCACATAGGTACATGCAACGTATATGATATGAGTTCTTGTTTTTGTTTTTAACGATCTTAGTTAGGGTTTTTCACACCCGTTTTTACTTATTCAAAGCACAATAAGTTTTTTGTTAGATTTTTCATTTTCTTACCATCTGAGTTTGATTAAATAACTTCATGTTTTCATCTATGTACAGGTACTGAATCTACTAAGCGTGTCATGATTTCTGTGTTGAAGGTCGTCATCTCCGAGCAATAACAAAAAGGTTATGGTTTATTGCATAAGGGGTCCTTTAGGGTTTTTGAATTTGTTTTCACTTTCATGAATTGTGACATTTTAAATCTGTTAAATTTTTGTTTTTGTTTTAGGGTTTGATTTCTGAAGGTTTATTATATGATGGATCTTTTAGGATTTTTGAAAGTTTTCTCTTTTGGGTCTTTTAACTTAGGGTTTGTCTTTTAAGGATTTATTTTCCATTTATTTGTGTATATATTTTGAAAGATTTTAGTTAATGTTAGGTTTTTATGAGCATGGAAGAGAAAAGCAAGATGACTATGTTTAGCTTGATTATTGTCATTTTATACCTCATTAATAATTATACATTGACTTACATTTGTTATCTATTTCTCAGATTGTTCATCAAAGATCACAAATTGATCGGTATTATAATTTCATCTCTATAATTTGTATTGATTTGTAATATTGTCATTTGAAAAGCATGGCATGAGTCCAATTTAAGCTATTGATTTGTTGTAAGCTTAATTTAATTTGATATAATTCCGTAACATTTGAAAATTTGAATTTTTGGACACTGTAGTCAAGTGGGCCAGCAATAGAAAAGTAACAAATATGTTAAAATGAACAAAAATAATTCAAAGTTTATAAAATGGGTCTAATAATATGTTAATAATCATTTTTAAAGTGAGAGTAAATTAGACTAATATTTTATATAAGTTAAAAGGATACTATTTTGTATAATATGTTAATTATACTATTTTTACAAGTTCAATCCTCAAAGGAAAAATGGAACAAAAATAGTCTAAAACTGAAGTAATTAATAACAAATTATTTGGCTAAAATTAACAACTTAAAAAAATAAAAATGCTTATTAATGTTTTATAGGCTAGTATTGTCTGAAGACCCATAAAAAAGACGTTTAAAGTATCTGAACTAAATTTTACAAAAACAATGTTCAATTTTACATTGTCTCAGTAATGTGCCTTTTACCCACTTCCTTGCATCTTTTTCCTATTTCCTTGATTTATATTTGTTTGTTTGTATGTATTTATAGTAACTTTATTCCAGTTTAGATTTAGAAACTGTGTATGTACTATTGTGTAATACCTCTATTTCAATTTATGAAATTTTTAACAAAAATTTGTACCATGCATCTTTTCAATCGCCACTGCCTCTGTTTCTCTCTTTTTCCCCTCCATAACTAACCTAGGGTCCTCCACTGCCTCTCTTATTCCACCAGTCTTTAGCAATGAGTTTTGGAGCTTGCACAGAGCTACCACATTATCTTGCAGTAGCATCAGTTAGACCTAATTTTGGAAAGTGCAAATGCAATGCCATAATTAGCCAAAGTTTAAGCAATGCAATCGATGGTTATAACGGTGTATTATCAACTTCACGGTCGAAGGTGGACGATAAAAGAATGGTTGCTGTTAGAGCTGGTGGTCAAGGTCTTACGTATAAGGACGCCGGCGTTGACATTGATGCTGGTTCAGAACTTGTTCGTAGAATAGCAAAGATGGCTCCTGGGATTGGAGGCTTTGGTGGTTTATTCCCCCTCGGTAAGCACTTTTTTGTATTCGCTTGGATGGGTTAAGATTTGAGAGACAACAGTGATTGTAGAAGTATAAAATTGATTTTGACATGTTGTAGTGTAAAAGAATTAATTTTGCCTCTAGAATTGATTCCAACTTGATGCTAAGATTCATAACTTTTGTCTCTAAAATTGATTTTTTGAAAATTGTTCAACTCACTGTTTGTTGAATTTGTTTAAACATAAAGTCACTTTACATACCATTATTTTATCCTAAATCAATTCATTCAAAATCACTTTTGTTTGTTTATTTTCTTTTTATTTGATATATTAATTTGGTTTGTCTTGAGTAGGTGATTCGTATCTCGTTGCTGGTACTGATGGTGTGGGGACGAAGTTGATGCTTGCTTTTGAATCCGGCATTCACGATACTATTGGAATTGATCTGGTAAAAAATTTCGAATACTGATTTTTTATTTTGGAACTGTGTTTCTGTTACTTAGGGTTTGAGTTTTGACTGTTATCTTCTGTTTAGGTTGCGATGAGTGTCAATGACATTGTTACTTCAGGGGCAAAGCCATTGTTTTTCCTTGATTACTTTGCTACTGGTCACCTTGATGTGGATGTTGCTGAACAGGTAAGATGTGCTTTTATCTTGTTTGGTTTGAAGTTTCGGCGTGTTGTAGATATGCTTATTCTTTATTTAATTTCCTCCTCTTCAGGTTATAAAGGGAATTGTTGATGGTTGTAAGCAATCTGATTGCGCTCTTTTAGGTGGAGAGGTATTGAAATATGTGTGGTTTTTTGCTAAGCCTTAGTCTCTGACCAATTCAGGTTCTCGTTTCTTGTAAGCAAGATGCTTCTTGTTGTACTGCACATTACTTATTAGATATTTGGACAATACCTGTTCAATTGCTTCTTATTACTTTATTGCATGTTCCCAACATGTCATAACTTTTTATGACCACCAGTCATCTTTTCCAGGTTTAAATGATGTATGGATTATTGAATCTAGATTTATTCTTGAAATTTTATTCAAACCACCTTAGATTATTGCAATCTTACATTGTCATCAAATAGATTTAGCACACAAACATATAACTGCCAGTCTCTACTAAAAAATGCAATTTCCTTTAACATATGATCATCTTCCTGTTAGTTTCAATGTGGATGAAGATAGAATTTTATTTTGTACAATCTCCTCTTGTATTTAATTAATTTTGTACACTCCCAGACTGCAGAGATGCCTGGTCTATATAAAGAAGGCGAGTATGATCTTAGTGGCTGTGCCGTTGGCATCGTAAAGAAGGAGAATGTAATTAATGGGAAGAACATCACCGTTGGTGACATTATTATTGGTCTGCCCTCCAGTGGAGTTCATTCTAATGGCTTCTCGCTAGTAAGAAGGTTGGCTTTCTTGTCTGATATCTATCAGATTTTATAAAATTATCAGTTTCTGAATGTACTAATATTAATATCTTGACAGAGTTCTTGCCCAAAGTGGGCTTTCCCTGAAAGATAAACTTCCAGGTGGTAATATTACAATCGCAGAAGCTTTGATGTCCCCGACAACTATCTATGTTAAGCAGGTTATTTATCATTTTCACATTATTTAATGCCTATTGTTAAACTCCCTCTCCTTTTTATCGTTATGACAACTCTTCTTGAAACAGGTGCTTGACATAGTCAGCAAGGGAGGGGTAAAGGGAATTGCCCACATCACAGGTGGTGGTTTCACAGATAATATACCACGAGTTTTTCCAGATGGTCTTGGTGCTCTTATATATGAAGACTCGTGGGAAATTCCTAGAGTGTTTAAATGGCTTCAGGAGGTAATTCATAAAATTTTAATTTGATCAACAATAATATACATTTTAATTTGATCTTCATATATTTTGGAAACAAAAGTGCACAGTACTAATAATCTCTCACATTAGACTGGAAGAATAGATGACTCAGAGATGATGCGAACTTTTAATATGGGCATTGGGATGGTCCTTGTAGTTAGTCCAGAGGCAGCTAATGGCATTCTTGAAAACAGAGGTGATACTGCGAAAGCCTACTACCGCATAGGCGAAGTTATAAGCGGAAAGGGTGTGACCTACAGTTAATTCAGTTTAAGTTTAATCATGTTGTACTATTTAAAACTTTCATGGAAAACTCCAGGTTGAGATATGGAATAATTATATTTCATGTTGGTTTATCTATCTGGGACCTTGATAGTTTTCCGTACATAAATGTTAGTTATGCAACTAGCAACAATTTTGTTGATTTGCAAGTAGCTGAGTTGTTAGTGAAAATTATTTTGGTTTTGGTTCTAATGTAATCAATAATGATCATCAGGTACATTAAATTTAATGTAAACCTTAGTTGGAGTTATTTTTCTTTTCATTTTTAGTTGATGTACTTTTATGAATAATCACAAAATTGCTACAGTGTTTTTGCTTGGTTTTCTGTTTTAAAGAATAATTTTCTTCGTTCCTTTTTTGCTAACTATGTATGTTACTGTCTGGATGAGAACTATTATAAGCCTTGCATTATATATTGTTGAATGTATCTTTTACATAATTGCAAGTTATAAACGTAATATTTTTTACAGTGGCATGTCATATTTCTAGTTGCAACTAGAATATAATTGTAGCATTAGTTTAATTTTAAAAATCTGATTTTTGTTGTGGGTTTGGGTTTTATGGTTACTTTGAATTTCTCTGAATTCCATTTTTGTTGTTATGGGATGCGACTTTTTTAAGCAGTAGCAGAACAATCGATTGCTTCACTACTCTTGTTGTGTGGTTTGTGCTCTATGGGGTTGTGAGCATAGAGTGTGAAGTAGTGAAGTTGGAAACTTGTCTTTTTTTACTCAAGTTCTTTTTTACTTTTTTTGCATCTTTTGAAACTATAAATTAAACGAGTAGCAACAACAATTGCTAATGTTTATGTATGTGTTTGTGTGTCTGTGTTAATTGTCTCAACTTGTGCAAGACCACATGTAGGTAGCACTGGACAAGAAGTTCAAGCCCGGCTGAAACCAACCGATTCGAGGCTCAAAATACACATTCGGGCAGGCAAAGTCGAGTGAAATGGGTAGGCGGGTGTGAAAAGGCAGATTGGGCTGGTTACATGCAGGCAGATTCGAGTTGTGAAAATTGGATCAATAATAACTGAACCTGATCGTGGATATATGTGAATGAAGTTTGGGCCTTTAGTAACTACAGACCCAGTATGGAGCACCACACCCAACGCAACCCAAAATATAAAACTTATACTAATATATCAAACACAAACTCTCTCATACTGCCTGCATGCACATCACATTTCTCTCTTAGCCATCGCTGTTCCACTTTTAGAGGGAACCCAAGCTCTCAGGTTCTCCCTTCTCTCATTCCGTTCAGTTCTCTCCGTGTTTCTCGTTCTCACATCTTTAATCGTTTTGATTTCATGGTAAGATAACTTACCTCTTGTTTTTTACTGATTTTTTTTTTATCTTTTTTTCTTTTTAAAATTAGTGATTTTTTTTTTCGAGCAGCATATTTGACTAAAAAGTATTTTTATTTTTTATTTCGAAGATTTGTAATCGGACAAACTTGATGGATTGATGGGTTGAAGTGACACAACAACACATTATTGTTAAAGGTTAAGTCTTTTATGCTTATTGATTGTTATTTTTAGGGTTAGGGTGTCTTATTACTTAGGGTATATGGGTTTTTGCTTAAGACTTATGGTTTATGTGTTTTGGTCTTCTACTTTCACCATTTAGGTTTTCTTGTTTAGGGCTACTATTTAAAGTTATGTTTGAGATGTTATTGTTTTTTCAATCAATGCATTTTTTTTTTATGTTTTTTTTGAATATGTCTATGAAGAAGGAATAATTTTTTCGAATAGAAATTAGACATATATTGATGACAATAATACGTTGATACAATTTTTAATTTTGAATCTTCTAGTTTGATCTCTGAGATTTCTTTTGCTCCTGAAGAAAGATATTATGGTCTTCACAATATTTTTTCATTGTGTTGGTAAAATTTGATTTTAATTATAGAGTATCTGATCTTAATAATCTGAATTCTAATTTTAAATATATTTTTTATGCGGGTTGATTGTTGAAGTGAATCACATTTTTGGAAGAACATAATATTTTATTTGTGAGTTTAAAGCTTAAATCTTGTGTTGTTGGTGTATCGTGGTTCATCATATTGCTTTGCCAAGCTCAAGTAAAAATGGGACAAAATAAATCAATTTTGAAAGATAAATAATCAATTTTAAAGTGAGACTAAAGTAGACTAATATTTAATATAAGTTAAAAGGATACTATTTTGTATAGTTTTGCATGGTTACAATTTCAATCCTCAAAGGAAAAATGGAACAAAAATAGTCTAAAACTGAAGTAATTAATTAATAATTTATTTGACTAAAATTAACACTTAAAACAAAAAAAATGCTTATTAATGTTTTATAGGCCAGTGGTGTCTAAAGACCCATAAAAAAGACGTTTAAAGTAACTGCTTCAATTTCTTTTAAAAAAATGTTCAATTTTACATTGTCTCAGTAGTGTGCCTTTTACCCACTTCTTTGCATCTTTTTCCTATTTCCTTGATTTATATTTGTTTGTTTGTATGTATTTATAGTAACTTCATTCCAGTTTAGATTTAGAAAATGTGTATTTACTATTGTGTAATACCTCTATTTCGATTTATGAAATTTTAAACAAAAATTTGTACCATGCATCTTTTCAATCGCCACATCCTCTCTTTTCTCCCTCCATAACTAACCTAGGGTCCTCTACTGCCTCTCTTATTCCTCTAGTGTTGAACAACCTCTGTCTAAGTACCATGGCTTTTCTGAACATTTTTGAAAACCAACTTGCATTTGACGTTACAAGACTTTTAGGTACCCATTTGGTCGGATCCTTGAGAGTTGGTTTTTTCCTGAATACTGGAGTTCTTTTTAAAATAACAGTTTGATTCATTATGACATATTTTTGAACAATAAGAGCAATTCTTTATTGTTCTTGAAGAAGGTTCTAATATGATTCCATAACGTTCTTCCTTTTTGAAAGACCTTTTTGTTTTGAATTTTTCATCCCATTTTTTGAAATAACATGCATACTCAAGATGTCCAATTTTATTGCAGTATGAACATTTCGTTTTGCACTTGTCTTCCTTTCTTTTAGGAATAAAATTTTTTTCGTAAAGTTTTTGTTTTCAGGATTTGTCAAAACCAAGTCCAACTTTATCAAGTATTCCGACTTTGGAAGGTTTTAGTAGATTTAATGAAATTTGACAGGTCATTTTTTAGGTATTCAATTTCTGTTTTGAGTAGAACATTCTTGACTTTCAGTTTTTTCAAAATGAGATTTCTGCATGCTTTGAATGATTTTTTTAGTTCATTATTCATAGCTTGAGCTTTCTCTTTTTCTTTGTAAACTTGTTCTTTTAAAGAGCTACATTTTTTAGCGAGAAAATTTGAATCGTTCAACAAGTTATCGAACTCTTTTTCCATTTGTTCACATAAAGGACATAGTTAAGAATTTATTACCTCATTATCTTATGAGTTTTCCATTAAACATATGTTGGCCTCTTCAATCTCTTCTGTTTTTGATTCATCAGAATCATCACAGTTTACCATCATGAATTTTTCTTGAATGACAATCTTTTTGGTGCCCTTTTGTTTAAATGACATTCAGTTTTGTAATGTCCTAGTTTATTGCATCCAAAGCATGTAATATGACTTTTATCTACTTCTGTTTTAAGGTTTTCCTTTTTATTTGGAAAGTTTTTCTTGATCTTATCTCTCCTTCTCATCATCCTTTGGATTTTTTTGTAAGAAAAACTATTTCTTCATCAACATCTTCTTGGCCGAATTCTTCTGAGTATTCTCTTTCATCTGGTTGGAAGGGTATGCTTTCTTGAAGATTTTTAGAAGCTTTTAAGGTTATTATTTTTCCTTTCTTTGCTGGTTTGTCCTCTTGCAGTAGCACTTCATGTGCTCGTAAGGTTCCATTGAGTTCTTCTAATCCGAGTATATCAAGATTCTTAGCATGACCTATGGCTATCACCAATGGTCTCCATATGATAATCTCATGATTTTTTTGACCCTGTCTTGTACTGAGTATGCCTTGCCAAGAGAACACATTTCATTTACTATAGTTTTGAATCTTGAATACATTTCATCAATGGTTTCTCCTTAATTCATTTCAAACAGTTCAAACTTTCGTACGCCGATATCAATTCTTGTTTCTTTGACATGGCTTGTCCCTTCACGATGTGTTTGCAATGTATCCCATACCCTTTTTGTCGTATCGCATTCATCGACTCTTTCACTTTCTTCCGTGCTTAAGGCAGAAGACAAAAATAATTGAGCTTTAGAGTTTAGAAGTACCTTGACTTTGTCTTTTGTTTTCCAATCCGCTTCTTTCTTTTCAGCAGATGTTAAGTCATTTTGATTAACTCTTGGTATGAAGTCTCCATTTGTAATGATGCGCCACATTCCTGTGTCTTGTGATTTTAGGAACAGTTGCATATTACTTTTCTAGCAGTAGTAGTCTGTACCATCAAAACAACGTGGTCTGTTTGATCGTCCTCCTTCAACGATGTACTTAGCTTTTGACATTGCTTCCTGAATATTTCCTTTAACACTTTTTGAGTGTTAATTCTTAGAGGCTGGCTCTGATGCCAATTGAAATGGCAATGTCAATCACAAGGAAGAGAGTTTGAATTGTGATTGCCCTTTTAAAAAAAAAATTAATTCCTACTTTTAATTTTAGTAAAGTCAAGATGGATCTTGGTTAAAAACACAACAAAAGAAAAACTTTCTTGGTTAGTGAAATCAAAAGAAAATTTCCCTATGTGATCTGTGCTTAGTGAGTTATAAATTAATAGAGACAAGGGAAAGAGAATCACACAGTAATATATCCTGGTTCACCCAAAGTGGGCTACATCCAGTCATTAAAATTTGTGAGCTTTTTCACTAAAGTGCTCAAACAAGAATGTTCTTGCTTTTCACACCAACTTTCGAGATCAATCTTGATCAGTTACAATATTTCACCTCTCGACCTAGAAAGGATTTCTAACAGTTACCTTTCAGTCCAGAAAGGGTTTTTACAGGTTACCTTTTAATCACAAAAGAATTTTTACAATATACTCAAACTATGTTTAGTACTATAGTCTTGAGTTTCAAATGAAATGATAAAGAGGATTGATAGATCGTAATACACTTAACACTTGTTTGAGTTTTGATTCTCAGCAAAAAGACTCAGCAAATAGATCCATAAATTAGTGAAGAAGAACTGGAGCTTTTTGCTTAATTAAAGAGCTTAGATTTCTCAAGAATGATTGTTTAACTGATTGGTTTCTTGCACTTTGAACTCTTGCTATTTCCTTGACCTTGAGGTTCCTTTTATTGGCTTGATGAAGGCTTATGACAGCTCATGTAGCCTTTGGGAATCCAGCTGTCCAATTTTAATTTTAATAGACATGTGTTGTAATAAAATAGGAATGTTCTTGCTTTATAACCAGAACGATCTTCGTTTCTGTTTTAAGTAAGTGCTAGACTAAGAACTTTTGACAGTTGTTAGATGTCATACTTTTTCTGCTTTGTACGCAGGCTGCTCAGAGATGCAGTACCAGTGTCTTGTCATTTCTGTCCTCGCTGTACTTGTTACTTTAGCCATTAAACTAGAGATTGATTTTGTTGATTGTTCTTGGCAGTTTGCTTTTCCTTTGTTAATCTTTTGGAATGAATTTTTATGAAATGATCTTGTGAATATAATTCTGGTGCTTTCATAATGAAGACTATTAATTTTGTAGTGAAGATTGGTATTTTTTGCAACCCAAAATGATCTTGTTTAAGGAAAGCTTTGTTCTTTTGCAAACCCGAATGGTCTTGGTTTTATTAGACTGAATGCTATGAAAAACCAAAACGATCTTCATTTTTCTAGACTTCTATTTTTAATAATTAGAATGATCTTGCTTTCTCAGAATGATCTTGTGTTATGTTTGATACCTATCTTCAATTAATACACTAAAAAACACGTGTTAAATAGCAACACATTTTTAGAATCATAATTAGAAGTTTAATTAACTTTGTTTGATTATCATCAAAACATTAATTTGGGATTTTGCCTCAACAATCTCCCGTTTTTTGATGATGACCAACATGTTAATTAGACTTTTAATTTTTATTATGATTGTTTTCAACAAAGGGCTTTTGTTGCAAAGCTCCCCCTCAATTTTTGCTTAAAGTAATAAATAGTATTTGAACCAAAAAATATTATTTCATTGATACTTAAAGGATTGTTTATACATATAGTTAAAAAAAACAGTAGTACATAGTATGATAAAAAAAGACTTCTAAACAACTAAAATCTAATAATTAATTCTCCTGTTTTGTCATATCAAAAAGGAGTAGGGCAAAACGTAGAACTTAAAAAGACAAGGACAAAGAGGAGCCCTTAGAAGACGATGAAATAGATGGCTTGGGATAATCATGGAAGGTTGGAGGCGAATTAGGTAGAGGCGGTTCAAGTCCCAGCTTGGGCGCAAGCTGGGTTGCCATCCAATCCCGTAAGATCGCATGCTCCTTATCTTGATGTGTTTGCCAATCAATGATAGTCTAGAGAGCAACAAAGATCTTGGGAATATCCTTACACGTCTTCGAGGTGTTTTCTCGATTTTAGATCGTTTTGAAGGATGGTGATCTTCATCCGTGTGAGGAGCAGAGGAAAGATGAGTTGGAGAAGGAGTTGCAGTAGTGAAAAAAGAGGATAATGTGGCAAAGGCTGAGCTAATTATTTGAAGAGTACTTTATGTAGATTTTGTTTGAGGAGCTGAGGGGTCAGGAAGATCCATATCTGGAAAAGCCAGATATTTACTAATACCAAATAAAGATGAACTAGTGTTTTGGGGTGAGATAAATGCTGGAGGCATGTCAGATGTTCTTTGATAATTGAGCTGAGAGCAGGGATGGCTTTGCATAATCGGATTTTGAAGGAAGTGAGAAGTTGGAATATCAGTAGTAGGATTAGCACCAAAAGGAGTGGAGCTTGATGGAGTAGTAAAAAAAGGGAGTCTATTTGTTTGATGCGGAGAATGTTCTTGAGGAATGTTGAGTTCAACATTTGGCTTCAACACTAATTTCCTTGCAGATCATTTTCTTTTGATGGAGCTAGGAGGGAAAGCAGTTTGAGTGTGGGGAATGTTTAGGGATGGTGGAATGGATGGATCTTTCTTCATGTGAGATATATTTTTTGAAGAGAATTTTGAGATTTTGATGCTGGAGGTTTCATTTGAGATTGGGACATTGAAGTATCTAAAAATATTGGTTAGAACCATACCGTGAGGAACGATATTTCTCTTGTAGTCACTATTTGTTGAAGCGATCATGTTTTGCATAATGATAAGGGGGGTTTAAGCTTCTGGAAGTGGATGAGATGGTAGATAAACAGAGCATCATTATCTGATACATACTCATGGCTACCACAGTGAGGTAGGTTGGACCGTTGACTTATGTTGTTGAATATTTTGAAGAGTGGTTTTAGATCAGTAGAAATAAAGTTGGTGGAACCAGGGATAAACAACTCTTGAAAGACCAAATCTTTATTTATGTGTTGAGTGGAATACCAATCTTTCCCAAAGACTGTGGGTCCTTTAAAGGGAAATTGTAGGATCTCAGCGACAATGGAAGGGGTAAGACAAATTTCAACGCCTTTCAGATTGAAAACAAGAATGGATTTATCTGCAAAAGCCTGAGCTTTGTAGTAAAATGCTCTAATAACCTCAGGATAAAATGAATCAGAGATTTGGAGAAATTTTTTCCAACCAAGAGCATCAATATGATGTTTGATTGAAGTACCTTCACATTGACGATTATGAAACATGAAAATTCCGCCAATGGGTCGCTTGACCCATTTGTCGTGGAAAACCTTTTGGTATTTGGAAGATAGTAGAGGAGGAATGAGAATTTTGGAAGAGGTTTTAAGGGAGGGGTTTTGTTTTGGTTGAGTTTTAGAAGAGTTTTGTTCTTGTGATATGGGTTTTTGTGGAGAACGATCTATTGACGTGGGTTTTGCTAGAGAACGTTTTGGGTTTTTGATTTTTTGAGAAAACTTTTTAGGGTTTTTGAGTTTTCGTTCGGCTAAAAATTGAGAAAGAGTGGAAGATGATGTGGATTTGGGGATTAACTGGGTTGGTTTTGAAGGGATGGATTTTGATTTCGAAGGTATAGTTTTTTAAGTGGATTTTGTTGGTGAAAAGAATGGTTGAAAAGGTATAGAAAAACGTTCTGACGTTTGTGGTGGAACTTTTGGTGGCGAGTTTGGTTCAGAATCATCATCGGAGATGGTGTAGATGGTTGTATCAATACCTTTGGATTTATTTGAGGTGCCAACTCCAACCATTAGCCTCATTGATCGACGTTTGGAAGAGTAATATTAGAGTAGGTTTTGGTGGATGTTTTCATGAGATTAGGGTGTACTTGGCTGGTGGTGGGATGGTTACATTGGTAAAGGGAGTGGTAATACAGTGGAGAGAGGAGCAAGTGAGATGGGTTGAGGACTTGCTTTGGGAGATGATGATAGATAGTCAAAGGTCTTCTCTGATGAAGATTTTTCTGGGGGTGTAGGTCTTAGTGGTGGAGAACATGAGGGACATGGAGATGGTGATGGAGAACGAGTTCTGGGATTTGGGTTTTTTTATAGCGGAAGCTTTTGTGCGAGCCATTGTTTTTTAAGAGAAGATGGAAGAACGCAGAAGAGAGAAACTGGGTTTTTGCATAGAGAAAGAAAAATATACTTGTTTTTAGAGATAGAAAATGACAATTTTGAGAAAATCATGGGGAAAATGCCATATGTGAGTGTTAGAGTAGTGGGTGGTTGAGAGGTGACAAATGATATTGGGAAGGAGGAATGTAGGTACAGATGTGGCAGACGTAGGCAGGAGTAGCCGTTTTGCTTTTGGATTAAATGGCAAAAGGACCGACTTTTTTATAGAAGAAATAAATTGAACTTTTGATATTCAGTTGGAAACAGAGACTATTATGCGAAAACGAGAACATTCTGAAGTAGAGATGTTGCTTTACAAGAAATAGGGGGTTGAATTGTAAAGTTGTCTTTTAAAAATGTCTCAGTTAAAACTTAAAAATAACTCAAGATTGATCTTGGTTAAGAAAACATAAAATGGAGAACGTTTTTGGTTCTGGATATAGAAAATGGAGAATGTTCTTGGTTATTTTTAAAAGGTAGAATGATCCTAATAGTAAAAGTAGAAAACGAAGAACGTTCTTGGTTTGGTTTAAAAACAAAAATTGATTTTTAACTTAAGTAAATGAAAGACTGAAAGTAAATAGAGATAAGGAAGATAAATCACACAATGATTTTATCCTGGTTCACCCAACTCGGGCTACGTCCAGTACTCACAACTGTGAGATTTTCCACTAAGTGTTAAAAAAAAAGAACCTTCTTGGTTTTACAGCACCTAGCTCAGATCAGCCTTGATCTATCACAATCGTCAATCCTTTCGACATAGAAAGAGATTCAAACAGGTCACCTATCAACCCTTGATAGGATTTATACAACTCACATTTTATCCTTAAAACGATTTTTCTTAACAATTCACTCAAGCTATAAACAACCCTTATAATCTTGAGCTTTACACGATAATGATTAAAGTGTTTGACAAAATCTGTTTTAACACAACTCTTGTTTGAGGTTAGATTCTATAGAAGATGTTTCATTAAACTAATAATAAAAAATTCGAAACTGAAGGTTACTGATTTCTTGTGAGACTTTCAAGTATGAATTTGAATGATTGATGATCTTTCTTTTGCACTTGAATGTCGTGATTTCCGTTGAGCTGTGAGGTTCCTTTTATAGAAATTTGAGGAGGTCCATGTCAGCTCAAAGTTACCGTTTGAGGGGGTTCCCTTGGTCAAGGGGCAGATTAAAATAATCAGTTTTTCAATTTAAGACTATTGACTGAACTTTTTCCCTTTTTGACTTTAAAGACTTTCTAGTCTTTGTCCATTCTCATTCTTCTGATTTGGACAGTGTTTGAAGGTTACATGATCACGAGAATATATGTCATAATGTGATGTTAAAGTTTCAAGAACGTTCTTGGTTTGTGCTTCAGAAGCTGGAGAACGTTCTGGTGCTGTATGACAGAAACTGGAGAATGTTCTGGAGTATGGAGAATAATCGTTTTTAACTGATTTTGCCACTTTGTCTTGATTCAAATCTTTTCTCCTTAGATCTTTTAGAGTACTTCTTTTGCTATTATTAAAGCTGTATATCCCTTGTATATATACTTGTAATCCATTCAAAATAAGCATGATCTTTCCTTGCATTAAAATATGGCTTGAACAGTCTTGATGAAGTGAAACAATCCTGGAGGACGTTCTTGGTTTTTCCAGAAAATATCCAGAACGTTCTTGGCAGTTCATTTTTAGCTTATTCTTTAAACTGATTTTGCTTGTTTTTTCTTAGTACCTATCTTGGATTAACACACTCAAATACACATGTTAAATAACACATAATTTAGAATCATAATTAGAGTCTTTAATTAATCTTTGTTTGTTTTCATCAAAACAATTAATTGAGATTTTGTCTTAACACATTATTGGTTTTTGATCAAAACAATCTAGTTAATGTTTTCATAGAAGTTTGATTGGATTTTTAATGATTTTTGTTTTTTCTTTGATAAAATTGAAAATTTCTTCAAAAAGGGGTTTAGTAAATATGTCAGCAAGTTCATTTTTTGTGTCAACAAAAATTAATTCAACTTCCTTTTTGTTAACATGATCCCTGATAAAATAATATTTTATTTCAATGTGTTTAGATCATGAATGTTGAATGGGATTTTTAGAATGATTAATAGCATTTATTTTGTCACAATAAATTGAGATATTTGAATAACTTACAGAGAAGTCTTCAAGTTGGTTTTTTTATCCATAAAACTTGAGAGCAACAGTTTGCAGCGGTGACGTATTCAGCTTCAGTGATTGATAATGAAATTGTATTTTTCTTTCTACATGACCAACTTATCAAAGCTTTTCAAAGAATTTGACATGCACCACTTGTTCTTTTCCTTTCAATTTTATTCCCGGCTTAGTCAGCATCACAATAGGCTACAAGATCAAAGTGAGTTCTTTTGCTATACCAAAGGCCAAAATCAATACTACCAACAAGATGGCAAAAAATTCTTTTTACAGCGGATAAATGAGATTCTTTAGGTGAAGATCGAAATCTAGCACATAATCATACTGCAAACACGATATCTGGTATACTTGCAGTTAAATAAAGCAATGAACCTATCATTCTTCTGTATTCCTTTTCAGAAATATATTTTCCTTGTTCATCTTTGTCAAAAGTGGAGGATGGATGAATGTGCAAAAACAATAAGGGGAGTCGAATTGTGTTTGCAAAACTTGAATTCTTTTGCTGTTATGTTGAATTGAGCCATCATAGCCAAATCTGTTTGTTCATCTTCAGAGGATTCATCAAAATCATCCCATGTAGCCATCATGCTTTTCTTCTTGGTTCTGAAATCTTTCCTCTCGTACTTCCCTTTCTCCATATTTGGACATTCTGACTTAATATGTCCAGATTCATTACATCTGTAGCAGATAATATCTTTCTTATCATGTGTATCATCCCTTTCTTTGTAGGACTGCTTGGAATATCTTTGGGAAAATTTCTTTCTTCTATTGTGCCACATCTTTATGAAATTTATGGATAAGAAAGCAATATGTTCTTCCTCTGAGTTCATACTTTGATCGTCTAAATTCTTTTGATTCTGATGTTGCTTTCAAAGCTTTTTTCTGCTTGGATTTCAGAGCTAGAGTTTTGTTCTTCTTCTTGGGTTCATCTTCCTCCAACTCAATTTCATGTGATCTGAGAGAGCAGATTAATTCTTCCAGCTTTAGAGTATTCAAATCTTTAGCTTTCTGAATAGCAGTGATCTTTGGTCTCCACATGATTGTTAGACTTCTAAGTATTTTCCCTACATGATCAGATGTAGTGTAGCTATTTTCTAGTACCCTTAATCCCGATACTAGAGTCTGGAATCTAGAAAACATAGTTTCAATTGTTAAGAAAAAATCTCAATTAAAGAGTTTTGATGAAAACAAACAAAGATTAATTAAAGACTCTAATTATGATTCTAAGTTAATTGTTATTTAACATGTGCTTTTGAGTATATTAATCTGAGATAGGTACTAAGCAAAATCAATTTAAAGAACAAAGCAAAAAATGCACTGCCAAGAACCAAGAACGTTCTGGACGTTTCTTCTGGAAAAACCAGAACGTTCTCTAGGACTTTGTTCACTTCATCAAGGCTGTTGGAACCTGATTTTTATGCAAGGGAAAATCATGCTTACTGTAAAAAAATTTCCAGTACATCATCATGAGATATGAAGCTTCAAAGATAGCAAAGGAAACACTCTAAAAGATCTATGGAGAAAAGATTTAGAGCAAGGCAAAACAGATGAAACAGCTGAAAATGATCATTCTCCAGCTTCTGCTTTTCTGCACAGAACATTCTCCAAATTCTGAACCTGTTCAAGAACGATTCTGATTTAATGCACAACATCACATTCTGACACGTATTATCAATGCTACAGTGTGCACAAATCAGATGGCAACAGATTAAACAAATATAAGAAAGTCAAGAAGTAAAAAAGGCAAAATAGTTTAATCAAAAGATTTGAAATAAGGGCTGATTTCTCTATTCTGCCTCTAGATCAATGGAACCTTCTCAAACGGTAATATCAAGCCCTCAAGGACTTCCTGAATATCTATAAAAGGAGCCTCATTGATCAAGAGAAAAACAAGACATTCAAGTGCAAAGAAAATCATCAAATCACTCACATTATCACTTGAAAGCTTCTCAAGAAATCAGTAACCTTCCATTTCAAATTCTCTATCTTTAGTTTACTGAAATCATTTGTAAAGAATCTAAACTCAAACAAGAGTTGAGTCAAAATAGATTCTGTCTCAAAACCTATCATTATCATTCAACACTCAAGACTATAAGGCTTGTTTATAGCTTGAGTGAGTCATTTTTAGAAAAATCCTTTTAAGGTTAAAAGGTGAAGTTGTAAAATCCTATCAAGGGTTGATAGGTGATCTGATTGTATTTCTTTCTGGGTGGAAAGATTGATAAACTATGACAGATCAAGGCTGATCTGAACTAGGAGTTGTAAAACCAAGTGGGTACTTTGTTTTAAACACTTAGTGGAAAAACTCACTGGTGTGAGGACTGGACGTAGCCCAAGTTAGGTTGAACCAGGATAACTCTCTGCGTACTATCTCTTTCTTAACTCTATTTACATTCAGCTCTTTATTTACTTAAGTTGAAAAAACAATTTTCTGTTTTAAAAGCAAACCAGAACGTTCTGTGTTTTCCAGAACGTTCTCCTTTTTCTACCTTTACTATTAAGATCATTCTGCCTATTAAAACTAATCAAAAACGTTCTCTATTTTGTAACCAAGATCATTCTTGAGTTAAATTTTAAAGTGTTGACAGGAAAATTTATAAAAGACAGCTTTCCAATTCAAACCCCCTTTCTTGTAAAGCAACATCTCCACTTCATCAATGTCTTCATCTTCTTCCATCTTGAATAACTCGTACTTCTTGACTAGAATGTTATCTTTTGCTTCTTGGACTTGCTTACTGCCTTCGTAAGTCAGAATCAGACTATCATAGATGCTCTTTGCTGTTACTATGTTAGTGCACTTGTCGAACTCCTTGAATGTGATTGCATTGATCATGAACGTTCTGGATTTGTGATGCAACTTGCACATCTTCTTCTGATCAGCATCCATATCTCTTATAGAAATTTTAACACCATCAACATCTTCTGGAGCAGTATAACCATCTTCCACCAAGTCCCCAAGTTCAGGATCTTGTGAAATAAAAAAACATCTCAGCCTGTCCTTCCCGTACTCAAATTGTTCTCTATCAAATAAAGGAGGTCTGTTGATGTTTCCTCCAACAACTTCTTCATTGAATCCAAACATTTTGAACCCTTGGATCTTTCCTCAAACACGGTAAAGTGCTCGGCCTTGAGACCGAGCTCTGATACCAATTGAAGTTGCAAAAACAAGAAGGGGGGTTGAATTTTGCTTGCAACACTTGAATTCTTTTGCTGTTATGTTGAATTGATACAAGTTATTTGATGAATAAATAATCAGATTTAGCAGCGGATAATCACAACATTAGAACACAACAATTTATCTTGGTTCACCGTTAACTAGGCTACGTCCAGTCCCTTCCTTCAGAAGGCCTTTTTCACTAATTCAAACTCCTTTGAATTACAACACCACTGACCCTTCAAGCCAGTCTTCCCAAACAGTCTGACAACCCCAGACTTTTGAGGAACAACAACACCTTGACTATAAAAGCCAAGTCTTCTCAAACAGTCTAACAACCCCAGAGTTTTGAGGAACTTCACAACCTTAAACCTACAAGCTAAGTCTTTTTCTAACAACCTGACAACCCCAAATTTTAGAAGAAACTTCAACACTATAGGATTGTATATAAGGGATTGAAATTAGAACTGAGTAACTACTTTTGGAAAGTTGATACTCACGATAATCTTAAAGTGAACTAGAGTATTTGCTTCTGAATAATTTATGATGACGATCAGCTTCACACTCTAAGAAAAGAACACTTAGAAAATATTTATCTTTTAAGCAAGTGTTCTCTTATTTGAACTCTCTGAATACTTATGAATTTTTGCTCGAGTTATTCTATTTTTCGATGCTTTATTCTTCAGCATTAAGCCTCTATTTATAGTTGAAATTAGAGCTTCTAATGCTTTACTTCTGGAGTGTTTTGCTCAGATTATGTTTCTGGAGTCTTTTGATCTAATTCTGTTTTGAGCATTTTACTCAGATTCTGTTATGAGCATACTTTTAGCTAGATTCTGTTTCTGGCGTCTTTTGCTCCAGTTCCTTTTTGAGCATTTTTCTCAGATTCTGTTTTGAGCATTCTTTTAGCTAGATTCTGTTTATGAATTTTTGTCTCTAATGAGATCCTCTGACAAGTTCCTCTGATGATACCCTCTAATGACCATTGTCTGGTAATCATCCTCTGGTGACGTCATCCTCTGGTGACGTCATCTTCTGACGTCATCCTCTGGTGACATCATCTTCTGACGTCATCCTCTGGTGACGTCATCTTCTGATGAAATCCTCTAGTGATGTCATCATTTGATTTTTGCTTCTGGTGACGTCATCTTCTGATGACATCCTCTGGTGACGTCATCATCTGATTTATGCTTCTGGTGACATCATCTTCTGGTGACGTCATCCTCTGATTTCTACTTCTAGTTACGTCATCTGATTTTTCATTCTTCTTCTAAGTCAAAATCTGATTGTCATAAAATACATTTGTTAACATCAAAACTTTCATTGCAAGAACCGACTTGGTTCAACCAATGGATGCATGAGAGTCGTCATTATTTTGGCTTCATTCATTTTGTATTTTGTTAAAAGTTCTTTTATGTATTTTTCTTGACATATAAAAATTCCATCTTCATGTTGTTTAATTTGTAAGCCAATAAAATATCTTAACTCTCCTATCATGCTCATCTCGAATTCACTTTGCATGAGATTTGAAAAATCCTCACACATTTTTTCATTTGTTGATCCAAAGAAGATGTCATCAACATACACTTGAACAATGAGTAAATCATTTTTTTCAATTTTCTTAAAAAGTGTTGTGTCAATTTTTCGTCTAGAGAATCCATTTTTGATTAGGAAGGAGCTTAGTCTTTCATACCAGGCTCTAGGGGCTTGTTTTAGTCCATATAGAGCTTTGGTAAGTTTGAAAACCCTGGTTTGGTTTCTTTTGATTTTCAAAATCGGGAGGTTGATGAACATATACTTGTTCATTTAGAAAACCATTTAAAAAGGCACTTTTGACATCTATTTGAAAAAGTTTAATGAGTTTATGAGATGCATATGCAAGGAGGATTTTGATAGCTTCTAACCTTGCAACTGGAGTAAAAGTCTCATCATAATCTATACCTTCTTGTTGGTTATATCCTTGAGCTACTAGCCTTGCTTTATTCCTTATAACTTTACTTTCTTCATTCGATTTATTTATGAATACCCATCTTGTCCCAATGACTGTTTGGTCCCGTGGAGTTGGGACAAGAGTCCAGACTTGGTTCTTTTCAAATTGAAGAAGTTTCTCTTTCATTACTTCGACCTAAGATTCATTAACTATGGATTCTTTGATTGATTTTAGCTCTATTTGAGATGTCATTTCCATGTTGTTGTTGGTATCATCTTTGAATGACATTCTTGTTCTGATTCCATCAGATGTATTTCCTATAATTTGATTTTGTGGATGATCTCCTATGATTTTCTAGCTTCTTGTCTAATTTAGTATCAAACTTTCCTAAATTGTCTTTGTTATTTAAAATATAACAGTAGCACCCGAAAATGTGAATGTATGAAATATTTGGCTTTCTATTTTTCCATATTTCATAACATGTCTTGTTGATGATTTTCCTTATTGATACATGATTTAAAATATTGCATGAAGTGTTGATAGCTTCAGTCCAAAAGTATTTTTCAACGTTTGATTCTTACAAGATTGTTCTTGCCATTTCTTGTAATGTTCCATTTTTTCGTTCAACAACTCCATTTTGTTGAGGAGTTCTTGCATGTGACAGATTATGAAAAATGCCAATTTCATAAAAAAATGTTTTAAAGGAAATGGGGCGATCTCTAGTATAGTACTCAAATGAGAACAATGTGTTAGAAATTGAAATTGAAAAATACCAAAGTTATTGAATAAATATTAGGTGAAAATGCATCTAACATGTCATGTATTACAAACAACCAACCATAAAATTTGGTTAGTTAAGTAAATATTAAATAAAAAAATGCAGTTTTGCATCTCCTATTTTGTCTCAAACTTGGTTTTAGTCCCCTCATTTTTAAATTAGGGATTTTAGTCCAGCTATTTCACAATTATTCAAGATTTTATTCTACTATCCAATTTGAGACTTAGTTTTATGACCTGTTGTATTCATTAGTGAATGAGAATTACATTTTATGACACGTCATTAGTGAATGTGGACAAAAAAGTGGACCATAAACCTCTTGTTTTGTAATATTTGATCTTAACTCTGATTCAAGTTTTAGTTTTTCTTTGTTGTGATGCAGGATTAGGGAAATATTTGATTCTCTTCTTTAAGGGAAAGTCTTCTTCATTTTATTAATTGAATACAAACTTGTGTTTATATACAAAGTCAATAACCAACTATCTAAAGAGACTAATTAACTAAAATATAACTAATAGCCTCCCTCAAGTTGGAGTGACAAATCTATCAAACCCAACTTGGAAAAAATATTATGGAATGGTGTTGGGTCAAGTGCTTTGGTGAAGATATTTGCTAACTACTAAGTAGATCAAATTTGTAGTAAATGAAACAATTTTTGTAGTAGTTTTTCTCAAACGAGATGATACTCAAGTTCGATATGTTTTATGCATTTGTTGAAGGAAGAGTTGGTGACAATAGATCTATTTGATTGACTATCACAAAACAGTCAGCATGATGCAATAAATATGATTTACAGGTTCGGAAGGAGATAGGTTAACCATTGGATTTCACACACTACAGAGGCCATGGCATGATACTCTGCTTATGAAGAACTTATGGAAATAGTAAACCACTTTTTAGATTTCCAAGATATTAAGGAATCACCTAGGAAAGTGCAATAATCACTAATTAGCCGATTCATGTAAGGGCATGTAGCCCAATATGAATATGTCTTGAGCTGAGTTGAAGGGGATGTTGATAGAAATAATCCACTTGCAGGTGAGGACTTGAGATATTTGAGAAATCTTGTAGCAGTCTCAAAATGCAAGCATGTTGAAGTCATGTGTTGGCTTAATTGTTCGACTGAAAAACTGATATGTGGTCGAGTATTAGTAAAGTAAGTAAGCTGCCTGACCAACCTTCTACAAGGAGAAGGATCTGAAAGTTGGTTTCTTGAATCTTTGTTAAGTACGGACCCTTTATCTATGGGTATGGTGGCTGGTTTAGACACCAATAAACTAGTATTGTTAAAGAGGTCTAGAATGTATTTGGATTGATATTTGTGAATCCCTATATTTGGGTTGACATATGTGGAGTCGGAAGATGTCACCTTAGAGGCATTGATCAAAGAGAGCACTTGTTGATAATCATCTCGAGACAATGGTGGTGGATCATTTATTGGGAGTGTTTGAAGATTGAGATTTATTGTTGTTTGGGTGTGAAGAATCAAAATTTTGATTTTGTGGATTAAATTTGTATCTTGGTGGAAAACCATGCTTAAAATAACATGTATCCATAATATGGTTTTTTCTTCTTACAATGACTATAAAGCATAGAGGGACGAGGGGTACCACGACCCATTGTTTTTCCCTAATTGGAGGAACATTTTTTATTATTAGGATTGCTCGAATTTAAATTCAAATCGAAAAGAACATCATCTGGAGGATTAGGATTATATAATGGGTCTTGTTAAACTACTAAAGTGTATGCTTACTCAAGGTAGGAAATGGATCCATAAGAAATATATGTGTTCTTGCATTATTATAATTGCTATTAAGTCCCTTTAAGAAGAAAATGATGTATTCATTATGTTTGTTAGTTTGAACAACGAAACTTAGCGAACAAGAACATTGGACACTACAAGAACAATTGGGTTAGAGTAAAGAGACTCTAATTCATCCCATAAAATCTTGAGATCAGTAAAATAGGTAGAAAGAGATCTATCAACTTGATTGATTGAATGTAAATCTTTGAGGAAATCTAAAAACTAAAATGATTCCCCTTTGTGAAACGGTCTTCTAGGTCATCCCAAAGTTTTAATGCGTTGTTGAAGCAAATCGTGTTTTGAGTGATTGAAGTAGATATTGTTTTGGTGATCCATGAAAGAACCATATTGTTGCGTCGATCCCACAATTCATAATTGGGATATGTTGAAGAAGGTTGTGGCAAAGAACCTTTGATAAAGGAAATCTTATTCTTGGAAGATAACACACGTTTCATGCATTTCCTACAATTGTAATAATTGGTGCCTTTTAAAGGCGGCTAAACAAGAAAACACCTGGGTTTTTTCTAGGATGAAGATAATATGGACTACAAGGGTTTTGTGTTGGATATGGGGTGGTAATGGTGGCTGTAGGGTTGGTGGTGGCGCTGGAAACATAATTGGTGTTGTTGTCAGGCAAAGACACCATAATGACGTTTGTTATCTTCTGATACCATGTTGATGAGAAAAGAGGAAATTCATTGGGGTTATCTTCTGATATCATGTTACTTGTATAAAGCCATGGAATTGCACTGAATTACTTCATTCTTCTTCATTTTTATTAAATGAGTACTAACTTGTGTTTATATACCAAGATACAAAACAGAACTGATCTCATAATTTAATCAGTTTGACAAACTAACTAGGGAGACTTAGTCAACAAAGTCAATAAGTAATTATTAAAGAGACTAACTAACTAACATATAACTAATAGCTCCCATGGTGTCGTCGTCAGGCAAAGAAACCATGGTGACGTGTGTTATCTTCTGATACCATGTTGATAAGAAAAGAAGAAATTTATTGGTGTTTATATTTTGATACCATGTTACTTGTATAAAGCCATGGAATTGTACTAAATTACATCATTCTTCTTCATTTTTATGAAATAAGTACAAACTTTTGTTTATATACAAAGATACAAAAGAAAATTGATATCATAACATAATCAGTTAGACAAACTAACTAGGAAGACTTATTCCACAAAGTCCAAAACTAACTAACATATAACTAATAGCTCCCATGATCTCAATTGATTGTCATCCATCGAATTTACACATGGAGAAGCTTCAGTCTCTAGCTTTCTATTTTTATTTTCAAAAAATTAGAGTTTTATTTGCTTCTTTGTTATAGAATTGTCTCTGTTTGTTCTTAAATTTGATTTAAGTTGTTGGTACTTTGGGTTTTTAAATCTTCAAGGCTCCATTTCATTGCAGGAGTAAAGATGAAGGAGAAAGAGAGAAGAGAAAATATGAGGATTATTGAAGACGAAACAACACTAGTTCTATTTATAGGATACAACTTGTAAGTTACAAGTATGTGAATATTTACATTAACACTAACATTAGTAATTAATAAAGATATTCACTAAGAGAGTTCTAAATAATACTAGGAAAGTGGAAGACTAAGAGGAAATGGACATCCACAAATATATATATTCATAAAACTCTCCCTTGAATTTTCTTTAAGGATATATCTTATTAACACCTTATTAGGAAGAAACCTAGTGTGAAAAGAATCATAGAAAAAGAAAAAGGTACAATATCCTTTGTGCGAGAAACTACCTTGTTAAAAAACTTACTAGGAAAATCCGATGGGGCAAAAGCACAATAAAAGAAAAAAGAATGCAAAATACATCAATTTCTCCTAATAATGAACGAGAGAAAGGGGGTGCGATAAGATTCAACCACAGATGGCTCCTCACTACGACAATGCGATTAGCTTCCACTGTAGCAAGCTCACGCTTGAGCTATGGTGGCTTAACCGAGAAAGCGATTGTCATAAGAGAGGAGGAGAAGATGAGATCGGTAATTACCAAATGGAGTCAAACACACTCACAATTAGAACTGTCAATTTGTCAAGCCCCCCTTATATTGGTCTCAGCCCTCATATTGGAGGGGGCCAAAAAACCTTATAATAAAAGGCCCAATAAAAGAAAGCCCCCAATGTAAAAAAGCCCACAAAATTATGTGGGTTTAGAGGGCCCATAGGCCCATTAAAAAATCAATTATTTTTTTGAAATAAAAAATATTTTAATTTTGTTTTGATGTTCTGAATAAAATTAACAAATTCAATAATTTTTCAATTTCGAATTTTTTTTGAACTTTATTGGATTTAGAAATTGTCGATTTTTTTTATGTTCTAAATAAAATTAAATTCATGAATTTTTCAATAATTAAAAAATCTAAATAAAATTAAATTATGTCATTAATTATTTTTTATTAAACTATTTCTTACATGTCATTTCATGTCTCTATCTTCGTTTTTAATTTTTATTTTATTTTAATTTTATTTATTCAAGCTGAAATGATGTTCTGAATTCTGATCGTGAAAAAATGAAAACATGAAATGGGCCATAGGCCCTCCGATCCAAGTCCACAAAATCTAAAAAATAGGGGGCTGGGGCAAAAAAAAATTCATTAAGAAGAGCTTAAAATTTGAGACCTAATAAAAAATTTATTAAATAGACTTTGAGATTAAGAACTTTTTTGACGGCTCTAATGAAGTGGCGCCAACTATTACCACATAAGCTTTGTTTTTCTTCTCGCTGTTTTTTTTTTCCTTCTTTATACTCGTTCCTATTTTCCAATTGATTAGTTAAGAGGGAAACAAGGTGAAGAGATTAAAGAACGTTGGATAGGGAAATACGATTTTGATTATCCTAAATCTTATTTTTTCCATCTAATTAAATGGTTCTCATTATTAAAACATTATGTTTTTTAAGTTACGCATATTTTCCAACTTTTGAGCTAGTATTGTATATTGAGATTCCTTCTGCATATATATTTTTTTCTTTGCTTTAATGAACATGGTTATGAATATTTGTGGATGTTCATTTTTTTCTAAACTTTCATATTTTATAGTAGGTTTATAATTCCCATGATTAGATGACTTTCTACTTTGTAGTGCTCTTTAATTTTACATGTTTGTGACACATTATATTATATGACTTGTGACTTATAAATAAAAGCGTGTACAATTATAACATTCACACCTTGAAGAGTTTAATGCAATACTCTATTGTTCTCTCATTTTCTCACTCTATCTTCTCCCTATTATTTTATAGGTTAAATAGCACCCGTGGTCCCTTAACTTACTTTCAGTTAATGTTTTAGTCATTTTTTTTTCTTTCCGGTTTGGTCCTTTATTTTAATTGTAAGTGACAATTTGATCTTTTATGTTTTAAAATGTCAACAATATTATCCTTTTTTTTTACAAAAATTCATCAAAATTTTCAACCAAAACCCATAAAATTAATTATATTCTTTCATATAATACAAATTTCATCAGATTTGTAACTCAAATCTTCAAATAAACTCATATTTTCATTCTTTATTTCACTTACAATTAAAATAAAGGACCAAATCGGGGAAAAAAAAGATAAAAGACTAAAACGTTAACTGAAATTAAGTTAAGGGACCACGAGTGCTATTTAGCCTATTTTATATTTTGCTACAATTTTAGTTAATTTTATAACACGTTATCAAAATACGTATGAGATGATAACTTCTAAATTCTACTTTGAAAACATGATACTTTGAGAACTTGCAATCATGTATGTTAAGATATTGATTCACATCAATCCAACAAGTTAATGCACTAATATGAATCGTAAAAACATATTGGGAATGCATATTTACAACTTTTTGACAAGTGTACCAAATCGTTCAAATAATAAAGGATAAATAAAATTGTTTTCATAGGGATTGTTACTAAGTTATTCGTCGCAAAAAAATTGTATACACCTTAGGTAACAAAATGTTTATAAATTGGTTTATAATTTCGAACAAACTATAAATAATTGGAGAAAATTCAATATAAGAAAAACCATTAGGAGTTCAATTCACCTCCTTTTTACTATGTAATTATTGATTCATTATTTTAACGATTTAACTTTGATTACATCAAATTAACCAACGACTAAGACCATTTTTTGGCTCAAAATCCTTTTTTTATAACAAAGAGCCATAATTTCTTAGGTGATCAAACTTGTTACTCAAAACACGTACGTACGTTAATTTATTAGGATACATGATAATATTTTATATTCGTATAAAAAATTAAAACATGAATATCTATTTTCTCCCCACTTATTACAATCTATTGTCCAATAACAAAGTAATACCTAAATTTAATCATATGGTGATCAAGCACAAAAAAAGTATTAAAATAAAAAATAGATGAACAATCAAATATTTTTTAATTGCATAAATAGCATAAGAAAACCAAAATTACATAGATTCAAGAAGGTTAATCTAATCCCTAATCAATGAATAAATTAACTACTCATGATGTTTGATAGAAAATACAGATGTAACGCACCGAATTTTGATTTAAGATGTTACCTAACTACGTTGAATTTTTTTTTTTTGGAAAAATGTGGATTTATTTATTTTTAAAATATATTGCAAATTAAATTTCATGCCAGCAAGTTAGTTTTATCTTCCATATTTTATATGTTTTTTTTATAATAACATTCACGGAGTTAAATTAATAAAAAATGATGCCGGTTCAATCTTTTTATTAAACAGAAATAAGCCACATCTGCATTTAAAACATTTAATTAAGTTATGCAATATAAAAAAAATACTATAAAATCATGTCAAATTATTCTTGTGATTTTTCGGGTAGTACCTAAAAATGTTAGTATGAGTCGATTTAATGGCAAATCATACGAGCTAAAAACAAAGGATTAACTACTATAAAATAAATGTATAAAAATCTTATTCCATCAAAAGGAATTAAATATTTATTTAAAGAATTTAGAAATTAAATTATAACCATAAAATTCAGATATATCTTTTTTGAAATAAAAGTTTCTATACACATTATACATGCTCATGCAAGACTTAAATGATCAAAATATAATGTCACCCATACTAGATATTAATGGGAAAAACTCGCACGAAGCTGAGGATTTGCACAAAGTCATTACCACGAAGAAGACACACACAAAGCACTACCATGTATTCTACGTAATGCATGACATTATGATAAATCATAATAGTATACTATATACTCCCCCGAAGATCATGCTATGTTGAAACAACTTTCCTTTTTATTCACTTCAACCCCAACAATAATTTATCATTTCCCCATAAGATCAATTTAGGAATAGCAACATTAAAAGTAGGATTTTTTTCTTGACAAATTAATAAAAGTACGGAATTTACTGCACTTGCAACAACATGCATCAGCAATTTTACACAATCAAAAAACAAAAAATAGAATCAGAAAACATATTACAGAAATAGAAAACAGAAAACAGGAACAGAAATAGAAACAGAAACAAAAACATAAACTGAAACACGAAACAGAAAACAGAAAACTGAATAAGAAAACAGAAACATAAACTGAAATAGAAAATAGAAACAGAAACCTAAACAAAAAATAGCATATAGAAAATAGAAATAATAACAAAAGAGCACACATAAAAACGAAATTAATATAATTAATTCTACGAAAATTATATACAATAATATATATCTCATCAAAATCATCTCTTATCACAACTTATGATTACTATATTATATAAATTCATTCCTTTAAACTAAATAATACAATCACTTATATATTGCATAAAAATTGTTTCATAGCAAGAATTCAATACCGAAATCAAATAGAAAAACTCAATAATCATATAAAATTATAAAAATTGCTCCTTTTCTACTAACATCATGGGTGCCAATACTATAGTATAGTCATGAGATTAAAACTCAAAACCACGATTGGTAATAATTTTTCTTTTGTTTATTATTTTTGTTTATAAATAAAAAACAAAAAGATCATACAATCATCCTATAACACCTATCAATGGCTTGACTTAAATTTGTGTGGGAAAAACCTTACCTTGGGCGGTTTTTTCCTAACACGAAAGCTCTACCGTCTCACGAAGTGGTTCTAGGAGAAAAGAGTTCAAAACTTCAAAAGGATAAATCCTAAAATGAGAGACAGGGTGAGAATGGAAGAAATAGGTGAAAAATATTGAAAAGGTCTTACCTTTTAAGTCACACGAAAAATAGAGGAAAGATAATGAACTTAAAGAAATATTTGAGTGGGGAAGATGGTGAGGAATGGCGTTGGTAATCAAGGTGAGTAGGGTAATTTTTTTTTTTTGTTGTTACTGAAGTTATACGTGTGACAAGTGAGAGTGCTGTGAAGTGGGATTAAGAAAGACTAAAAAGATGTATAACATAGAAAAATAGAAGAAAGTGGAGTAAGTTAGTTATGGGGAAAGGCTGATGGAAACTAGTTGCCGTGGATGAAGGAAAATGATTAAGATAATTCTTTGATTGTATCTAACATGTTGCATGATAAAAGAAATTAGGTGTAAAACAAAAGTTTCAATTTTTTTATTTATTTACAAAAGCTTCATCGAATAATCAATATAAAATAAATCATTAGGGAGTGAAATTAAATTATTAAATGATTATATTATAGTTACACCACATTGATCCATTAAAATAAATCATTAAAACTAAGGGTTCTAACCAATTAATTAAAAAAATAGAGAGGGTTACAATAGAGGAAGAAGAAAATTACACATAAATGTTGCACAAAGATTCTTTTAAGGTGTAAATGCCTTCTTCTTTGCATCCAAAATTAAAAACCTTATTAAAATAATAATTTTCTAGTTAAATGGAGTTTGAAAGTGCGTGCCAGCGAAATGCTTTGGCACCTGGTGCAATGCACTAATTAGTAATAGCTGAGGGCGCAACAAGCTTGCGCAATGCTAAAAAGGGCCTCTATGCTGCGCTTATAGGCAAAGAAGTGTGCAAGCAAATTCACCACAACAAAGTGGCTGGCACAATGCGCTCTAACTCTTTCCTGCTGCGCTCCAAACTTCAATAAAAGGAAATTTTGCACTTTGAAAACTATCTTGTGTCTGTAGTAACCCTCTGTAACTTCCTGGACATTTGTTCTTCAATGTAATTGACCTGTAACATCAAAACAAGAAGAAAATACTATGAGAATTTGTTTGGTTTGAAAAGGTTAGTAGCAAAACATCCAAACTGATTCGAAAAGACTAAAATTCATTTTCTTTATTAAAATGACTATAAAATCACAAGAAAATAAATAAAACTAATAACAAAATGCTTAAAAACAAGAACTAACGAAGAATCATCACAACTCCAAACTTAATATGTTGCTTATCCTCAAGGAACAAACTTTTCACAAAGAAATTTCAATTTGTTCATCCCGCAACTTCCCAAACTTCTCTGCCACTTTATCTTACTGTCAAACCACCCATTGTGTCAGCAAACAAATTTCATCGCTAGAATCATTTCTATCTGCAAAAAAAAAAAAAATCCAAATGTATCTTAGAAAGTCAGAAAATTCATCCAACACTTACCTTTCAAACTCAACTTCCTTTGCACACAACTCACCAAATTTCCCTTAGGTGTTTCAGGGTTTCTATGTTTATCACTCAAATTATGATACATGCACAAACTACAATATGCTTGAAGATGTTCTAAATAGGTTCACAATGTAAATTGCACATACACTTTTAGACGTCTTTTAAGGTTGTAATGAGGCGGAAGTATAGGTGGATCATTTGGGATAGTGGTCTAACAACTCAGAGTTAAGCAAACCTGCTAATCATTTTAACATCACACTATGACTTTGACAACTTATCAACCAGTGAAGTACAAGAGAATAGAAAATTGATTTATTCACAACTTTCATTTTTTGTGGTACACCTTTTGACATGAATGATGTTTTAAAGATCAATCAATCACTACGCCAAAAATAGTTTTTTAAAGCGCTTTTTTAAGCCTTTTACAGCGTTTTTAAGCGCTATAGTATCTAGTGTTGTTAAAAGATACAACAACGCTATTGAAAATAAAAAAGCGTTGTAATAGGTATAAATATATAGCGCGCTTCTCTTAGACTAGTTTTACAACGCTTTTTCAAAAAAGGGCTGTAATAGGTACATATATATGAAGTAACTAGAATATCACTAGAAGGGGGGTTGAATAGAGATATTCAAGGTTTTAAAAATTCAGTTTCAGCTTTAAACTACTATCCTTTTTCAGAGGATGATTTATCAGATGCTGTAAAGTTAAGAGAAAGAATAATGACACACGAATTTTTATACTAGTTCACCCAATGAAGGCTACGTCTAGTCCTCACACTCTAGTGAGTTTTTTACTAAGTATCAAAAGCTATTAGCCTATCACCGAGGTTGATTACAAACTGTGTATTCTTTAGCTTCACCAAGCTTAAAATTCTTTCCTTCTGATTTTTCTTCAAGTGTTACTCACTTGAAGGTCTAAAGATGATATGAAGTAGTTTGATAGGATTTACTTTCTATAAAGATGAAACAAAGATCTAGTGTAAGATTATAGAAAGCTTGAAAGGAGATTGATAATGCTCTTGATAGCCTCTTGATATTTTTCTGTTTTTGCTCGTGTAGTTGTTGTGTTTTGCTGAAGAAGAGCAGCCTTCCTTTTATAGAGAGAAGGAAACTTTCTCTTCAAGAAAATTTGCTTTTTTGACCGTTTTCCCAAGTTGTAATGATCCTTAGTTTTTTTTTGAATTTACAGCCTTGCCATTATATCCTTTTACAGCCTGGCACTTGGGAGGTTACTTCTTTACTTAGCTTTCCAGGAGGTTGGATCATTCCATACGTTTTTAACAACTGACTAGTGCTCTTTTCTGGTTCCAAGACATGACCCTTCTCTGTTCGTGAATGATGCAGCTTTTGATACTTTGGAACTATTAGTTGTTTTGTAGGAGGATGAAGAAGTAGCTAGAGTTTATCCTATGGTAATTTCCTTTTGGTGTTTGAAGTTCACCTTATGGTATTCATCTTCTGACGTTTACCTTCTGGTGTTTCATCTCCTGATGTTTACCTTCTAGAGTTCATCTTCTGATATTTATCTTCTGGTGTGTATCTTCTAGTATTCATCTTCTGATGTTTATCTTCAGGTTTTTAACTTCTGGTATTCATCTTCTGATGTTTATCATGTGAAGTTCATCTTCTGATTTTTATCCTCTGATGTTCATCTTTTTATCCTCTGATTTATTTCTTCTAAAATTCATCTTCTGATGTATATCTTCTGATATTCATTACTGATGTTCATCTTCTGATGTCGGCCAACCTGGACTAGCAAACTGGTCTGCTGTGATCGTCTGATCTCGGCCAATGCTGGACCATACATTCTGACCTTCTGATTTTGGCCAACACTGGGCCATGGTCTGATCTTCTGATCTCGGCCAACATTGGGCCATATTCTTAAATCTAGACCATTTATCTGACCCTTTTCCCTATGATCTGGACCAATTCTGAACTGGGTCTGGATTGAACTTAAATTAAATCAGGACAAATAATATTTCAGTCTGGACATTTTGCCTTCTGATTTGGATCAGGTCTGGATCATATCTGGACATCATTTCTTCTGGTCTTGACTTAGTTTCATACCCTAAACCCTGTTATCTTCTGGTCTGGGTCAAATTTGGATTGATTCTTTTGTTCTGGACCCATTAACTTATCCGCTGATTAAGTCTGGATCAAGTCTGGGCTGTTTATCATTTCACTGCTAGGCTATTATAACTTTTGGACTAAGTCTGACTTATGATTCTTTCTGGTCTGGTCCATGTCTCCTTCTTACTTTGCTTCCTTCTGATATGGGCCAACAAAGATATCCTCTGGAGATTTCAGGATGCATCCTCTGGTACCTTCTGGATGCATTATCTGGTGTCTTCAACTTTCAGGTTTTTTGCTTCTGGAATTCTGCTTCTGGTTTTCTGTTCCAGATGTTTTGCTTCTGTTTTCCAGATGTTCTGCTTCTGGTTTTCTGTTCCAGATCTTCTGTTTTCCAAATGTTCTGCTTCTGGTCTTTTGACTTCAGATTTTCTGCTTCAAGAATTAACGACTTTGTTTCCTGCATGCATTCATTCTTCTGGACAGGAGGTTGCGATCTTTGGATCATGTTCCTTTCTTAGTACAATACTTAAATGCACGCATTAGTGTAATCATAATCTTAAGATAATTTTGCTATCATTAAAAGAGATTTTTTCTCAACAATCTCCCACTTTTTGATGATGACAAAATTTCTTTAGATTATTTAAAATAAAATTGTAAATGTGCTGTTTTTGAGTATGAAGCTCCCCCTCAGTATGAGCTGTAAGGAATAGGGGCTCCCCCTCAGAAAGTGCATATAAGAATTTAAAGATTTTTGAACCAATCCAAATACTTTATATTGATTATAAGAAGATAATACAAAAAAGTGGTTCAAAAGAAAAAAACATAGAGGATTGAATTACGATAATTTCAAAAAGCATAATCTTTTCTAAGTTCCTAATCATTGACAATTTTAATTTTAAATCTATCTCCCCCAAATTTGTCAACAGCAAAGAGTCAGCGGGTGCCCAGAGGATGGTGGTCTACTTGGAAGGAGAGGAATCATCAGACGAGGAGGAGGTTGAGGGACGAGGCAGTGGTGGAGGAGGATGAACAGAGGGTACTGGAGGCTGTGCTTCTGGAGCAACAGTCTTGACTAGGTGTCTGTGACCCATTCTAGAAGAGTGCTAAACTGCGCCAGAGTTTGATGAAAGGTGGCCATTGTTGTAAAAAGTTTTTTGCAGTTACTTTCCTTTTTGAAGTTGCTATTTTGGTAGGTTTGGAGGAAGGAGTTTTTGAAGAATCAGAGTGTGTTGCCTCAGAATCATCTGAGTCAATAACATGAACAGTGTTGTCTTGAATGAATTGTTTTGATGATATTTTTCTAGATATGATTCCTGATGATCGTCTAGAAGAAGTTGATGATGAAGTTTTTTTTTTTTTGAGAAAATGTTTTCCTAGTTTTTTAAAATGGTTGAGTGGACAGAGGAGAATGGACCATGTTGAGAGGAGTCACTTGAGTAGTTTTCAGATTGATTTTCAGATGAGTTTGAGGAAAGTTTTCTTTTTCCAGCAGATTTGGTGCGAGCCATTTTTGGATACTTGATGTTTTGAATTTTTACAATGGGTAATCATGTCAAGCTAGGAACCTTTTTGTAGAGAGGAGTGTAATCAGCAGTGATTTGACTTGCCTCCCTCTGACTTTTGCAAATTTTAAATTTTGGAGGAGTATAGAGATTTTTCTGAGTTTTCCATCCTTAGATTTATTTTTCTTTAGAGTAATAAAACAATAAAAATAACATTATGATTTAAAGTTTTGTAAATCTTATTTTTATACAATTTTTGAAAGATTTATAATGGAAAGTTTTTCTAAAATTTTTTGAAACGATCCTCTTGGAGAGGTTTGGTGAAAATGTCAGCAAGCTGATTTTCAGTTTCAATGAAAATTAATTCAACATCTCCTTTTTGAACATGATCTCTTAAGAAATGATGTTTAATCTCAATATGTTTAGATCTAGAGTGTTGAATAGGGTTTTTGGAAAGATTAATAGCACTTGTGTTGTCACAAAGGATGAGAAATTTTGTGTACCTTAAAGAATAGTCTTCCATTTGATTTTTTACCCAGATAATTTGAGAGCAACATTGAGCAGCAGAAACGTATTCAACATCTGTAGTGGAGAGAGCTATGGTATTTTGTTTTTTACATGACCAACTAATGAGAGATGAGCCCATAAATTGACATGCTCCACTTGTGCTTTTCCTCTCAATTTTGTCACCAGCATAATCAGCATCACAATATGCCAGAAGATCAAGATTTGAATCCTTTTTGTACCAAATTCCCAGATCTGTGGTTCCAACTAGATACCTGAATATCCTTTTTACTGTAGTGAGGTGTGATTCTTTAGGGGATGATTGAAACCTTGCACACATACCTATTGAAAACACAATGTCAGGTCTGCTGGCTGTTAAGTACAACAAGGATCCAATCATTCCACTGTACTCCTTTTCAGAAATAGAGGTTCCTTCATCATCTTGATGTAGTGAGGAGGATGGATGCATAGGAGTGCTCATTGGTTTTGCAAGATTCATGATATATTTTTTCAGAAGATCATTGATATATTTTTCTTGAGAAATGAAGATTCCTGATTCTAATTGTTTTATTTGTAATCTAAGAAAGAATTTTAATTCTCCCATCATGCTCACTTCAAACTCGCTTTGCATGAGGTTGGAGAATTCTTTGCACATTTTCTCATTTGTGGATCCAAAGATTATGTCATCCACAAAAATTTGAACAATCAACATATCCTCATTATGAATCTTTTTAAATAAAGTTGTATCAATCTGACCTCTTGAGAATCCATTTTCTTTTAGAAAGCAACTCAACCTTTCATACCAAGCTCTAGGAGCTTGCTTTAATCCATAAAGAGCTTTTGAGAGCTTGTACACATGATCTTGAATCCAGGAGGTTGGTGAACATACACTTCTTCATTTAAGAATCCATTCAAGAAGGCACTTTTGACATCCATTTGATATAGTTTTATTCCTTTATGTGTGGCATAAGCTAAGAGGATTCTGATTGCTTCGAGTCTTGCAACTGGTGCAAATGTTTCATCATAATCAATTCCTTCTTGTTGGTTGTAACCTTGTGCCACTAGTCTTGCTTTATTTCGTATGACCTCTCCATCCTCATTTAGTTTGTTTCTGAAGACCCATTTGGTTCCAATGATGGATTTTTCTAGAGGATAGGGCACAAGATTCCACACTTTATTTCATTCAAACTGAGACAGTTCCTCCATCATGGCATTCATCCATGATTGATCACTTATGGCTTGATCAATGTTCTTTGGTTCAACTTGAGATATCATGGCCATGTGGATTGAATCTCCTCTCAATGATTGCCTTGTCTTAACTCCATCAGCAGTATCACCTATGATCAGATCTGGAGGATGATATGTTATAGTCTTTCATCCACTTGGAGGCTGCTGAGAGGTTGGATCAGAAATGTCCTCCTCATTTGGGTTGTGAACTTTAGAGGATGAATTTTCATCTTCTTCAATTTTATCCATGTTTTCTAAACACAAGTAATCAAATTCATCAAAAATAACATGCATGGATTCCTCCACAGTTTCAGTTCTAAGATTATAGATTCTATAACTTTTTGAAGATGTGGAGTATCCCAAAAATATACCTTTATCAGATTTTGGATCAAACTTTCCCAAATTTTCTTTGTTATTTAGGATGTAGCAGTAACATCCAAATATATGAAAATAAGAAATATTTGGTTTTCTACCTTTCCAAAGTTCGTATGGAGTTTTGTTTAAAATTTTTCTAATTGAAACTCGGTTTGAAACATAGCAAGCTGTGTTGATAGCTTCAGCCCAAAAATATTAGAATAGTTCTAGCAATTTCTTGTAAAGTTCTATTTTTCCTTTCAACAACTCCATTTTGTTGAGGAGTTCTTGGACAAGAAAAATTATGAGAAATACCATTTTCATCAAAAAAAGTTTCGAAAGACTCATTTTCAAATTCTCCCCCATGATCACTTCTAACTGAGACAATCTTTGATCCCTTTTCATTTTGTATCTTCTTACAAAAATATTGAAAAGCCTCAGAGGCTTCATTTTTGTGTTTTAAAAACAAGACCCACGTAAATTGTGAAAAGTCATCAACAATAACAAATCCATATCTTTTTCCACTAAGACTTGGAGTTTTGATAGGACCAAATAGGTAAATATGAAGGAGTTCAAGAGGTTGATTTGTTGAAACAATATTTTTGGAGTGAAAGCTACTTTTAACTTGTTTTCCTTTGGCACAAGCCTCACATACTTTGTCTTTTTCAAAATTTATTTTTGGAAGACCTTTAACTAATTCTAATTTTGATAATTTAGACATAGTATTCAAGCTAGTATGACTAGCCCGTTTGTGCCAAATCCATTTATCTTTTTCAATAGCCATAAAACAAGATTCAGTAGGTAAATCATCTAAATATAAGACATATAAGTTCTTTTTCCTTATGTCTGAGAATAAAACTCTACCCGAGAATGAATGCTTGACCTCGCATAGAATGGGTTTAAAAATTACTTCAAATCCACTATCACAAAGTTGGCTAATGCTTAGCAAGTTATGTTTTAAACCATCAACATACTGAACATTTTTGATTTTGGCAGAATTGTTTTTACCAATAATACATGTTCCTTTGATTTGAGCTTTATCATTGTTGCCAAATGTAACTGATCCTCCATCTTTTGATTCCAAAGAGATAAAGCAATGCTTATCTCCTGTCATATGTCTTGAGCAGCCACTGTCCAAGAACCAGGGCTTTATTTTTTTTGATCAGAGGATGTACCTGTGTCAGAATTTAGAAGAGACTTAAGTACCCATATAGAATTGGGTCCTTGGTGGTTAGTCCTTCCTTTTGTAAGGATTTTCTTTTTGTGATAACAAATGGAATCATGATGTCCATGCTTATTACAAAATGAACATTTCCTTTTGTTACTTTCAGCTTTTTTCTTAGCAAGACATACTTCGATAGTATGTCCATGCTTTTTGCAAAAAGTGCACTTAGGTCTATCCTCTAGGTTCTTTGGTAGAAAGAAATTTTCATATAGTTTTTGTTTTTGAGAACTTTTAAAACCAATTCCAGCTTTGTCAAATATACCAGATTGAGATCCCATAATTTTTTTAAATGTTTCTGTGGATTTGACAAAGTTGGTAATGTCATTTTTTAGTTATTCAACTTTGATTTTTAACTCCTTCTTTTCTGTGTCCTCTTAAGGAGGATGGATTTTGACATTCTCTTTGTTTAAAGTGTTTTGTTGCTCAGACAATTTTTTATTTGATTGTTGCAAGTCAAAAATGATTTTTTGAAATTCTTCATTCTTTGCTTGAAGTTCCTTATTCAGTTTCTTTATTTCATAATTTTGGTTTTTAAGAAAACCACATTTTTGAGATAAAGTGTTTGAGTCATTCAAGAGATTGTCAAATTCTATTTCTAACTTTTCACAAGAAGGACATAAATCATTGATGCTTACCTCATCTACTTCTGAGTTAGCCATGAGACAAAGGTTGGCTTCTTCTTCCTTTTCTTGCCCGGAGGATGATTCATCACTGTCATCCCAAGTTGGCATCATAGATTTATTCTTGTTGTGAAATCTTTTTATGTTCCTTTTGTTTAGAGGACACTTAGTTTTGTAGTGTCCCATTTTATTGCATCCATAACAAGTTATCTGGCTTTTGTCAATCTTTTCTTTTTGAGATGATCTTGTCTTGTCCTCTTCTGTTGATTATTCTTTGGATTCTTCTGGAAATTAGAGCCAGTTCATCCTCCTCTTCAGAAAGAGGATATTCTGAGTTATCCCTTTTTGAGATATTTTCAGAGATTTTGGTGGATGGACTTTCAGTTTGACTGGATTTTAATGCAATCATTTTTCCCTTTTTGCTTGGTTTATCAGCAAGCAATAGAGGTTCATGAGCTCTCAGAGTTCCAATCAAATCTTCTAACCTCATGGTGGCTAAATTTCTTGCTTCTGTGATGGCAGTCACCATGGGTCTCCATTCCTTTGGTAAACTTCTTAATATCTTTCTTATTCTTTCTTGGACAGAGTATTCTTTTCCCAGAGACCTTAAGTTGTTGAGGATGATTGTCAGTCTTGAGAACATTTCATCAATTGTTTCTTCTTCCTTCATTTCGAACAACTCGAACTCTCTTACTCTCATGTCAATCCTAGCCTGACATGATTACCCATTGTAAAAATTCAAAACCTCAAGTATCCAAAAATGGCTCGCACCAAATCTGCTGGAAAAAGAAAATTTTCCTCAAACTCATCTGAAAATCAATCTGAAAACTACTCAAGTGACTCCTCTCAAAATAATCCAAACCCTACCATTTCCTCATACAAACCAATCAACATGGTCCATTCTCCTCTGTCCACTCAACCATTTTCAAAAACTAGGAAAACATTTTCTCAAAAAAAAAAAAACTTCATCATCAACTCCTTCTAGACAATCATCAGGAATCATATCTGGAAAAATATCATCAAAACAATTCATTCAAGACAACACTATTCATGTTATTGACTCAGATGATTCTGAGGCAATACACTCTGATTCTTTAAAAAATCCTTCCTCCAAACCTACCAAAATAGCAACTTCAAAAAGGAAAGTAACTGCAAAAAACTTTTTACAACAATGGCCACCTTTCATCAAACTTTGGCGCAGTTTAGCACTCTTCTATAATGGGTCACCGCACACCTGGTCAAGACTGTTGCTCCAGAAGCACAGCCTCCAGTACCCTCTGTTCATCCTCCTCCATCACTGTCTCGTCCCTCAACCTCCTCCTCGTCTGATGATTCCTCTCCTTCCAAGTAGACCACCATCCTCTGGGCACCCGCTGACTTTTTGCTGTTGACAAATTTGGGGGAGATAGATTTAAAATTAAAATTTTCAATGATTAGGAACTTAGAAAAGATGATGCTTTTTGAAATTATCGTAATTCAATCCTCTATGTTTTTTTTTCTTTTGAACCACTTTTTTGTATGATCTTCTTATAATCAATATAAAGTATTCGGATTGGTTAAAAAATCTTTAAATTCTTATATGCACTTTCTGAGGGGGAGCCCCTATTCCTTACAGCTCATACTGAGGGCGAGCTTCATATTCAAAAACAACACCTTTACAATTTTATTTTAAATAATCTAAAGAAATTTTGTCATCATAAAAAAGGGGGAGATTGTTGAGAAAAAATCTCTTTTAATGATAGCAAAATTATCTTAAGATTATGATTACACTAATGTGTGCATTTAAGTATTGTACTAAGAAAGGAACAGGATCCAAAGATCGCAACCTCCTGTCCAGAAGAATGAATGCATGCAGGAAACAAAGCCGTTAATTCCTGAAGCAGAAAATCTGAAGTTAAAACACCAGAAGCAGAACATCTGGAAAACAGAAGATCTGGAACAGAAAACTAGAAGCAGAACATCTGGAACAGAAAACCAGAAGCAGAACATCTGGAACAGAATACCAGAGGCAAAACATCTGGAACAGAAAACCAGAAGCAGAATTCCAGAAGCAAAAAACCTGAAAGTTGAAGACACCAGATAATGCATCTAGAAGGTACCAGAGGATGCATCCTGAAATCTCCAGAGGATATCTTTGGTGGCCCATATCAAAAGGAAGCAAAGTCAGAAGAAGACATGGACCAGACCAGAAGGAAGTCTGCCAGAGGGAGACTTGATCCAGACCAGAAGGAATCATAAGTCAGACTTAGTCCAGAAGTTATAATGACTAGAAGATGGCCTGGCAGTGAAATGATAAACAACCCAGACTTGATCCAGACTTAATCAGAGGATAAGTTAATGGGTCCAGAACAAAAGAATCAATCCAGATTTGACCCATACCAGAAGATAGCAGGGTTCAAGGTATGAAACTAAGTCCAGACCAGAAGAAATGATGTCCAGATATGATCCAGACCTGATCCAAATGAGAAGGTAAAATGTCTAGACTGAAATATCATTTGTCCAAATTTAATTTCAGTTCAATCCAGACCCAGTTTAGAATTGGTCCAGATCAGAGAGAAAAGGGTCAGATAAATGGTCCAGATTTTAGAATATGGCCTAATGTTGGCCGAGATCAGAAGATCAGACCATGGCCCAGTGTTGGCCAAAATCAGAAGGTCAGAATGTATGGTCCAGCATTGGCCGAGATCAGACGATCACAGCAGACCAGTTTGCTAGTCCAGGTTGGCCGACATCAGAAGATGAACATCAGAAATGAATATCAGAAGATATACATCAGAAAATGAATTTCAGAAGAAATAAATTAGAGGATAAAAAGATGAACATCAGAGGATAAAAATCAGAAGATGAACTTCACATGATAAACATTAGAAGATGAATACCAGAAGTTAAAAACCTGAAGATAAACATCAGAAGATGAATACCAGAAGATACACACCAGAAGATAAATATCAGAAGATGAACTCTAGAAGGTAAACATCAGGAGATGAAACACCAGAAGGTAAACATCAGAAGATGAATACCGTAAGGTGAACTTCAGACACCAAAAGGAAATTACCAGAGGATAAACTCTAGCTGCTTCTTCATCCTCCTACAAAACAACTAATAGTTCCAAAGTATCAAAAGCTACGTCATTTGCGAACAGAGAAGGGTCATGCCTTGGAACCAGAAAAGAGCACTGGCCAGTTGTTAAAAAGGTATGGAATGATCCAACCTCCTGGAAAGCTAAGTAAAGAAGTAACCTCCCAAGTGTCAGGCTGTAAAAGGACATAATGGCAAGGCTGTAAATTCAAAAAAAAACTGAGGATCATTACAACTTGGGAAAACGGTCAGAAAAGCAAATTTTCTTGAAGAGAAAGTTTCCTTTTCTCTATAAAAGGAAGACTGCTCTTCTTCAGCAAAACACAACAACTACACGAGCAAAAACAGAAAAATATCAAGAGGCTATCAAGAGCATTATCAATCTCCTTTCAAGCTTTCTATAATCTTACACTAGATCTTTGTTTCCTCTTTATAGAAAGTAAATCCTATCAAACTACTTCATATCATCTTTAGACCTTCAAGTGAGTAACACTTGAAGGGAAATCAGAAGGAAAGAATTGTAAGCTTGGGGAAGCTAAAGAATACACAGTTTGTAATCAACCTCAGTGGTAGGCTGATAGCTTTTGATACTTAGTAAAAAACTCACTAGAGTGTGAGGACTGGACGTAGCCTTAATTGGGTAAACCAGTATAAAAATTCGTGTGTCATTATTCTCTCTCTCAACTTTACAACATCTGATAAATCATCCTCTGAAAGAGGACAGTAGTTTAAAACTGAAACAGAATTTTTAAAACCTTGAATATCTTTATTCAACCCCCCCTTCTAGTGATATTCTAGTTACTTCAACAAGTTCATGACAATAACCACAAATTCACAATATCAATTTCATATTCACAGCAACAAATATCAACAATATCAATTACAAATTCACAAGATCAATTACATATATATTCACAACAACAAATTACAAGTTCATGACAGTAGCAAAAAATATAACAATATTGACAATAATAACATATTGACAATATCAATTACATATTCACATCAACAAATATTATGTCAGTCCAGTAGCCATTTCCAGCAATTTCTTTCTTTACCCTACTGTAACAAAAAATAAAATAAACTAATTAGAATAATGATCAGTTCACACAAAATATACAATAATAATTTACAATTTCCAGCAATGTGAAACTCACCTATTAACAAATTATATAACTTTCAATTGGAGCACATACTGACACCAGTTTTCTTTTATTTCAATTAGATCACTTTCAGAGTATGTTGAATCGAAGTTGTCAAAGTACTATGCGATATAATATTTGAACATAAATAAGTTAGAATCAAATATATATATATATATATATATATATATAGTTTATATATGAAAATCAAAATATAATGAAAATAACGTACCGTTTCTGGAATTATATTTTGATTCATATCAACAATCTTCTTCATGAATTGCAATATATAGTATCCGCAATATATGTTTTTAATTTGACGCGGACACTATAAAATAAAACATGTATGCCAAAATCATACTTGCTCATTGCATCATATGACTCGGTGCCAGATAACTTGATAAAATTATGCACGCTCCTTGACTTTTTATTGTTAGGAAAAAAGAAAGAAAAATATATTCTAGAAGAAGAATGGTTATAATTTATAAAACAGGTTAAAACTTAAAACAAATCAAATATTACAATAGTACCTACAAGTCATGTGGTAGCAACCTTCAGCAAGTTCAATCATATGGTTACATTTTACACACTGCCGCCAATGACTCCTTGTAGCCAGAAACTTAAACTTCATATCTTCTGCTGGAGGGTTAGGATTCAACCTTTTGTAAGTAGAACATGTCATATCACTATGCCAAGGGACCTTGCAGCTGAAACAGAAAAGACCTAACATTTTAAGGTGCATTGTGAAATATTAAGATCTTTATCAACACGCAATAAGAGAAAGAGTGAGTCACAAATTGAAAGAGTGGATAATAACCACCAAAACAAATAACACGCTTCAAGTCCAAAGCAATAACAGCATTGAAAGCTTCAATCAAAGCCTTAAGTTCCACAACAATTTTACTATTTCTACTACCAACAATAGGTTTAGAAACTTCAAGTATCAAATTATCAGCAACATCACAAATGGCAACACCAATCCCAACCAAAGAAACTTTCTCACCTCTCACAATTTCTTCACTCACTAAACCCTTAAAATAAACCCGAAAACAACACCTTCATTGTTACCACTCTTCGAACCAGAAGAACTACTACTTTCATCGAACGGTTTCTCGAAGTTATCTCCCCGTTGCTCCCAATCGTCTTTGGGCATATTGAGAATCTTCGACGCCATTTTCTGATCGTGAATCCGACGGTTAAGATCGTCTCTGGTTTCGCGCATTACTCTCTCACTGTATTCCCTGTCTTTCATTTCGGTTTCCATCTTTTCGAGTTCTTCCTACTAGATAGAAGTTGCGTTCAAAATGACGTCGTCGAGTGTGGGTGGTTTGGATGTGACGACGGTGGAGGAAGATGGATGATTAACTAGGGATGCCGCGAGGGCTTCCTGTACCTAGAGATGGAAAGCGAAGTTGAGATCGGATTCCATGGCTTTCGCCGCCATGAGTTCGTGGCGGTGCTCTGAAAACAAGAACTGTAAGTCTTCGGATGAGTCCATGGAAAGTAACTGGTCGGTCTTCCACTCTTCCATGTGATGTTGTTTGCCTTTATTGGAAAATTTTGTTAAACCTTTAGTGAAAATTTTGTTGTTTGTCTTAACAAAAATAAAATTATGTGAAAGGGTTCCACACAGTTATATATATACCATTTTATGGCGCTTATAAACAAAGCGTTCTAAAAGACAATGTAATTATGTGAAAGCGCTATATTTTACAACGCTTATATACAAAGCGATGTAAGCATAGTGTGGGAGCACTATATTTTACAGTGCTTGTATACAAAGCGCTCTAAAAAGTGTTGCAAACATTATGTCAGAGCGCTATATTTTACAGCGCTTATATGTAAAGCGTTGTAAACATTATGTAAAAGCGCTATGTGACCCTACAACAGCGCTTTTCAACAAAAGCGCTGTAAACCCTATATGACCCTACTACAGCCCTTTTGCAAAAGCGCTTGTTAGAAAAGCACTATTGTATCATCCGTTAATTTTAAAATATTATACAACAACGCTTTTAGTTATAAAACATTGTAAAATGCGCGTTGTAAAATGAAATTTTGGGTAGTAAATTACTACTTAGTGAGATACTGCATCATCTCACCTTTTGACATGGATGATGTTTTGAAGATCACTCAGTCACTACTTACCAAGATGAACATTTATTTTTTATTTATTTTTATTTCAATAGTTTTCTCCTTTTGCTTCTCTTGTATCCCACCCAAGCTTAAAAAGATGCTATTCCATGAGCAAGTCCAAAATTAAAATTTTGCCAAGTCATGAAATTAAGTTTTTACCTAACTCCAAGTAAGGTGTTAGGATAAAAATAATAATTTTGGGCCATTGGCTTGTAATAGATCTAAGTAACACAAAGAAATGACTTTAGGCTCAAAGGGGCTAACAAAGGATAAAAATTTATTCAGGGTAGGCACTGTAACACCCCGAGTTTAAAACACAGCGCGAATGTATTTTTTTTTTCAATAAATAATTAAAATGAGTTTTCCAAAATTAATGTCAAGGGAATTAAAATAAAATTTTCATCAGTTCATTTCAAAAGAGAACACCCGGCCTGTGGCCACTAAACAGTATCAGAGTGCGGAAAATACAGCGGAAAAGTCATACATTAATTCCCAAAATAAATTACATTTCCCAAAACTCAAGACCCTATACAAAAGTCTAGTCTGATCATGCACTAAGCTACAGTAGCACGGTCTCCACCGTATTCTCTATAAGTCTCGTCTTCAACCAGTTGTCCGTCCCTCTGCATTGTCCACGTAGACTCCGTACGTAAAGATCAGGGGAAACTAACGATGTTTCCGTCATTAGTGTATCCGTCGGTAGGACGGTTTCGGGTAACATCTGAGGGCAAAGCCCAATTTCCACAATTTAATAGCAAGGGTCACCGACCGAAGTTAACAAATAATCACCTAGCATATATTTCACAGCAACAAATATATCCATGGTATAACATATGACGATGAGGAAAATAATAATGCTCATTTGAAATTTAATGACATATATGCCTTTTCAAAAACAGTAGCCAATGAATATGAAAAATATGTGGTAAGTACAACCAACACTTCAGCAATCACAATCATTAATCAGAAATTCAGATTCTATAAAGTAGTCACACATATTCAATTTCCACTCATCATCATAATCCAATCGTGACCCACCGGTCAACCCCTCGATGCAATATGTATATGCTCATGTATACAATTTTCTTGGAATCACCAAGGTGCAGTCGCTCAATAGACCAACACAATATGTTTGACTTAAACGGCCCTCAAGACCAAGGTGCAATCGCTCAACAGATCAGCACCTAGTGCAGTCGCTCAACAGACCAGCACTCGTGCAGTCGCTCAACAGACCAGCACGTTATACATCTTTGAATGGACCACCACGAACACGCGGCCACTCTGAAATCGGATAGAATGGACCACCACGAACACGCGGCCACTCTACAACCCATCACGGTTACTACATTCACGTGTATTAGCCTCTCACAGGCCAAATACACAGAAGTTAAATCCTCGCACGGATAGAATGGACCACCACGAACACGCGGCCATTCCGTAGCCCAAGTAGAATAGACCGTCTAATACACGCGGAACTACTCTGACCCCGGATAGAACAGACCGTCTAATACACGCGGAACTATTCTATAACCCATGGTTACTACTTAACTTCGCGGCCCATCACGGTCACCGCATCAACTCTGTGGCCCATCGCGGTCACCACCTGACTATGCAGTGTATGAATATGCAGTGTTTTCTCTTCACTGAAAACAGTATGCAATATCAGAAAACTCAGTCTGTCCAGCATTCCCCCAAAGCATCTCAACACAAATAATTTCATAATCAACACAGCAATGATTAAACATTCCAGTAATCATTAACACTTTACTTTATCACAACATTCCATTCTTAATTATCATAAGTCTTATCCCCAACTCTTAAAATTCACAAAACAGTGTTTAAAACTGAGTTTTCTGGGAAATACGAATCTATAGTCGAATACAGCTTCTCTGTATTCGAATACAGAAGCCAAAAACAGTGCAGAATTACACTCTGTATTCGAATAAAGCCCTCTGATATTCGAATACAGAGGCAGTCTCAGTGCACAAATCAACATCTTTCACTACATCAGTAAAGTCTCCAAAATTTCATCACCACAACTTCAAACTATCACCAAAAGTTCCATTTTAATTCACCACAAACATTCCCAATATTCCCCAACACTTAGGGTTTACAAAACACTCTTAAAAACTTGGAATTTCTGAAAACTCGAATCTGTATTCGAATATAGACCCCTTGTATTCGAATACAGAAGCATGAAACTGCAATTTTAACATTCTGTATTCGAATACATTATGCCTGTAGTCGAATACAGAAGACAAAACCAGAACAGTCAACATCAGAAGCAGAACCAGAATGATCAACATCAGAAGCAGAACCAGAATGATCAACATCAGATCATCAGAAAACAGAATCAGAATGATTAACATCAGAACATCAGGAACAGAACCAGAATCAGAATGATTAACATCAGAACATCAGGAACAGAACTAGAATCAGAATCATCAACACAGAACATCAGAAACAGAACCAGAATCAGAAGGATTAACATCAGAACATCAAGAACAGAACCAGAATCAGAATGATTAACATCAGAACATCAGGAACAGAACTAGAATCAGAATCATCAACACCAGAACATCAGAAACAGAACCAGAATCAGAATCATCAACACCAGAACATCAGAAACAGAACCAGAATCAGAATGATTAACACCAGAATCATCAGAAGCAAAACAGAATGATTAACACCAGAATCATCAGAAGCAAAACAGAATGGTTAATACCAGAATCATCAGAAGCAAAACATAATGGTTAACACCAGAATCATCAGAAGCAAAATAGAATGATTCACACCAGAATCATCAGAAGCAAAACAGAATGATTCACACCAGAATCATCAGAAGCAAAACAAAATGATTCACACCAGAATCATCAGAAGCAAATCAGAATGATTCACACCAGAATCATCAGAAGCAAAACAGGATGATTCACACCAGAATCATCAAAAGCAAAACAGAACGATTCACACCAGAATCATCAGAAGCAAAACAGAATGATTCATACCAGAATCATCAGAAGCAAAACAGAATGACTCACACCAGAATCATCAGAGGCAAAACAGAATGACTCACACCAGAATCATCAGAAGCAAAACAGAATGACTCACACCAGAATCATCAGAAGCAAAACAGAATGACTAACATTAGAATCATCTGAAGCAAAAATAGGATGATTAACATTAGAATCATCAGAAGCAGAAATAGGATGATTAACATCACAATCATCAGAAGCAAAAATAGGATGATTAACATCAAAGTCATCAGAAGCAGAAACAGAAACAGAATGATAAACATCAAAATCATCAGAAGCAGAAATAGGATGATTAACATCAAAACCATCAGAAGCAGAAACAGAATAATTAACATAAGAACCATCAGAAGCAGAAACAAGATGATTAACATCAGAATCATCAGAAGCAGAAATAGGATGATTAACATCAGAATCATCAGAAGTAGAAACAAAATGATTAACATCAAAATCATCAGAAGCAGAAACAGGATGATTAACATCAGAATCATCAGAAGCAGAAACAGGATGATTAACATCAAAATCATCAGAAGCTGAAACAGGATGATTAACATCAGAATCATCAGAAGCCGAAACATGATGATTAACATCAGAATCATCAGAAGCAGAAACAGAATGATTTACATCAGAAGCAAAAATCCTTCCTCTGTATTCGACTATAGGGGCTCGTAGTCGAATACAAGTTTGAAAACTTAAGTAAAACAGAAGCTTGACAGGTTGTATTCGAATACACACATGTTGTATTCGAATACACCTTCGAAAACCAGTGAAATTTTCCTGAGACTTCAACACATTTCAAACTGTTTCTTTTGAAAAATCAGCACAACCCCCAAAACAGTTTTATCACTCTTTTAAACCACAAAACTCAGACTTTGACATCAAACCAGATTTTCCAGAAGAAAACACTTTCATCAGTTTTAAAACCCTTTTTATTTTGAAATCATCAGTAACACCAGATTTTCATCAACAGAACAGCATGCAAGCATTTCAGCTTTCTCAAACCATCAGAACATCATGCAAGCATTTCAGCTTTTTCAAACATAAGAACAACATGCAAAGCCTTCAGCTTTCTCAAACATCAGAACAACATGCAAAGCATTTCAGCTTTCTCAAACATCAGAACAACATACAAGCATTTCAGCTTTCTCAAAACATCAGAACAACATACAAGCATTCAGTCAAACAGCAAGCATCACATAGCAGCAAAATACCAACATAATGCATTTTTTTGCAATATTCAAAACAGTTTTATGAATATGCTTTTTACCCCTCTTCAAAATATCATGCAATGCATTTTTCAGCTTTCCCCATAAACAAAACAGTGTTGGAATAATCACCCCAAAACAGCATGTTGCAGATTTTTAAAATCTCAACAGAATGCATTTTCTTTCATCTTTCAAAATGTCATGTAAAACAGTTTCTTTTTCAAAACAGAAACTCAAATATAATCACACCTCAAACATACATTTACAGCCCTAAATGCAACTAGAAGGTGGAAGGTGCCCTTACCCTTGTTGCGTGTTCTGCTACTTCTCTTGTTTCTGCTGTCATTCCTGTTTTCGCGCCAAAAACCGGTGAAACTGTGGCCTGCGTTTGCTGCTACGAAACTAGGTTCTTTAGCTCCGTAATGGTATGGGGAATAACTTTTGTACTGGGGTTTTGGTGTTTTAGTGCTTGGATGTCCAAGTAATGGCACTTTGAAGAGTTCCCTCTTTTCTTCTTTGTAATCGTGAACTGGAAATGGTGGAAGGCAAAAACAACAAACAGAATGGGAGGGAAAGGGGTACTGTTACATGCAGCACTGTTACATGCAGTATGGGTAGTGAGGAAAGAGGGATGGTGTTCTGATTTCACCATCCTTCTCACTCCTATTTATAGGCTTTTGTGGTGCCACCTCACCCAAAAATAATGTTAAAATAATGCTGGATCCTTCAGCACTTAATTGTCTTGCAATTAGCCACTAATCCTCAATAATGCTAGATCTTCATCCAATAATTTTTATTCATCCTCCAAAATAAATATTTATATATATATATATATATATTTACTCAAAATATACATATATTAAATATTTTACAAATATCTCCAAATACACTTAAAATTAATTCCATAATTTTATTTAAAAATTAAGGGTCTTACAGACACAAAGGCTCAGATGGTACCAAGAAAAATGTTGCAATATACACACCAATTACAAGTAAACACATTATAGAGAAAAAATCTAAGTTATGAAGAAATGACACATGTTAGAATATATAAGTGTTTGGACACAAACCTCACCTGATAGGTAACAAGGAAACTGAATCTTCAAGTGTCATGTTAAATGAATTGTCAATAATCATTTTGTTTTTCATATGAAAATAAATATGGGTGACCCAAGATAACCAAAGTTGTAAGTTGATGGTATTATTTATGAAACAATAAACATAGTAAATATATTTCAAGAGAGTTGCTTGAACAAGTGCACATTCAAAATCTTAAAAGAAAAAAAACTAACAACACATATATCAACTTTGGGGATAGAGACTCATTTCATTAGTTCAAGTTAAAGCTAGTATAAGATAAAATGCTAAAAAAATACAATAAAAATTAAAAATTAAATCTAGACAACAAAAAAAAAATAAATAAAACTACAAATGATAAAAAAAATAAATAAATGCACCTGCCTCAATCATGATGCTGGTGAAAGTCAAAATTCAGGTCGACTCTCAAGTCATCAAAGAAGGCGCTGCCCGACGCTGAAGCACCACCTTGATTAGGGGAGTGGGGAAGAATTCTTGGTGCTCCGGGTTTGGGTTAGGCTGAGGAGGATAAGATAAAATGCTAAAAAAATACAATAAAAATTAAAAATTAAATCTAGACAAAAAAAAAAAACTACAAATGATAAAAAAAAATAAATAGATGCACCCGCCTCAATCATGATGCTGGTGAAAGTCAAAATTCAGGTCGACTCTCAAGTCATCAAAGAAGGCGCTGCCCGACGCTGAAGCACCACCTTGATTAGGGGAGTGGGGAAGAATTCTTGGTGCTCCGGGTTTGGGTTAGGCTGAGGAGGATAAGGTTGGTATGGTCGAGGGTGCAACTAAGGTGGGGAATAATGCCATATTTGTGTTGATAGAAATTAGTTATGCTTATGTGCTCATCATTGGCGTTCCTAAACCTATGCGCATATGCCATCCAATCATGCTAGTTAGTTAACCAAGCAAGGGATGTCCCTCCATACGAATGGCAGTCTTGAAAATTACATAACCACATCATTCAATATTGGTGCTCATCGGTGCTCTCATCCTGCATCTTAAATGGGGGTATTGCTGAGGTTGCTAATTAGAAGTATGAGGATGCTGCTCTTGAGATGGGTCCTACATTAGAGGTCTCATTGATCTTCTTTCTTTCACTCTTAGACTATCTCATATTAATTGGTTTGCGAGGAACCACCTTACCTTCATTGGGTTCCCTCTCAATATTGGAACAAGAATTGATGAAGACTCATCAATATTGGATATAAAATATCCATATATAATATAGTATGTATATTGAGCCAATAAATTGGAAGCTTATTTACAAATGAGTTTGTTGATTATCATTTGATGAATTAGTATTTCCAATATTAGAGGGGAGAGAATAAGCAATTGATAATAAGTATTATTTGGAATACTTAATTATTATCTTATTTTGATGATCATACAAACCAACATGAACTAGAAACTCAAAAGATAAATTATTTGCAAATTTTAGAAAACAATTACCAGTTGCTAATGGTCTATTGAACAAACTAATTTGCAAATGATTCTCATCAAGTACCTGAAATTTGTGAAAATAAAGAGATCTCAATAGTTAAAGTCATATGATGGAACCAAAATGAAGTTAACATTGACAATAATTTTTATAATTTAGCGTTGTATGTGATCTATGATAATGAAGAACATGAAATAAAGTCTATTAAAGATTATAGACAAATAAATGCTAACAAATATAAAGAAGCAATTGAAGTAGAATTAAGCTCGCTTTGCAAAGCGAAAGGTTTTTGGACTTACAGTCCGCTCATATGAAGATGTGAAGCTTGCAGGTCAGCTAGCATGTCGAAAATTATCAAATAAGGTGAAAACGAATGTGTGGTTGACTGTGATATGGTGTATCTGGAGGCTTTAGAATTAGATTTTATCCAATCGGCGCATTAAAATTTCTTCGGCCATAATTTGGCATATCAAAACTCTTTCATGGGAATGGTTCATTAATAGAGTAGGTAGACGAACATGATCATGTTTCTCAAATTGGTGGTGTAGTCCAATTGGTAAATGGGTTAGAGTATTTCTTGTATTCTTCTGAATAAATGGGTTGTTTATAAAAAAAAGAATTTGCAACAAGAAATAATATCGCACACACTTCTATTTTTAAAAATTATAATAAAGGAGAAAAAATACATCATTTTACAAAGTCACTGTCAATAAATTTTTTGAGGAAAATGTTGATTTTCGTTGTCTAAGATATTATTGTCTACATGAGAGGGGAAAATAAATATATGCGACACTCTTTTTTCCTTCACCAAGATTTTATCCTATTGAATTTTTCTGATAGAGTTTTTAACGAGGTAGTTTTCATATAAATAAAGTTGTATTCTTTTACCTTCATTTGGATATTTTTTTATTAAGGTTTTAATAAAACATATTTTTAATAAACATACAAGGGAGAGTGTTACGGATATTTGTGGATGTCCATTTTCCTTAAACTTTTATATTTCATAGTTGGTCTATAACTCCTATGATTATTGGCTTTCACACTTTAATAGTGTTTTTTAACTTCATATGTCAGTGACACATTATATTAGACTTGATTTTTAACGTCCATATAAATTATATGACTTGTGACATATAAATAGAAGTCATGTATAGTATAATAGTAAAGTTAATACTTTAAAAAAGTTTAATGCAATACTCTATTAGTTCTCCTTTTATCTTCTCTATATTGTTATACATTTTACTATACATTTAGTTAATTTCATAACATTCACAATTCTAATATGACTCAATTTAATTTCTAACATAATTTAATATCTAAATCAGTCTTTAATAGTTTCATATAAGAGGCAAATTGATTCTCCTTCAATTTTATAATCCGCCAACCCAAACACTAATTATCTGACACTAATTTAGATATTAAATTATACTAAAAAATATATTTAATTATTTTTTGACAAAAAATATATTTAAACTTTGAATTCAATTTATCATATCAACATAAATATAGTTTTGATCATTTATTTTTTATTTAATATTTATTTCAATCTTTTATTTATTTTTAAGTATTATATAAAAGATAAAAAACTAAAACAAATAAAAAATAGATAATAAAACAAATGAATAAAAAAAATAAATGACAAATATTATAACTTAGTATCATGTTTCTATTGCAAACCAGCTTTAACCCTTTAACAAAGTGTCCTTTGTTGACTTTTTTCTTCTATATCTTTTTTTAAAACAAATTTCCAATATTTTGAGGTGGATAACAAAATTGCATATAAATCCTGCTTTACGGTTCTTCCTACTCTAAGGTTAACCTTTGTTGAGATTGTTGCTATGCGACATTTTAATTTTTAAGATTTTCGTCTCTCATCAAAATGCAATATGTATATATGAAACCCTTTCTATTCCAATACCATCGAAATAAGAGTTGTATTGTAGCGATTCACTCACCACACTGAAGCGTCGACGGTTTGAGAGAAAACGACACCGTCTAGGAGAAATGGAGGATGAATCTTATTCGCTATCTTGTAACGCTAACGGAAAAGGTATATAATCATTTCTTGAATTCAATTGCAAAACCAATCTGAATATCCTATGAATCAAAGTCATTAATTAAGAGATAAAAATTTCATAGCATTTAAATTAAAATGTATTTTCAATTTCAAGTCTCTAAATTCCACATTTCAGTTTTTAATAACTTTGTGTTGTAATTGTTTCATGATTCACAGAAATGATGTGAAAATCAAGAGAGGAATACAAATGATGTGTGAACGTGCTTTCCGTGCAGCCTTTTGTGAGATTCTAATCAATTAATATTATTATTTTTGTTTAATCAAAATTTGTTTACTTGTTATTTAGTTTTGTGTTTATTATTACTATTTACAGAAGCACAAGATCAATGCAATGTATGGAAAAACTAGCTGAATTTTGAGGAGCTATGTTTAGAAGGATTCAATTGCTTAATTTGAGAGGGATTCAACGTTACCTGCAATTAGAGGTATATATATTTTCTAGAGATGCTGAAATCATGTGCTTCTTAACTGTCATTAATATTGAGTATTTAAGAAGGTTGGAAAACTGGTTTTAAACTTTTAACCTTCTAATGTGAATTTTATTGCTTAGCTAATAGCGTTTATAATGTTGATTCTGGTGTGTGTTGAATACTAGATTCATTTTCTCTTGTGTTTTCAAGGGGATAAGAATAATGGGAATACAGTAAGATAATCAGGTGCTTGATTACGCCTAGGTTTTTATGCATGAGTAATATAGGGGACACAATGCTAGTGATGGTAGGTTAATTGTAGTTATTACCATCGCTAAAGTACTCTATTTTGATGTTTTCTTTAATCTGGCAAATGCAAAAGAAGATGTTACAAAGGAACCTACCTAGTAGTGCATCTCAATGCGACAAATCCTCGTAAAAGAAAAGTCTAACTACTCCTCAAAGCCTTGGAGAGCAAGGGTAGGATTAAGTTTGCTGTAGATACATATAGAACGAGATACCACTTAAAGATTAGACTATAGAGTAAGAGAACCTATATATTTCTTATCCACATTATAGTTTTATGAAAGAAAAAACTTAAATATAATCTTAATGCCATAAAGAATCATAATACAGATTAAGACTAAAAATGTAGTCATTGTAATTTCTTTATCTTTTATATTTAAATATCAATCCTTTATTATTACATTAATAAAGTTGAACCTAATCTTAGTGCTCAGTTTTTTGTAGTGTTCATTATAATTTTTTTTTGACACTTTGGATTTTGGATAAACACAATTTCTTTTCTTGCTGGTTTTTTAAGTATGCATTTAATGTTTGTTCACAATAACACTCAATTGCATTCTAGAGTGGCTATGTGCTAACTTATTTTCCATATGGTTACTTTGTAGGTTATTTGGTTGAGGTTGAAGTTGGCAGGTTGTTGTGTTTTTTCTTTTTGACCTGGTACGTACGTATATAAAGTGAGAATGGTGAATGCTATTTGTAATGTGTCTATATAAAGTGAGAATGGTGAATGCTATTTGTAATGTGTCTCTATGTATGCATTGTAGATTGTAGGTTTGGGTGGTGTCATGACTACTTTTTATGTTTTTTTTAATAGTTGATGTTTACTATGGTCTAAGTAAGCAATGACCTTCAATAAATCTGAAGATGTTAGTTATAATAGTGTTGAAACTAAAGCTGAGATGAAACTGTGAGGGGCACTAGTTGGTAGTGTTATGTTTTTGTTTTTATTTTATGTGCATCTGGGTACTTCCTCATTGATAGTAACATTTGATTTTTCACATTGAAGTTGTGAATACTCACTTTAGTAATTCCCTTGATGCCCATTATCTTTTCTATTTGTCAGTTTTTTTCTTACAAAAAATTATCACCATTTGAAAGAAGAATCACAAAACTAATCAATTACATGGAACAATATTCTACTAGAATAAGCTGTCCAATTTTTAAACACAAACTAAAGAGACAATTAACAAATTAAAGAGTGTGTATAACATCATTAAATGGAGAGCTAAGGGGCCGTTTATTTTGTGAAAACATTTTCCTATTTTCATTTCTTAAAATTTGTGTTCATTATACTTTGACGAAAGACTTTTGAAAATAACTTTTTGACATTTTCATTGTTTTTGAAATATAGACAATTGTTCACTTCAAACGTCTTTTACCTTCTTATTAATAAAAGTAAAATAAACACAAATTTTATGAAACTAAAACAGAAATGTTTTCCCAAAATAAAAGCCACTTAATATTGCAAAAGACTCAAAAGAAACTAGTGAAATAACATTCTCCAACTAAACACAAGTTAGAAGCAACAATAGTACAACGAAGGTAAAAAATGCAAATTAAACACAATCATATTAGTTTGTCATTTTTAGAACATATCTTCTATTATGTTTCAATATTTGTAACACATTTCTTTTCAAATAAAAAACCACCATCCTTATTTCACCTTTAAATACAATTACCCTTTCATTTGTTACACAACTTTTCTAGTTAAATTTGATATATTTTTGTTATATTAAGAACACTTAATATACTTCTTTCTAATATGCTAAAATAAACAAAAGCGCAATGCAACTGCATATTGCTAAGGTCTCAGTCTTTTTCTTTTGGTGACAACTCAAGTCTCAATCCAAGAACACTAAATACAAACAAGCATTTATTTATATGACATATCCTTTTGACAACTCAACATAACTTAAATTTAGGAATGTGGGAAACCATGATTAAAAACTTCTCAGTGCTTTGCTTTATTACTTGGCTCAACCTGATTAATGGAAAAATAAAGACGAGTAAAGGAAAAAACCCAAAAAATAGAAGAGTACATATTGTTGGACCTATAACATTAAACCCAAGAGTTTAGCAATCAGTACCTCCACCTCAAAATTCTATACCTCTTCCCTTCATGTTGTTCATACCCAAAATCAAGTTGGGGGATTATCCTGTACAGTATCTCATCAATATGTTGTGAATACCACAACCTCCATTTCTTCCAGGTAATAATGGGGAGGATGAAAATTCCAAAGCCAAAAATAAATCCCAACTCCACACTTAAGAAATTCCAATCAATTAAACTCTCATTAGAAGAATGAGATGATGATGGTGGCAACCCCTGGACTCCATCATCGCTGCAGTTGTTGGTTAGTGGAGGTCCACATAGCCCTTCATTCCCTTCGAAGGAATCTGCATCAAAGGTTTGGATTTGAGTGCTCAAAGGAATTTTCCCCACTAGGTGATTGAATGAGAGATTTAAATATCCGAGGAAAGATAGGCTTGAAAGCTCTTGAGGAATCTCTCCATTCAAGGAGTTGTTTGACAAGTCCATAGACTCAAGATTCTTCAAATTCCCCACAGATGATGGTATATAACCCCTAAATGCATTATGTGACAAGTTCAAAGCATTTAATGCCTTGAATTGCATTATCTCATCAGGTATTGACCCTTCCAAATAGTTGTTTGACATATCCACATAAGTGAACGCCATTTGAATTTTGACTAGCTTCATTTGCTGACCTTTGTTGACAATAATAACTGAATCCTGATAACGAGCAAGATCCACTGAATTAACATCAGCAAACCCCTGGTCAAGGATAGAGCGAGACATGTTTGCAACAATTTTAACCAATTTCATTGCAAGATATTTGTTCAAATGTGGTAACACGGCCTTCAAGCTCATAGGATGGAAGTTATCATCGATTTCAAAAAACAAATGGCCAAATTCTGGCCCAAGCACGTTTTCATCACGCATCATTGCCTTCCAACTGTTTAATAGCGCTCCTGGTATTGTACCACTCAAATTATTGGAAGCTAAATCAACTATATGAAGCATCTCCCAATCACGGGAGCTATTTGGGCACCTAATAGATCCATGGAGTCTATTAGACCTTAAAACCATGATTCTCAGAGTGGAAATATTACTTAGGAAACATGGAAATTTGTCACTCAAAGCATTCTTTCCAAGGTTAAGGACTTGTAGTTTTTTGCAATTGACCAAAGATTTCGGTATGCTACCGTCCAAGAGATTGTCACTTAGATCTAAATATCTAAGTGCACATGAATTTGAGGATATAGTATCAGGAATATGACCTCGAAGCTTGTTTACTCCAAAGTTCAACATCCTGAGATTACTACTCAGTGTTGCAAAACACTTAGGAATCATCCCGTCAAAGCTATTGTAGGAAAGATCTAGCAAGCGAAGACTTGAAGCATTACAAAAGGATTCATGAATTTCTCCTTTAAAACTATTGTTCGAAATAAACAATATATTTATGAAAGGGAGATAGTTTCCAATGTCCGGTGGTATGATAGAGCTCAACATGTTGCTTGAATAGTCCAAATAACTTGCATACTTCGGGATGAATGAAATTGGCCCTTGGAGTTTGTTAGAACTAAGATCAACTGTAAACAGGTTAGAACTCATGTTCCATAAACATTCTTCAAAATTAGTTAGAGAATTCCTGGAAAGATTCAAGCTAATGAGAGATTCAAGTTGCCAAATCCAGTTAGGTATCGATCCTTCAATCTCGTTGCCAGATAGATCAAGAGATATTAATGTAGACTGGTTTCTCAAGAAACTTGGGATTCCCTTTAACTTGCAGGAAGCCAACAAAATAGTTCTCATCTTTGGAAAGGGTGACAAGTCGTGATCATATATGAAGTTGACATCAATCAATAAATTGTTATGTGAGAGGCCTAGTATAGTTAAATTACTTAGCCTTCGAATGAGGTCCAATTGTATGGTGCCATTAAACTTATTGGAAGAAAGTTGAATGACACGGAGGGTTCTAAGGTTGAAGACAGAAACAGGAATATGCCCTTGTAGGTTATTGCTACCTAAATCAAGCATTTCTAATACAGGAGAAGATGCATTGTCAAACTCACCCAAGAAACCACTGAGTTGATTATAGGGAAGTTTCAGTTCTCGCAAATATGGGAGCTTAAGTAGAGATGAAGGCACATTCCCATTGAAAGAATTGAACCCTAAATCAATGCTGACAAGATTTATGAGACCCTCAAAATGGTTAGATGGTAAGTCCCCACTTAAATGATTGAGAAATAAGGATAGATACGTGAGGTTCTTGGACATATTGAAAGAAGGGAGTCGACCTGTGAGGTTATTGGATGATAAGTCTATATAAACAAGCTGGGTGAGTTCTGACATGGAATTGGGAAGTGATCCATTGAATTGACAGTAAGATAGATCAATTGTAGACAGATACTTTAGATTGGAAATTGTTTTTGGAAGTTGTCCTGAGAAATTTGTATTGCGGAGATTCAAGTATTGAAGAGATGCAAGCAATGGGAAGTCTGGCAAAGAACCAATAAGATATTGATTGTCTGATATGTCAAGCACCTTTAACGTGCGTATTTGGAAGATATCTCTTGGGAAAGAACCATTCAAGTCACAACTACTGAGTTCTAGGATGGTTAAATTGGAGAAATTTGCAAAGGAATCTGGCACTATGCTAGACAATTTGTTATGGCTCAATTTTAGAACAGATAGCGATTGAAGCTTAGCTAGTGAAGAATCAATAGGTCCTGATAGATTGCATGATGACATACTCAAAACCCGAAGCCCCGCCAATGAAGATAAAGCACGACCCCATTCGTCTCTTTTGGCAGATATTACTACACCATCTAGATACAATTCTGTTATCTCTGTGAGGTTTTGCATCAATAATGCTATATTTGGCTTCTCAAGTTTTAGGTTGTGATGTGAAGTAAATGTAGAAGACAAATCAAGGGTGACCAACCTTTTGAGTTGAGAAATTTCCTCTGGGACCTGCCCCTCAAAACTAGCATCAGACAAGTTCAGATACCTCAAATTCTGCAGCTTATGCAGCTCTGGAGGAATCATAGAATGAAAATTATTAAAAGCCAAATTCAGACTCTGTAAATATTGCAGGCTGAAAAGAGCACTTAAATCATTAAGTCCTCCTGAGATAGACTCTTGACTAAGATCAAGGGCTGTAACATGTCCCTCTTTGCATGTTACACCATGCCATTGACAACAATCATCATCACTTTGATTCCAATGAACTAGTTTTGTAGATTTTGTGGGGTTGAATATCAGATTATTTTTCAAATGGAGCAACAAGGAACGTTGATGGCCAAGACAATAGCCATTCACCACAAAATTACCAGATCTGGAATTTATTATGTTGAATGGTATCAAGAAAAGCCAAAAGATGATTATGTATGCTCTCATAGTGAATTATGAGAAGCTTGTGTCTTATGGCTTGAGAATGGTGAAGAAGTGTACTTTAATTATCAATAACGTATCTTTTTCTCCTTTTATAGACTGCAACAAGTTCAACTATTGATTGGATGATCCAACCATTTAACACGCCTATCGTGATCATACAGTAAAGCCAACAAATTAAGGTCTTGGTCTCATTATATGCTATGTATTTTCAGCATGATCAGATATATAACATTACCTCGTACGTTATGATTTGTTTCGTTTCATTCTAATCTATTTACCAAAAGAGTGTAGTAATATTACAACCAAGAATAAAATTTCTTGATGTCAAGAATATATTTTTTGAATTATTTGTTAAATGGTTCTGATATAAACACACTATGTGTGCTAGCCACAAAAGTCAGTCAACGAGTCAACAATTGAACTTTCCTCTTAAGAAAATATGTGTTGTATCTCCTTATCACTACACATTGTGGGTTGGTAGTTTGTTGAAAACATGAAATTAAACTAAAAAAGTGAAGAGGGATGAAAAATTAGATGAGAAAAAAGAAACGTTCGGCTGGTTATAACTTATTACATATAATGATACATATAGCTCTGCTTGTTACAAATAATTAATGTAATGTTTTGTTAGGTAATCAGAAGGTTCGATGATTATTACATTGGACTAAAAACAATCACACAAGTGAGTTCGATACAATGTCTTTACCTAAAATCGTAAGGTTTTGTTTGGGAGTTTGGAGGGGAATGGAGGGAAGGGTTTTGAAATAAAGAAAGGGAGAAATGGAAGGAATGAAGAATTTTGACCAGAGAGGGTTATGAGGGGTTTGTTTTTTTATTTATAATACAAAATCTCTCTATTTCGGGGAACTCAAATTTTATTGGAGGAGTTTAGGAGGATTTAAACAAATTCTTCATATAATTTTCATGTTCTTATAATACTTTATAAATTAAGAGTATATTAATCATAAACATTCTTTTACCACTTTTTACAAAATCACTCTTAAAAAATGTAAAAAATTTCTCTTTATTTCTCTATTTTCTCCTCCCTCCAAAATCCTCTCTTTTCCTCTCCTCCAAACTCTCAAATAGAAAGCTTAAGACAATGAGTTTATAGATCCTCCCACTTATATAGCGCTAAATATCTATTTTTCTATTTAATGTAGAACTTAAAGATTTTTTTTTTTTTGTTAAATGAAACTTATTTACTCATACTTAATATATTAATATATTTTGATTATATAAAGTAATAGATTATTTATCGTAAAAATATTAATTTATAAATTAGTTAATGCTAATTGGAAGTCTTAACGTGAGGAATGAGGGATGTAAAACTAAGTCAAAGACCATATTTTTCTCTAATGCATGGAAACAATGTTTTTTGTCATGTTTGGAGATTTCCAACAGTCCATATTTTTGAAATTGATTTCTTAACATTTGTGGATAGTGTTCACATTATTGAAAAGGGGATGTCTTAAAGTATGGTGTTCTTATTCAGAGTGCTTAGAGATTTAGAGTTTGAAGAGCATCTACACTAGAATTCATGTTGGGGTATTTAAAAGAGTGCAATTTGTACACATAATTTATTTTATAATGACAATATTTAATAATTATTTAATCCCTTCAACTCAATATTTTTTTAAAAATTATGAAATAGGATTCACAAATAACTTTTTTTTTTAAATAAAGACCTTGTATTATGAACCTAGAAAGTTGGGAAGAAAGATCCCCAACATCATACATCAATATAGAATATAAAATGGGAGCAACATGCTCAACTACACTAATAGCAAAAGAAAAGGCAAAGCCATATTGTGAGCTAGTATATGAGCACATTTATTCGTCTCATAAGGGGAAAAGTAGATAGAAGTCGTCCAAGACGGGTCCCTAAGCATGCTGCATATGTCTTTCAAAAGGATCATAAGAGGAGGAGTATGTCATTTCTTGGTCATGCTGAAGAGAGATAAATAGTCAGTTTTAAATGTAATTTTCTAAAAGTGAAGATCATGTGCTAGTAGGATGCCACTCCAGAGCGCCCACGTCTCAACAAAATAGAGCTATCTTTGGAGTAGAAACATGTAATGAAGGAATCATTATGGTCACGAATGAGACCACTACAAGCAGAGGCTCCATTATTAGTAGAGTGAGCTCCATCAATATTCATCTTAAGTTCACCTACTAATAACTTTGTTTCATTATTTTTCAACAAAAATAATAACGAATACACATTATTTATCTTTTAAAGTAGTGGGGTTCACACGTCATAAAGGAAAGAGACAATGCCTATACAAGACTTGCAACATGCTCAACTACTCTAATAGCAAAAGAAAAGGCAAAGCCACATTGAGCTAATATATGAGCACATTTATTTGTCTCATAAGGGGAGAAGTAGATAGATGTCGTCCAAGACGGGTCCCTAAGCATGCTGCATATGTCTTTCAAAAGCATCATAAGAGGAGGAGTATGCCATTTCTTGGTCATGCTAAAGAGAGATAAATAGTCATTTTCAAATGTAATTTTCTGAGAGTGAAGATTATGTGCTAGTAGGATGCCACTCCATAGCGCCCACGTCTCAACAAAAATAGAGCTATCTTTGGAGTAGAAACCTGTAATGAAGGAACCACTATGGTCAGAATGAGACCACTACAAGCAGAGGCTCCATTATTAGTAGAGTGAGCTCCATGAATATTCATCTTAAGTTCACCCACTAATAACTTTGTATCATTATTTTTCAACAACAATAATAACGAATACACATTATTTATCTTTTTTAGTAGTGGGGTTCACACGTCATAAAGGAAAGAGACAATGCCTATACAAGACTAGCTCTCTTATAACCACTCATATGAGTTGTTCTCCAATGGAGGTGGCTAACTGAGAGTGGTCCTTAATAAAGAAAAATAAGTATTGTACTTCCTATTGGAGATGCTCTAATACTAGTAGTATTTTAAAAACTGGCTTGGACATTGACGTGGTAAGATGCCGAGTCATTGAGTCACTAGTCGAACCACATAGTCACTTGTTAAACTGCATGATTGAACCAGATTAACTCAAATCACTCAATCTTTATAAAAAAATTAATTTTGTATTCAAATAGAGAGAAAAATGAGTTAATCATTAAATTTTTGTTTTTTAAAAATGACACTTACAAAATAATTAATAGCTTTAATAAGTTTGCTATATATATTATTAAAGGGGTACGTCTAGTATTAGCAACAAATAGCTTAGTTGTCAGCAATGGTCTTTACTTCACTAGGATATGCTTTTACATTTGGTGTTGTCGCTTTTAGTTTATTTTATTTAATTAAAAATATGTCGTTCTCAAAATCGATTTAGTTTACAAAATCTGCGAGTCATTGAGTTTCAACCAGTTTTACTGGTTTGACAATGTAGCCGATCTAACTAGCCGCTCAAACCAGACACCTCATTGGTTTGGCCGGACCATTTCAATCTACTAGTCCGATTTTCAAACACCTGAATAATAGTTATTTAGTTACTTTTGTTAGACAACAAGTTAATATGGTTGTACATTTGCTATTTATAGTGTTTATATTTTTACCTTGTTGTCATTATGTGAATTATATGTTACTAATTGTATTGCTGATATTTTTTATAATAAAAGGTAAGTTTTCTCATCATTAAAAACAGTTGCATATTTTTAGGAGATAAGAAAACTTTCACATGAATTTATAATTTGCATTTGACCCTTAGATTTTTCAATTAGAAAATTTACCAAATTAAAATGTAATTTGCAAATAGTAATAGTAATCCTTGTTAGCACACAATGTTTGCTTGCACTCAAAGTAATTATAAAATGAAATACAAAGAATAATGAAAGGTTTAATTTTTATTGATTTATTTATACATGAGTCAATTTAGCTAACTATCAACATATGTTAACTGACTTTTTAGCAACTAACTAACTTATTGATTAGTTAAGTTGGTTACAACACCTATTTTTCACATTACTTGAATTATATGTCATATAATACTTCTTCTTAATTCAAGTACATAAGAGAAACCATTCCTAATATTTCCCTCATTTCAAATATGCTTGTTCTCAATGCCTTAGTCATGATGTCAGTTGCATGCACCTCAATCTGACAATATATGAGCTTGAGCTTGTTCCTCCCAACTTGATCTCTTAAGAAATGGAACTTTGTTTCTATATGTTTGCTCTTTCCTTGAGACATGGGGTTCTTTGCTAGATTAATGGTAGAAATGTTGTCAGTCATCTGGTGGTTGAGAGGCATAAATTTCTTCTTCAAGAAAACCATTCAAAAATGCAGACTTGACTTCAAGTTGATACATTTGCTAGCCTCTTGCATTAGTTAGGGCTATCACAAGCCTAATTGTCTCAATTCTTCCAACTGGAGCAAATACTTCAGAGTAATTAATCCATGCCCTTTTTAGAAATCCTTTGGCTACCAATCTTGCTTTGTATTTAGCAATTGAGCCATATGGGTTTAGTTTAAGCTTGTAAACCAACTTGACTTATATCTACTTCTGTCTTGGAGTAGGTCAATCAAATACCATGTCTGATTCTTTTCAATTGCTCTAAGTGCTTCCACCATTACTTCTCTCCAAGGTCTTTTCTTCAAAGCCTCTTCAACATTCAATGGTTCAATATTGGCAAATAGTGCAACGTGAACTAGATCACCATTGTTATCAACTTCATTATTATTGTACACCTCAAACTCACTTAATACTGGTAGCTGCCTTGGTCTTTGAGTTCTGCTTGATTCCACCTTCTCCTCAATTACTTCTTCATTGTCTTGAAAATCATCCAACAACGATGCAAAAAATTGTGCTTGTTGACTATTGTTGCTGATTTTATGCTTCTAGTCCCAAGGCTCATGCTTAGCTAACTTCATATCTCTACTTATTACAATCTTTACTTTAACATGGTCATATAGCTTATAAGCACCAGTTGGATGATATCCAACTAGAATCGTGGCTTCACTTTTATCTTGTAGTGTTATTCTCTTTTGATTTGGCATATGTTTCAAACATAAAGCTCCAAATGTTCTCAAATGCTCCATAACTGACTTCTTACCACTCCACACCTTCTCTAACGCTTTCTAATGTAATTTCTTTGTTGGACATTTGTTCAAATATATAGACAGCGGTTGATGCAACCTCACCCCAAAACTTGTGTGACAACTCTGTCTTTCAACATGCTCCTAGTCATGTCTATCATCTCTATTTTTCCGCTCTAGTAATCCATTATGTTGAGGAGTATAAGGAGTAGTAACTTCATGTTCAATGCCATTCATAACACAAAGTTCCTCAAATTCGTTTGAGGTATACTCACCACCTCCATCAATCCTTAACACTTTGATAAGTTTGCCACATTGTTTCTCAACCTTCACTTTGAAATTCTTAAAAGTTTCAAGTGTTTCATCTTTGTTTTTTTATTAAGTATATCCATAACATTCTACTAAATTCATCAACAAATGATTTGAAATACTTATTAATTCCCAAAGATGGAACTTCAAATGAGCCATATATGTCACTATGAATCACTGCAACACACTCCTTTGCTCTTGATAGAAAATGTGACATAAATGAATTTCTTGATTGTTTTCCTGCCGTACACACATCACACACCTTCTCAAGAATATCCATCACAAGAATTCCAGTTACCATCTTCTTTGTACCAAGCTGAATCAAGCTTATAAAGTTGAGGTGACCAAACCTTGAGTGCTATAGTAAGCTCTCATCATATGAGCTCATGGCTTTCAAGCACTGAATGTTTGCAACTTACATATTGATGGTAAATGTTCTATTGTTGGAAAGGTGGACCTTCACAATCAGCTTCTTAGGTTTATAATACATCTCTAATGCACCATTCTTCATTATCACCTAAAAGCCCTTTTGAATTAGTTGGCCTATGCTTAAAATATTATTCTTCATGACTAGCACATAGAGGGCATTCTCAATCACCATTGTTTTTCCAACCTTTCTTTTAATCACCATATTTCCTCCTTTAGCCTCCAATGTTCTATCATCAGCAAACTGATTTTACTCTTTCTTGATGTGTCAATGTCCACCAACCATTCCTTATGGTTGGCCATGTGATTGGAGCAACCAATATTAAGAAACCACAATGGAGATTGAAAGGGTTCTTCATTTTCAATAGCCATAAAAAAACATTGTATTTGAATCTGAGTCATGTTCTTGGGCAATATAGGCTTCATCTTCACTTGTCTTCTTTTGTTTTCCCTTTCCAAACCAACATTCATTAGCAAAATAACCAAACTTTTCACAATTATAACACTGCACCTTTTTTTTTTTATCAAAGTTATTTGATTTCCCTTTGTTTTCAACATTTCCTCCTAATATTCCTCCTCCCCCTCTTGATGAGGATTCATATTTGTCATCACCTTTCTTATTGACTTGAGCTGACAATGTTTGATCTCCCGTTTTCCCTCCACTTCTTTCAATTGCAACTCTCTTCCTTCTAATGATCCTTGTAGTTCTTCAAGACTCGAAGATGTGATGTCCCTAGATTCTTCAATGGCATACAGGATGTAATGAAACCTGGATGCAAAGACCTTAAAATATTCTCACAAATATTTTGTTATAACAATCTTTCACCACATGAAGCCATTTGATTGGTAATGCTTCTCAATCTTGTGGACAATTCTGAAACTTTCTCCTAGTCCTTCATTTGTAGGAGCTTATATTGTTTTTGTATGATATGCAATTTCACTTTCTTAACCTTTTCTCCACCAACATAGCATTCTCAAGTATATCCCATGCTTCTTTTGCACTCTTTACATAAGAAAATTTGTTAAAATTTGATGTTCCAATGGATTGATGAAAGATGAATGTAGCCTTGCAATCTTTCTTCTTGTTATCTTTGTAAATTGTTCTTTGTGCATATGTAGGATTTTCTCCCAATTCATCATAACCTTTCTCTATGATATCCAATACATCTTGAAATCCAAATAGCGCACAAATATAAACTTTGCATCGATCCCAATGGTGCTAGAAAATTATCATTGTTTCCATGGGAATTCATCCTCAATTCACCCGTATTTCTTCCTCACACTTCATTTGCGTTTTTTATGTTATCATTTTTTAGTACACAATGTTTACTTGCACTCAAAGCAATTGCAAAATAAAATACAAGAGAATGATTAAAGGCTTAATTTTCATTGATCGAAAGAGCCTATTTATACATAAGTCAATTTATCTACCTAACAACATCTATTTTTCACATTACTTGAATTACAAGACATCTAATGATCCTTACTATGGACAGTCTTGACATTTATGGCCTCTATTTGAAATTATTTATTTCGACTAATCTATTAACATTAGTATATGTAAGATTGTTTGATAGAGCTTCTCGTAACAATTTATGATATGTCTATAAATTGTTTTCAATTAATATTTATAAGTTATTCATGAAAACTTATAGAAACACCTTATAGCTTAATATGAAAACAATTTGACTTTATTTTATCTTATCTTATAAATATAACTTTTACATAATCACTTATACGATATGTTCTTAATTAAATTATTTATCCAAACAAAATCTCAAAATATTATATATATATATATATATATATATATATATATATATCATTTGTTTCATTAAGAATTTTTGTTTTTCTAACAATATTTACCTGTTTGGTCTTTTAAGTTTTTTTTCGAGTCAATATGATACTTGACCTTGTAGATGTTAGGATAAGCTAAATAATTCCAAAAAAAAAATTTTTATCACGAGATGTCAGATTAATTATAAGAATTTGAACTTTTAACATCGCAACATTTATAAAATAATTATCAATATCACTTTAATAAATGATAATTTTTTTATTCTCCAATTTCTTATTTTTGAAAAATTCCAAAAGAAAGACGTAACAAAACGGGCTTTGATTACTTGTTTGGAGGTCTTTCCCATCCTGTTGAAAAATTACGTCAAGACCTTTATGGTCCTCAAATGGGACCAAGAAACAAACATTCGATTTGTTATAGAAAAGCATGCTTTGACTTAGTTCCACTATATTCTTTCTATTTTTTACCACTCAAATGTCAACTCACTCTAGTTGTTAATTCAACACAAACATAAGTCTTGAGTTAAAAAAATTATATCATCCATAAGTTTTAAACGTGTAAAGTACTCTTGAAAAGGACAATATTTTTTATTCTTTCATCTCATTTCATATATATACATATTCATATAATACACAGTTTTTAAAATATTACTAACTATACTCGTGATGAAAATAATATAATTAATTATATATTGTGATTCTTATGACAAAATGATTTTTTTTTTAATTAAAAAGAAATATGGAGTACTGTAATTTCTTCTTCAAATTTTTTAGTAAAAAGAGATTTCATCATCTCTATTGTTATTCATATCATCTAGATTTGTAGTAAAAGTTCAGCACTATTCATCACCGTACCTTTAAAGTCTATTTTTTTTTTTGTGTCAACAAGACCTTTAAAGTCTTTAAATGGGACAGAGAAACAAACATTCGATTTGTAATAGAAAAGCATGCTTTGACTTGGTTCCACTATATATCCTTTCTATTTTCTACCACTCAAATGTCAACTCACTCCAGTTGTTTATTCAACGCAAATAAGTCTAAGTTGAAAGTATACTTATGCAACTATTCTCAATCAATTCAATTTATAACATTCTTTTCTAAAAAAATTAATTCAATTTATAACATTTACTATTACTTTGAATTTTGCATACTGCAAGTATTTCCTTTCTATTTATTAGAAAATCAATTTTGAATTAAACATAATTAGTACAATTTTTTTCTTTAAAGATTCAATAAAAAGTAAATAATAAATGCCAAAAAAAAATTGAATCATTGTACAAAGAAAAAACAATTAATACAATCGAAGAATAAGTACAATGATTGTGCTAACTGATTTTTTTTTGTTATTCGAATATATTTTCAATAACCAGTACTACTCTAATTGAGTAATGAAAAAAGTATAACTCTAATTAATTTGTACTACAAAATAAATACAGATTTGTACACTATCAGTACAATTTAGAAACATACTTTTTTCTATATAAGGCACAGAAGCCAATAAGTTTACTTGCTCGATTGTTGTAAATGATTGTACAATTTTGCTCAAAATATAGTCAGTTGAATGACTACTAGGTTTAACTCTATTTTATTCATTTATTTCTCCTTTACAAATAAAATTTGAATGTGTTTGTACGAATTGTGTGACTCTCTGATTTATAAAAGACATATATATGGTTGAGTTTATGGTTTATATCGATTCAAAGAAAAATATTTAATACCTTTTTATTTATTTTCAATTGTCATTGAATATTATTAACAATTTTTTCACACTACATTCTTTACTGTGATTGTATTAACACATAAATTTTATAAAGAATTGAAAGAACACAACATGTGCACCATCTTTTTTTAAATCACTGTGTTTTTTGTTTGCTCATTATTTTTCTTCAAATATATATATATAATTTTTTATTGAATGGTGGATGGAAAAATCGAAAAAATATTATACTTTTTTAATATTATCTTTCAAAATACTATTTTTAATTTATGTGTTTTTATTTCTTCTAGGAAGATAATTTGTTTCTTATTATTTTGTGTGATGTTGTTTTTCTCTCTATATGTAGTAACTATATGTGCAAAAAACCCAATAAGTAAACTTACAACAATTCTTGCAAATACACGTGTCGTAAAGTGATGTAGCTGATTTTTATTAGAAATAAAATGCCAACAATTCTTGATTATGTTTCACGGCAAAAAGATATTAATAAGAAAAAATTGTATTGTGGAGTATGAGTTTTTTTGGTAGATATGCATTATGGGTTTGTTGTTGCCTTTGATATATTTTTAGTTTATTCATAAATTTTTTTATAGTGTTATCATGCATATAAAAATTTAATAATTGTGCTTTGTTTTTATTTTATTTTTTTATATCTACCATGTATTTAATAAAATGCGACTTTAAAAAAAGTTGACTTATTTTCTAATATCTTTTTACTGCACGTGTTACATGTAGATTAATCTCTTATTATCTGTGTTTTAACAATTCAAAATATGGTAAAAAAATATCGCATAAGGGTCATGTTGTATTTTCACCAAAACTAAGTACTACCCTAAATCAATGAAACAATATAAAATAGCTAGTTAATCAAGGATAATTTATTCAAAATAACTCTAAAATGAACATTAAATTTAAAGAAACAAACTAAACAATTGACTCAAGAACTCAACCACTTCATAAATGATGACCAAAGAAATCATACTTTGAGCAACCCTAGAGGGATGCTTTAATATTAAATTTTTTGTTTTTTAAGAACTATCTTTCGAATGATCTTCATAAAAATTGATCAAGAAAAACTCAATCCTACAAGATGCTTTAATGTTAAATTTAGTTATTCAGGAATTACATCACAAATGATCTTCATAAATAATGACGAGAAAAGACCATTCTTTGCTCAATCCTTCAAGAATGCTTGACTATTAAATTATTAATTCTCCAGTAATTATATCACAAATCTTCATTAACGATGATCTAAAACAGTCACAATTTTGTAATTCTTTAGGGATACTTTAATCTTAAATTCATCTGAAATTTAACATTTTTGTGGAATTTATCAAAAATAAACAAAGACATTTATGACAATTATTCAAGCCAAAAAAATTTCTCAACAAAAGAATTATATGCAAAAATAAAAGATTGACATGAAATAAAAGAAATAAAAGTTTTAAGAAAGAATATGTATGATCAAGAGAAGAAGAAAAATATAACAAAAAGAAGAAACATTCTTGGAATAGAACATCCAAGTTGATTATGTTTGTACTCATATAGAAGAGTTTTGTGCTGATATCGTGTTTCGAAACTAACTAAAATAATAGCAAAAGAGAAGAATAGAGATAAAAGAAAAAGAGAGAAAAAAGAAGAAGAAAGCCTTTGTATTATATGCTGGAAGGTGTATCATTTACCAACAATGAACAACAAAGGCCACTACCAATTAGTAAGGTCATCGTCCACTAACCAACTAATGATAGTTCTAGATCATGCTAAAGAACATGGAAAGAAAATAGATATCCACACATATATATTCATAACAAGAATAACAATTGCTTACATATGCTCAAGTCGAAATTAATCCTCCATAACTTGTTGCTTTTTTTTGAGTTGTTGTTGCTTAATTTCTTATATACACATATTTAATATTAAAACCAACATTAATATCAATATAAATCTCCAATCCATTCTGTAAACAAAAAAATATTAATAGAACTCTACGATTACTTTTTGAATATTTTGTGTTGAATAGATTTTTTTTATAAACTCAATGAAGTATAAAAAAGTTTTACATAGTAATTCAATAATAACTAAAGTACGATGTTCTTAGATGATTGTATAAAATAGATTTTAAGTGTGAGTAAATACTCGTTAAACTATATAACTATTTGTTTATTCTTCTTTGATGGGAATAGCCATGAGAGGCTTCACTTTGTGCAAAGTAACCCCAAACTTTTCAGTCATGTCGATGTCTTCACATTTTTCCTCATCAACCAACTTCCAATCAAAATGGTAAAGCATTGTGGCCAACATGGTATGCACAACCCTATGAGCAAAAGAAACACCAGGACACATTCTTCTACCAGCTCCAAATGGAATGAACCCAAAATCTTTTTTGCTAAAAAAATCTCCACTTTCTAAAAATCTTTCAGGTACAAACAAATTTGGATCATTCCAAATACTAGAGTCTCTTCCCATGCTCCACACATTCACAAGAACTTGTGCATCTTTTGGTATCCTAAAACCACATAATTCAACCTCAGAAATTGATTTGTGGACTAATATAGGGGCTGATGGATGCAACCTAAGGGTTTCTTTTACAACTGCTTGTAAGTAAGGGAGATTAGTGATATCTAAATCTTTAAGTCCTTCATTTTTGTTGATTACTTTTTGAAGTTCCTTTCTTGTTTTCTTCATTTTCTCTGGATTTTGTAGCAATTCTGCCATTGCCCATTCAATTGTGACTGATGTTGTGTCTGTCCCAGCTACAAATAAGTCCTGCAATAAAGTATGTCATGTGATAATTAACCAATGAATAAAATGTTGTTTTTTACTTTTATTCCAAAACAACATTAATAAGGATATACTATTCATGCATGCACCAAATTTCAAAAAGTTGTATAAATGTCTCTAATCTTGACCAAACATTTAATGATTGAATTAGAGATAAATTTTATCATTTTTATTTTTAACTTTTGTTATTATAATTCAACTTTTTCTTAGTAGTTGGTGATATAGCAAAATATATGTGTGATATGTACAATTGTAATGAAAAAAATTATAACGTAACTAGAAATAAAATGTTATTCAGTTAATAATTTACACTTAAAAATATGTGGGGAAATATCATTGAAGTTCTTTGAAGTCATGAAATGATATATATATATATATATCATGAAACTTAAAAATAAGGTGTGTGGCTGCAATTGACCGTAATTTTCTGTAATATCAAATATATGTTGGCCATATTTAAATCATTAATTAAAACTAATAATTTATTGAGTTGAATTCGACACGTGCCAGAAATAGATGTAACAAATCATGTAGTTTCAATTCGGAATTTTCATTTCGAATCATATTGAGAAGCAAGTCTAGCACATCACTTCCTTCCATCACATAATCTTTCCTTTTATTACTTCTATCTTCAATTATAGACTCAAAAAGTGTAAGCAACTTCTTGTAATAATTTTTCATCCTTCGCCGCAATCCTTGTGGATCAATTCTACGCAAAATCGGATAATAGTCTGCGATATTCGGCTTTGAAGCTTCGATCAACATAGAAGAAATAACATCTCTAAAATTTTGTGAAGAATCATGAGTAAAGCTAGCCAAGTCAATAGAGAAAAGGGTGTTTGATATTGAATTAAGAGATATAGTAAATGCAACCTGACCAATATCAATAGCTTTACCCTTTTCACCATTTTCTTTTAAGTAAACAACTAGTTCTTTCAATTTTTCTAAACGAAGTGTTTGAGTAGAATCAAGTTGTTGAGATGAGAATATTTTGGTGGCACAAATTTTTCTAAAGGTTTTCCATTTTGGTGAGATAGGCATAAATATTAAAGAAGATTTATCATGTGAAAGTGCTTGGACAGATTCAGGTACAAATCTATTAGATAAGGCTTGGTCATTTTTATGAAGTGCTTCTTTGGCTATTTCTGGAGAGGAAATTACAATAGTGGTAATAGTGCCAATTGTAACTCTCATAATTGGTCCATATGTTTTGGAGAGTTTAGTTAGTGATTGGTGGAGTTTTGAAGGACCAAGTTGCAATATGTTTCCTATTAAGGGATAACTAGGAGGACCTGGTGGGAGTTTAGGAGATTTTGAGTTTTTGCAAAGTAGGCCAAAGGCTATGATATGAATGCATGCATATAGAAAAGAAATGAGAGGGACGAATTTTATGTAGTCCATGACTTTCTAATGAATTTTGAGGCTTTGATAGGAAAAGTGAGTGGGTAACATAAAATAGGTAGTGTATATATAGAGGAGATTTTTGGGTCAACTTCAAATAGGTAGTGCATATAAGCATATTAATTAATTTACGTTTTGTGAAATTGTGTAATGTGTATACACTACAAGAAAACTGATTTTTTGTGACATACAAAGTTTGTCATTAAAAGTCAAAAACTGTAGGTATAGGTCAATAATACTTTCAGTGACACTCAAATCTACCGTCAAGTTTAAGGGTGCGTATAGAACGGTTTTAGAAAGCATATCATGAAACCTTTTAGTTGGTTCTTCCTATAGAAATCATATGTTTTATTTGACTCATGGGAACAACAAACAATAAATTATAACAAATTCAATATATATATATTTAGAATAGTGGATTCTCTATATGTTCTATTCTACATTCTCTATAGAGAATGTAGAATAGAACATATAGAATTAGAATAAAAAAAAGAAAATAAAAAACAGAGGGTTTTTATTCAAAACGCCCTGTGTCAGAACAAATTTTTGATTTTTACCTACCACAATGACTGTCACTAAAACCTAGATAAATATAAATAAAAAATTGATCTATTCCTACGATATTGTCTGTCACTAAAAACTAGATATATATAAATAAAGAATTGATCTATTCCTACTGTATTGTCTGTCACTAAAACTTATTTATCATTATTTATTAAATTAAATTTATTTTATCTCCCTACTAATTGTAATTCTAAATTATTAATACTAATAAGTAACTCCTAAAACTCTGTCACACAATAAAAAATATATATAATTAACAAAAAGGCTAAATAGCACCTGTGGTCCCTTAATTTAATTTCAGTTAACGTTTTACTCCTTTATCTTTTTTTTTTCCGATTTGGTCCTTTATTTTAATTTTAAGTGACAATTTGATCTTTTATGTTTTAAAATGTCAACAATATTATTCTTTTTTTTTTACAATAAATTAAAAAATTCATCAAAATTTTCAACCAAAACCCATAAAATTAATTATATTCTTTAATATAATACAAATTTTATCAAATTCGTAACTCAAATCTTCAAATAAACTCATATTTTCATTTTTTATTTGATGTTGTTAGAGATGGAATTTTAAAAATCAAATAAAGAATAAAAATATGAGTTTATTTGAATATTTGAGTTACGAATTTGATGAAATTTGTATTATATTAAAGAATATAATTAATTTTATGGGTTTTGGTTAAAAATTTTGATGAATTTTTTGAATTTTTGTAAAAAAAAAGGATAATATTGTTAACATTTTAAAACATAAAAGATTAAATTGTCACTTAAAATTAAAATAAAGGACCAAATCGGGAAAAAAAAAAGATAAAGGACTAAAACGTTAACTGAAATTAAGTTAAGGGACCACGAGTGCTATTAAGCCTAACAAAAATCATAAAAGAAAGATTGGGACTTAAATCATAATTTAACAACAGTTTATAGTGTGTTATTACACTACGAAGATGGAAGACTATCACAAATCTATTACCTCCTACCTCAAAATCTAAAAGACATAAAGTAAACAAACAATAACCAAAAACATAATTTACATTAGTAAACAAACAATAACCAAAAACATAAAGTAAATAAATTCAGGAGCATCCAAAATGACCTTGGATACAACACTGGGTTGAACCTTGTTAAGAACATTACAAAGAATGATCCCACTCCTCAAACCAAGCCTAAACTCTTTCTCAGAAGGCTCTGTCGGTAAATCTTTAGCTGCAACAACTCCAACCATTTTTCTCAACCTCTTAGATGTTGTTGTGTATCATCTACGATTGCTTGCATCTTCCACTCTGTGCCTCTTCGGCAATGTCACTTCCTCCACTGTAGTACAACCTGCCAACAACCTTTTGCCTTTGACTCATCATCTCCTCCAGGGTACAATGCAACCCTCCGCAGCTCCAATCGATCCATCACATAACTACCTGCCGGTCTAACATACACCTGTACAGCACAGAACAAAACAACACAAACGACACCGTTCAGTAATCACATTACCATAAACCCTAATTTAAAATTGACATAGGATTAAAGACATAAAAAGAAACAATTCATGAGGTACGAACCGAGAGGAGAGCTTCAGGGACGATTCTGCGAAAGAGATGAAGCTGTTGAAGACAGAGTGTATGGAAGTCGGGGCTAGGAAGAACAAGTCCGGTTGTGCGATGTTTCTTAAGTCGCTGAGTGAACTCAACGGGTGAGGTGGAGACTTTACGAATGGCAGAGGCAAGGGCGCGGGTGGAAGCGAGGGTGAGAGTGGTGCAGTTGTTGTGGAGATCGTCATCAGAATCGGAGTTAGGGTTGGCGTTGATGGTTTGAAGGAAACAAGAGGGGTTGCGAGGGTGACGGTGGGGTTTGAAGGTGAAAGTGAGTGGGAGAATCTGATTATTGATTGCATAGTAAAGGAAATTGGTTTATTGAAATATGAGAGAAATAGGGAGAAAGAGAAAATCGTTTGCAAATGAAAACGGGAGACTATTTTTCTGCATTTAATTTTTTTTACAAAAGAGAATAATATTTTAAAAATAGTGACACCTTAACTGTAGCTAAAAGTAGCTTTAGTGACAGATAAAAAAAAGTCACAAAATCTGAGTGTCACAATAGATATTTTTTTTTGTAGTGATACAGAGGGGATGTTTGGACCACCTTTTCAATATAGGATGCTTAATATATGTGTAGCTTTTTGATAGAACTTTTCTTACGTGTCTTGATCATATTAAAAAGGTTTTGTTGGTAAAAATTAGTTGATAAACATATCTTATGAACGATAGTTTATAAGTTATAGTTGACAATTGATAAATTAATTAAAGTTTTAAATAAAGTTAACGGTTCAATTAACGATTATAGATTGTAGTTGACGTCAAATAATATTTTTAATTGAGAATAAATTTTATATCATTAATGATTAAAATATTTTAAAACTAGTAATTTAAAATTTATTTAGTTTATTAATTTAACATTTATTATTTTGATATATTTTTTATTTATTTTAAATTATTTACTTTAAAATATTAATTATTTTAAATTTAAATTAATTATAAATAATTTTAAAATTATAATAAATAAATTATTTATTAATTTGCAATTTTTATTTAGCTAATT
>JBBPBO010000005.1:33826758-33883577 GCA_037974295.1 Cicer cuneatum | reverse complement strand
AAATAAATTATTCATTTTAAAATATTATTTATTAAAATTATTTTAAATTTTAAATTATAATAAATAAATGATAAAGGACAAAAAAGATTTTAGTTACAATAATAAGGATAAAATTGACATAAATAATGATAAACTATAAACTCAAAAACTACTTGTAGTATGTTATAAGAAATATTTAAGCTACATATAAGCTACAAGTTCATAAAAAGCTACAATTTCATAAATGAATTTTACCAAACATGTCTTATAACTTATAAGCTATAAACTAGTTTATAAGGTAATTTAAATATGATTTATTTTAATGTCTATAATAGTATTCAAATACTAAATTGTTTATGAAAAACTATTTTTTAGACTCTTTAAAATAAAAAATTATTTATAAACTTAATATAATTAATTTTGTATAATATTTTATTTTCAATTAACAATTAATTCAATTAATTTATTATTTGTTTAGACAATATTAACTTTAGATAAAATTTTATTATTTTATTTGAAAATATTAAAATATAGTACCTTTTTACTAAGTAAAAAATGTTTATGAAAGTTTTTTATTAAGTAAAAATTTATTTATTTATAGTTATTTTAGTGGTCTTATTTTGTACCGGCCTCGAATTAAATTCAAGAATTGAATAGTGACTTTTTTTGACAAACACTAGTGGGACTTATTTATTTTGACGCAAAAACACTAGTGTGACTTATTTAGTAGGTTTTCTGAAAATGTAAATGTTTGTTTGCCGTACTACCGTGGTATTTGACCCACAAACGTGAAGTTAACTCCAAAAGAATTTTTTTTGCCGTACTACCGTGGTATTTGACCCATTCAATTTTTTTAGATTGTGGAATAACAAGCTACAAATAAGTTCTTTTTAATTGTTATAGCATTTTTTTTAAATTTTATTTTTATTGCTTTTGAGTTTGTTTGAGTACATGAGAACCAAATTTTGTATACCTTCTTTCGAGTTTTTAGTTTCTGCGTCGTTAATTCAACTAACTCTTTTAGTATACTAGTTTACATAAAGCTTGCTCATGTATTGATTTTTTTGTTTTCCATACTATTTTAATTGACATTTAATGAGTTTATTTGTTTACAGTGAATATGGTAGAATAGTTAGTGGTGTATTGGTTTAAATGGTTAATTGGTTTGCATGTGTTAATTATTTTATTTGTTTAGTTGAACGATTAAACTGTTTTTTATAATACTTTAGAGGTTATATTAATGTATATTCATAGTTTAGTTGGATTAAGTATTAGATTAGGAATTTTTAGTAAATTTTAATAGTTTTGAAACCAATCTAAAGAAAAAGTGATAGTTCAAAAACCAAATTAATAATTTATTCTACGAAAATATTGAGTCGGTCTTCACATACATGCCCTGTCCACATAAAAACACCAATTAACATTGAATTATTTTATCATGTGTGAAAGACTAAAATTTAAATAAAAATTTAATAAAATTTAAACTTAGAAGTTCGCAATTTTACTAAACCAAAAACGCATGAAATTAAAAAGAAAAATATAATTATTTGTAGTTATGTAGAAAAAAAATGATATTGGCAATGATCTAAATTCATGGAGTATGCAAGAAAGAAAAAAAATCAAAGAAATAAATTTGAGTCAGGCTTAAGAGTGTAATGGATTGGGTTAGGTTCAATTTTGGAGAGAAAATAAATTCTAATTAATAAAAAAATAATTGATTTGGTTTCGTTCGATCAGATTGATATTTAAAAAAATTTAAAATAAATTAACTTTTATCAAATATTATATATTTTTTATACAATTAAAATAACCATATAACCTACAATGAAAACATACACTATATTATAAAAACTACATGAATACAATATATTTTTATTCTAATATAGCGTGAAATAAAAGATATAATAATAAAATATAATAGTTTGGTTTGAATTTTGGGTGATTGATTTTAAAAGGCATAATAGCTTTGTGGTCTCTTAACTTAATTTCAAGTAATGTTTTAGTTTTTTTTTTCTTTTTCATTTCAGTATTTTATATTTTTAAATAATTATAATTTTACTTTTTAAGTGGGTTTTCGTTAAGGCAACGTTAAAAAATTTCCTACTCTATTTTCTTCAATTTCACATTTCGAAAACCATCGTCTGGTCTTCTCCATGGTCGCCTCATGTTCAAATGGGTCAAATTCACAATCCTACAACTATGGTTCTTTCGTTTCCAATAGAATTTGTGAGATTCCAAATTGTGCTTGTGGTGTGAAACATGTGATGCGCACAGTGACAAAATGGGGTCTGAACAAAGGAAGAAAATTTTGGGGTTGTAGGAATTTTGTGGTAAGCATAAATACATTTATGGTTTTTGATTATTTTATTTGAGGTTGTTAGATTGGATTTCGGAATTTTGGTTTTAGGGTTTAGGATTTCTTGAAGATTGATTTCGATAGTGTGGGTTTACGATTTCTTGAAGCTTGATTCCGACAGTGTGTTCTTCAATTCCTTCTTGTTATCGTTCAAATGGAATTTCATGGGTGGGAGAAGAAAACGAGAAGACCAAACAATGGTTTTTGAAATGTGAAAGAAAAGAAAACGGAGCAGGAAATTTTTTAACATTGCCTTAACAGAAACTTACTTAAAAGGTAAAATTGTAATTATTTAAAAACATAAAATACTGAAATGGGAAGAAAAAAAAAAGATAAAAAACTAAAAAGTTACCTGAAATTAAGTTAAGGGATAACGAACTATTATGTCATTTTAAAATAATGTAAAATAAATACTCAAACCAATAAATATTAAAGTTGATTGGTTTGCTTTATACTCAAACAAGAATAAAAACCGATCCAATTTAATTGATTTATAATTTGAATTTTCAAGTTTGTGATATCATTAGTTTGGTTCTTACGTTCCTATTCTAACCCACAAAATGGTCGATATCCACAATAAAATCCTGGTGCATGTGATTGGATTTGAGCAAATAAAATTTGTATAGTAATATAAATGGGTTTTGAGCAAATAAAATTTGTATAGTAAAATAAAAAATCATATAATGTATAAATATTATGTTTGGAGAATTAATAACTTTGATTTTTTTTTTTTCTAAAAAAATTAAGTTGTCAATTATCTCAACACTATTAATAAATTCTATCATAGTATAATTTGTTACTGTCTCTGTTCCCTCTAGTTCAATTTCTTATTTAGAGATGACAAAAATATTGACACCGTTAAATATTTATTAAGATTACCCATAAAAGGTATTAAATAGATATTTAGTTAATCGATGAAGGTGTGTATTATAGTGAATGTAATTAAAATCGAACCGGACTTTACCTGAACCGGACATTAAATCCATGCATTCAGTAGTTCATCAAAGTTTAAAGGTTTGACTAGAGCTGGACTGAAGTTGGATCAGTATTAATTAACTATTTTTTTATTTATACGAAGTAATAATACACATAAAATAATATAATATTTATATTTATCAAAATTAAAATTATATAATATATTTTTATTTCAATTATAATTCTTTCGTATCACAATGAGTGTCACGTTAGTAAATTTTTTTTATTAAATTTATCTCAAAATAAATGTTATTCAAAATTTTCAATGCAACTTTAATTATTATTTTTTCTGTAATACACACCCTTTAATAATCACTATATACATAATTTTTAAAATATAAAGTATTGATAATAGTGAAAAATTTACCAATAATTAAGATAGTCAATTTATTATACTTTTCAAAGCATTTTATATGTATATGTATAAAATCCCCAACGAGGTTTAAGAAATTTATGGAAAATAAATTATTCATATTATGCTAAAAGACAAATTCTAAAATTGACCACATGTGGACCATGTTTAAAAAGCATTTGAAATTCTAACAAAGATCAACAACACATCTCAAAAGTATAAGCTAATAATTATTCCCTTCTTTACGTTTGAGACAATTTTATGATTGGTGTCGGTTCAACGAGTTGAATTTTGATGGATACGTTCATTTTTCTCTAATTATAATCAAAGTAACTTCGATCGAGTCATTGTCTCAGATGGAAACATCAGGATAATCGTTTTGAAGAGTGTCTTTGTTAGAGTTTTGAATGACTTGTATTTATTTATTCAAATTGATAGACGTTACATCTCTCGAGAAGAACACAATACAAATTCATTAAAATAAAAAATGATGAACATGCAAATAAACTCTTATCATTCAAGTTAGTAACATAAAACAACAAAATGTCTACAAATGTGACAAAGTCTAAAAATATGATAAAATTAAAGTCTTCGAAGTACTCATGATTTCAGAGTTATAACATTAATGACGTCAAATTCATTGATTGAATTTGTACTAGATCAAAACTAATCGGTTAATTTGAACCAAATTACAAACACCAAAACAAGACTGGAAACTAAAATAACGTCTTTTTAAGATGACATAATCACAAAATAAAATAAAATAAAAAACTATTAGAAGAATGAAAAATAATCATTTATTTAAATAAAATAGAAGAAAAATAATTTTAATAAATAATTTCAGACTAAAAAATGACCATAAATAAACTCCTCATAGACCAAGAAAATAGGAAGAAAACATAAAGAGGCAGCTAGGTGGTCGATGTTTTGTTTTGACAAGATTAGGTGGTGGATGTTAAAAAAATCGTTTTCTATTTTGGTGGACCACCTTGTCTATTGTTTGGTGTTCTTTTTTTATTGATTATGAAATTGGTCTCCTTATTTTAAAAGAAGATAATTTTTGCCCATTTTTTATATTTTTGAACTAAAAAAATGACGATTTGATATATTTTAAATAGTATGACATACGATTTCATGACACACTACAAGAAAACATTTGTATACCTACAGAAAATTATCCACGGGATCTTAGTTCGTGGATAAATTATTAATTACCTACGGAAAAACCGTGAGTCAATTTGTTATTGAATAAATTTATTTATTTTAATTGGATTCTACGGTTAGTCCGTAGGTAAAATTAAAACAATCCGTAGGTAAAGTTTAAAAAAATGCAACTCAACTTAAGTTTCCAAAATATCTTCGTATTTTTTTTTATCACTGATTCTTTGTAGGTAAATGAAGAGAATAATGTTGAGTTGTCTATGGATTGTCGGTGGGTAAAGTAAAAGTAAAGTTTTGTTTATTATTATTTTTTTTTTACAAAAAAAACTTATTATGAAATTTTTGCCATTTGCCCCATAACCAACGAAAGTAAATCCCGAGAACCAAGCTGTCTAAAGTAAATCCCGCTCAGAGCTCAACGTGATACAACCAACTAGATTACCGCTGCCGGTCAGAGCTCCGGCCGCTGCTCAGAGCTCAACGCCATTCACAGGTTCTCTCGTTCTCTCTGAGTAATTTGTCGTTCTCTTTCTCTGCCATTCACTTTCTCTCTCTTTTGTTCGTTCTCTCTCATTCACTCTCGCTTTCACTCTCGTTCGTTGTCGTTATCTTGTTTGTTCTCTCTAATTTGTTCTATTTTCATGATTATTTGTTGAATAAATGAATGTTTATTAATTGATTTGCAAACCCTAACTCGTTCTCTAGTTTTGTTTTTGCACAACTCGTTGAAATCCCTAACATCTCTTTCACAGGTAAGAGCTTGAAAATCCCTAACTCTGTTAGTTTAATCCTTTTTGTGTTTGGTTTGCAACTCTTCTGATTTACTTGATTTCCTAACTCTGTTAAAATCCCTAACTCTGTTAAAAGTCTCATGTTTTGTATGTGATTTTTTATTAATTAATACTTGTGATGTGAACTTATGATTATGAAATTTTAGTTTTAAATTTGTTTTAATGTTTTCATTTATAGGATTTTATATTTTTTGTATGCACTATATATAGTGCATACAAAAAATATAAAATCCTATAAATGAAAACATTAAAACAAATTTAAAACTAAAATTTCATAATCATAAGTTCACATCACAAGTATATATATATATATATATTGGTATAAATTTCAATTTGGTAGGATTTTGCTATCCTATTTGATATGTAAAATTACATTTTGTTAATCAGTTCATCGCTCCTCCGTTATTTGTTTGTCCTTCAAAATATGGATGGCTACCACCCAAATCGTAGTTGGGTATATGATAGACTTTATGTTCAACGACGGGGGTTGAAATCATTCTTTGCAAAAGGTGTTGAAGAGTTTATAACGAAGGCAATAAGTCGAAATCAGTTTGTAAAAGATGATGACATCAGATGTCCTTGTCACAATTGCATGTGTAGTAGTGTATTATCTGCAAGTGAAGTCAAAGTTCACTTGTATAGGTTTGGGTTCCAACCAAATTATTGGTATTGGACTGAGCATGGTGAAGAAGCCCCACAGATTGACCCAGAAAATGTCCAAGTAGTAGAGGATATATTGATAACGATGATCCATTTACGTTAATGCAACATATGGTCGATGATGCATTCGATCCTACGTATGACTTCCAAAATTTGGATGATGAGGGCAACGAGGAAGAGATTAATGAAGAGCCCCAAAATGATAATGCTCAAGACTTTTATGATTTGTTAACTGCTGCAAACAAACCCTTATATGAGGGGGTTTCTGATTCAAAACTTTCAATATGTGTGAAACTTTTAGCTTGCAAATCAAATTGGAATGTTCCGCATAAATGTCTTGATTTCTTTGCAAGCATGCTTGTAGATGTGTGTCCTTTTAAGGATTCACTTCCAAAAAAAATTTACCAAGTGAAAAAATTGGTGACCATGCTAGGTTTGAAGTCTGAGAAAATTGATTGTTGTGTTAAAGGGCGCATGTTGTACTACAAAGATAATAGTGCAGATCTAGAGTGTAGGTTTTGTCATGAACCCTGATATGTTCTTCGTAAGCCTGAGATAGGTAACCACAAAGACATTCCGGTTAAGAGGATGTTCTATATGCCAATAACTCATAGGTTAAAAAGATTGAATGCATTAATGGAAACTGCTGCCCAAATGAGATGGCATCAACATAATAAATCAAGTTCAGGCATTTACGTCATCTGTCTGATGGGGAAGCTTGGAAGCATTTTGATGCAAGGTATCCAAACTTTGCAAATGAACCGAGAAATGTAAGGCTTGGTTTATGTTCTGATGGCTTCACGCCATACATTCAAGCATCTTCATCCCCATATTCTTGTTGGCCTGTTGTTGTGACCCCGTAAAATCTCTCGCCCGAAATGTGCATGAGTAAACCGTTCATGTTTTTGACTTGTCTTATACCTGGACCATCTAACCCAAAAACAAACATTGATGTGTATTTACAACCGTTAATAGACGAGCTTCAACAGTTGTGGAGTGAAGGGGCTTTGACTTATGATATTTCCATGAAACAAAACTTTGTAATGAGGACAGCCTTAATGTGGACAATTAACGATTTTTCTGCTTATGGCATGTTATCTGGATGGAGTACTCAAGGTAAGTTGGCATGTCTGGTGTGTATTGACGGAAATAAGGCTTTTACCTTAAAATATGGTGGCAAAAATTCATGGTTCAATTGTCACCGTTGTTTCTTACCTCATAATCATGCCTTTAGAAGAAGTAAAAAATGGTTCACTAAAAATAGGGTTGTTAAGGATGAACCTCCTCCAATATTGACCGGTGAAGAAGTATGGAGTTGGGTTCACAATATTCCACGAGTGATAGATAATGCAGTTTCTAAATTGTTTGGATATGGAGTTAGCCATAATTGGACTAAACGAAGCATATTTTGGGATCTTCCATACTGGAAAGATAATTTATTAAGGCATAATTTAGATGTCATGCACATAGAAAAAAATTTCTTTGATAATGTGTTTAATATTGTCATGAATCTTAAGAACAAGACTAAGGACAACGAAAACGCAAGAATGGACTTGGCCATCATTTGCCAACGTAGCGAGTTGGAGTTGGTTCCACATAACAATGGAAAAATGACAAAACCTAAGGCAAATTATTGCCTTACGTCTAATGAGGCAAAAAAGTTTGTAAATGGATAAAGGAGCTTAAGATGCCATATGGGTATGCTTCTAACTTGGCAAGATGTGCAGATGTTAATAAAGGACAAATGAATAGGATGAAAAACCAAAATTGTCACATATTTATAGAGTGTTTGCTTCCATTTGCATTTAGTTCATTGCCTGACCATGTGCAGAAACCACTAATAGAATTAAGTCAATTCTTTAAGGGCTTGTGCAACAATACCTTAAGACATGATGAATTGGTCAAATTGGGTGAAAATATTCCATTCATCATATGCAAACTTGAAAGAATCTTCCCACCAGGATTCTTTGATTCAATGGAGCATCTTCCAATTCACCTCCCGTATGAGGCAAAACTTGGTGGTCCAGTTCAATATCGATAGATGTATTCATTTGAAAGGTATTTTATATTCACTATTAAGGATTTCATTATTTTTCTTCTAGATATTTCCACATTTGTTAAGTTATTGATCTCCTTTTTTCATAATGATGGGTGATTTTAAGTGCACAGTCAAAAACAAGGCTAGAGTGGAAGGCTCAATATGTATGTCATACTTACATCGAGATCCTCTCGTCGTCGTCGTCGTCATCTAGATTATGAAAAGGATGAGTCTAACAATGACGACGACGAGTAGTAATACTGATTTCAGTGTTAGTTTTATTTAGTAGTTATGACTACATATTTTGCTTAGACTTGTAGGCATTATCTATATATATTCTTACGATAGTGTCGTTATGTGTATTTTTAAACTTATGGTAGTGACAATGTGCTTATTTTGAGAATTATGGTAGTGTTAATTGTCTTTATTTTGAGACTTGTGGTAATCACGATGTGTATTTTGAAAATACTATTTATATAAAACTTCATTTTGTTTTGACAATGATGTTTTAATATGCTTACAATTTATTTTAAAAATGCATTTAAAAAAAATACAAGAAACAGTAGAATACAAAATAGAATGAAAATCATTTTTTCATTGCCCACGAAAACTCCATGAGTAAATGATAATTTACCCACGATCATGTCACAGATAAAATTTTAAATAACAAATAGAAATCAGTAGAATTTTTTACGGATTGTCCGTGGGTAATGTTACTTGTGACTTTTCCGTCGATAAGTATATGAGTTTTTATTGACGGAAAATCTATGAGTAACTTTACCCACGGAGAATCAGTGAGTCATACTACCCACAAACATTCGTTAAGTAACTGTATCCCACTGGTTGTCCGTGGGTAAATATTTTCCTACCAGCGAAATAGTTACGAATCTGTGTCCGTGGGTAATTCGTGAATAATTTTACGTTACCTACGGACTTTCCGTTGGTAAAGATAAAATATGTCGTAGGTAACAACAGTTTTTCTTGTAGTGACACAAAACAATCTAAATTCATTAATTATTCACATGTCATTAATTAAATTCAAAAAATAAAAAATTTATGAAGTTGAAAATTAAATTTTTATAGAATTTATTACGATTTCTTGAGTGTTGATCATTTTAAATTATAGTATCATATGTTACGTTATTTAAAACATGTCACATCGTTATTTTTTAGTTAAAAAATTGGAATGAAAGACCAAATTTTTTTAATTTTAAAATAGAAAGATTGATTTCATAAATAAATAAATAAAAATAAGAGGACTAAACTGTAACAATGTGTTGTTTTAATTAGACTTTGGGTCACAATGGGCATAGAACCCATTAACAAATAATTGTGTAACAAAAAGTTTGTTTATTGGTATAAGTTCATCATGATGCATGGACTATATTGTAAGACTTCTGTTTTTTATTGTTTGTTTATTCACATGACGAGCGTTTTAAGTTGTTTCATGGAGCATGCACATATCTGCCTCTGCTATTCCGTTAAATTATTAGAGTTGACTGAGTCAACGGCTGAAGTTGCAATAAGGTTTGTGATGAGAATTACACTTTATTTTAAAAAACAATTTTTTTGTGAGAGTAATTAATCAAGAAATAGAAAATATATTATGGGTTTAAAAAAAACAACAAATGTATTATGTGTTGATGTGAGTTGATTATGTTAACTGTTTATATAAATTTCATATTAATTATAATTGATCATTAATAATTTAATTGATAGTGAAATTATTTAGTTTTTCCTAAAAATTTCTTTAAAAAATATGTGTGTTTGCATACTTCAAGAAAATAGTATTTTGAGGATAATTTAAAAGGTTATAACAAATGAAAGAAAATTATTATTTTTTGGAGGAAGAAAGAAAATTATTAAGAAAATATAACTTACGTAAGAAAAATGATATTAACATTAACCAAATATCCATGTATATATATACATGAATGGTGAATTATTTGGCTTAACTTTATGTCAGAGAAAAGTAATGGGTTGGTTCAAATTAAGTGCTAAATGTCTAGCCAGGTAAAATTGGAAACTTGGTATATGTATTAGAAGGGATTAGTTAGAGTTTTTACAAAATTTAGTTACGGAATTAGAGAGGGATTTTACATTTTTCCTCTCTAAATTTCTTTGGCTAATTTAAGTAAGTAGTATTAAATCATAAATTAGACTTAGTATTTTGATTGATGTTATAATTACTTTTATGTAGATTAAATGGTATTTGTTTACCTTTATTGACTCTCCTTTTTCAACTGTTTGCAAAACCAATTTAAATTAAAAAAAATGCATGAGAAACTATATTTTAGCTTACATAATTTGTACAATTTGAAATGCATTAAAAATCATTTATACCTAAATGATTTTTACCTTTGTAAATCAACTCACAACTTTGTAAATTGACTTACAAAAGTCCATAACTCAATTTCAATGTTCTTGACTTTGTGAATGGATTCAGAACAAAACAAAGAGTTTTGTGAGTGGACTCACCACCGTGTGAATCCAACTCACACCACTGCAAACTTAAAAATTGGTTTTAAATCAAACATGTGAGTCGACTCACAACTTCTTTGAATTGATTCACAAGGTTTGTAGAGTTAATTTTTTGCAGTTTTGTGAAAGTTATGATAGTTACAAAGTTGTAATTTTAGTTAGAAAACATTAACCTTTGACCAATCTTTTCATGTATCATATGTAAACTGATTTGAACCTTTGACAGCATTAACGAATACTTTCACCCACTCCAAAAACGTCATGCATTAAAGATCATCTTAGATAGAACACTATTTTTTTATATAAGTCAAGTTCACGATCGAGGCTTTTTGTGATAAACAACATAGAGGGTGTGTTGGAGTAATTACTCTACACAAATCATCAAAGGGATATGGATTGATGTTGTGTTGAAAGGATGAAGAGGGGATATCTTCCATTTTGGTTAGAGATACATTTTCTCTAGGATTCTACCTTGCAAGAGATGAAGTGAGTTCTTCTTCTTAAAGATAGAGGTTCATATTTCTTTGGAGGGCTGTTCCAAAATTTATAGTTTGAAGAGCATCTAGGAAGATAGAATTGGTGTAGATGTTGTTAAAATTGTAAATGTTCAAAATCGATAATAAAAGGAAGAAACTATATTTCTTTGAATAGGAACAAGATGTACTCTACATGTGAGGACGAAATAAAGGAATTAATATAAATCATTGTGTATTTGACTCATTTAATTTCTACAAATTTTGTTCTTCATCATTTTCCTTTTTTGCCGATGAAGAAAAAGTTATTATTATGTTGTGTGCATTGTCAGGTTCTTACAAACACTGGGTGAATAATCTTACTTACAAAAAATACAATATATTCCTATATGATATTACTACTACACTTTTGTCTCATTGTCAAAGGAAAAAACATGATAATGCTTTAATTGTAAATAGATCGAGTATTCGAAGAGGGACAACCTAGCAAACATCAAGATTATCTAGTTTTGAGATCTGGTATTTGATGGCTTTGAGTATGGTCTTGAAGGACACATATTTTTTGTTTCGTATAATAAGTGTACAAAAGAGTGGAATCTTAGCACATGGCGCTGAACTAGGAGTTGTTCACCACATTCAGGTCAGTCAGATTTGAATTTGTGTAATTCGCTGATTATAAAGCATGTGCTATAACTAGAATAAGACAAATTAAATTTTCTATAGACAACATTAGCATGCGAACCTTTAATGATGTACAATATATTCCAAAATTGATAAAGAACTTGATTTCAATGGTACTGTCGCGACATAAAATTTCGAGTGTTTTTCGAGTTTAATAGAGTTGCCACCAAAGTTTATTTAAAATATGAAAAACATTGTAAAACCATGAAAAAAGAAAAATAGTCTTCGAAACCAAATTTTGAGTTCGGGAGTCGATTATGCGTAAGGAAGGTATTAACACCCTATGACATCCGTTAAAATACGGTTACTTATAATTAATTGTGAAAATTAATATTAACTTCAATATATTTATTTCTCCTTATTATTAAATATGAATGTCCATTGTTTTTTGAATATGATTTTGAAATAAGTGTGTACTTAAGAAAGAGAGGACAAAAAAAGAAATATTTATTAATGTGCTTCACAAGAGTGTGATCTTGCTCCCACATGGTGCAATAGACAAATTAAAAGAAATTTGTTTTGTTGCTAAAAAATAAAGTTGTTTTGACGAAAAAAATGGGTTTATTTGAAATGAATAATTATTTTGAAATGGGAGTTTTAGAACTGTCAGGTTGTACAACTCGCGTCTCAAAAACTCAAATAGTAAAAAGATGTCACATCTAACTTAATCCTTTTAAGAATATTTTAAAATTTTTCCGATTTTAAAATTGAGTTTTAAAACCACCAAACGGTACAACTTATGTCTTAACAACTCAAAGATTAAAAATATGTCACATCTAATTAACTATTTAAAAATAATAGTTTTTTATTGATTAATTTGTTTGCCAAAATGAATGTTAGGACTACCAAACTATCACAACTCGTGTCCTAAAAGATTAATAAGATGTCATATCTAATTAATCAATATTTTAAAAAAACAAACATTTTCATTTGTTTAATATAAAAGGAGTTTTTAAAACTAAATGGTCCTAATATGTGTCTTAATAACTCGAAGAACTAAAAAATGTAGCATCAAATTAATCATTTTTAAGACATTTTGATTCGTTTAAAATAATAAATTAATTATAGATAAAACTACTTAAAAAAACAAATAATAGGGCCTTTTGTTTAAGATTTTTTAAAAAACATTATTTTTACTTCATATTTAAAAAAAATGATTTTAATGATAATTTATTAAAAATAATAGAAGTTTTTTAGACTCATTTGTTATTAAAATAGTTATTTTGACATTTTATAACTTAGATATTCATTATTAAAGATTTTAATATGATAAAAATCACATCTTTTAAAGAAAGTATATTTCAAAAATGATTTTCATGAAGAGCTTCTCAAAATAGCTTTTCATCTTAATCATTTTTTGAAATTTTATTATAAAAAAATGTTGTAGAAAATAGATGAAATACTTAAAATCATATTTTAAGACAAAACCAATTTTTTATTTGAAGCATTATTTTTTAAAACTCTTTTTTTTAAGAAAATATTACAACAAAAAGATAAAATAGTATAAAAATTATATTTTTAAAAAAATTTAAGATGAACGGCCCCTATGTAAAGAAAATAGATTAGACCCTTACAACCAAATTAGGGCCCAAAAACAAATAATTTCTTTTTTAAAACAACAAAACATTAAGAAAGTTTTACCCCATACCCCATATATTATACTTATACTCCCACAAACCTAAGGAAAAGACGTTTTTGCCCTTCTATAAAGCATAAAATCTGAAAATTTTACCATTCAATTATTTCAAGTTTTCCAGAAAAAGTGAGTGAGTTTTTGGTAAATCTACCAGAAAACTTGGACGAAGTTTTCCGGTAGTTTTTTTTTTTTTTAATTTTTTAACTGATTTCTTTTCTTGTTATTTTTTAATTTTAGTGGGCGCTGGTGCACGAGGTAGAGACAGCAAAATCATCCGCACATCACGCGAGGAAGGTACTTCTTCATCATCTATGATGCATCATCCGGAGAGGATTCGACCGACAGCGTCGACGGGGAGAAGATGACGAGGGAGACCAGAAGCATATGGTTATCCCGGATGCTGATGTTACTATGCATCAGCAGGAGAACCCTCCTGTAGTACATGAGGAGGAGGAGAGAGAGCATACAGAGGAGGGACATGATGGACCTCAAGGGACACAGTATCCTAGAGGACCATATGATTTGTCCGTCCTTACTCGATACGATCAACATGTTTCAGCTAGATTATGGTTTGGTCAGGTATATTAAATTAATTATTATTTATGGTGCATTAAAAATATTTTAATTAATTATTATTTTTGTTCTATATTTAATTTTAATGTCATATATTTTCTTTGTATACAGGAGCAACCAATGCTGAAAATTGTTGCGCGTGGGAAAAATGTGCAACAATTGATGCTGCAGGTACTCCCGCGAGTCATCGAGAACTGGGTGAACTTGTCGAGATTGGCCACATTACAACGGGGTAGTTTGAAGACGATTAACAACCTGATTTCTGCATTTGTGGAAAGATGGCATTCTAAGACATCGTCATTTCACATGCCATTAGGTGAAATGACGATTACTTTGGATGATGTTGCCAATCTTCTTGGATTGCCTGTCAGGGGTCAGTTCTACACTTCACCTGATGTAGATGGAGCAATGGCATGTCATCTTGCCATTACTTTATTAGGAGTGCCTGCGGAAGAGATCTGGGAGGAGACCAGAAAGACCAGAGGGCGCACTATAGACTGGATTGGTTGAAGGAGGTATTCGTGAGGCAATGCCAAGCAGAGATATTTGATTGTGCTGCCAGGGTGTATCTGCTGAATTTAGTAGGGAGTACTATTTTCACAGATAAGAGTCATACTCTTATTGATGCGAAGTACCTCCCATTATTCAGAGATTTGGACGGTACAAGTGCATACGCCTGGGGTACTAGTGCATTGTAGTCCTTTATGACTACCTCTCGAATGCCTGCCGTTTTGCCACCAAACAGTTAGGTGGTTATATGTCACTACTATAGGTATTAAATATTTTAATTATTTTAATTATTTTTAAATTATTAATTTGTATGTTTATCATTAATTTATTTAATTTTATTTGCAACATTGCTGGATATACAAATATTTTCCAAATATTTGTAATAGAGGTGACCAGGGTGCTGATCTTACCTGTTTTGCTCGGATGAATAGATGGAGCTACAAACAAGGCAAACACAAGATCCCTGAGTACAGACATATGATTGACGCACTGACACCTGCTGAATTCATATGGAGACCATGGGAGAATCATAGGGACGTCGTTTCATTTGATGATATCATGATCTATACTGGATCACAACATATTCCACCACAGCCACTTGCAGCTCTTTCTAGATTATATGATGCAGATGTGGAATGGATGGGATATGTGACTCCTATCACAGAGTTATATCACAAGATTCATCCAGCTACATATCCATCCGAGTGTCGGGAAGGATATTTGGAGTGGTTCTACCGGGTGTCTCATCCACTGCTAGTGCGACCCGAAGGTGTACCTCAGGTCCCGAATTTTAGTGCACCGACCACCGCTGCAGATGCTTCTAGTTCACAGCCATCTATTCTACAACAGGTCAGTGATCTTATACAACAAGGCTTGGAGGCACATGAAGCTCACCCAGATGATGATTTGTATTCTTACTTTTATAGAGTTTTGTATTTATCTCGTGGTCACAATAATTAGTAAACAACTTGTAAACATTGTTTTTCTAAATATTAATGTTAGTTTGTTTTTATGTCATTATGTTTAGCATTATTTAATTATATGTCGTTAATTTTATATTATTTATGATGAACTATAACGAACGTAAGCTAAATAAAATACAAGATAAAATATAACGACAGAAAACTAAAATGAACTAATAACAAGTGATTTTATGTATGTTTTTAAAGTATTGTAGTTCGTACAAAATCAATCATCATCTAATGACATGACATCTTGTCTAACATGTGACATATTGCCTATTAAAGACCTTCAATGTTGTAGACGCCCTGTATATGTTATTGCCCAAGAAGTTGTCTCATCGGTGCGATATTGCTTCCATCCTGGTGAAATGTTTGGCATTGCAAATCCATATTTCATCTTTAACTGCAAAATACATTGAAATAATAAATAATTTTAGTATTTAAAAAAAAGCATTACTTAAGAAAATAATATAATTTTACCTGAACCTAGTGACTTGCGTCGACAAAACCAATACATATAATACGATCATTTTTTGTTGATACTGAATGTGAACCCCTCATAGGAAAGAAAATCATAGAAAATGTCTAACCAAACGTGACGAGAATAATATTATATGTTGTCGCTATCACGTAACCCATATCAGGTATGGACATCCATTTATCTTTGGGTTGAACACCTAAGCCTGTTATCTTCAACGAATCTGTAATTTCTTTAATGCATCCTGGGAACAGTCTATCATATGGAATTATATGAGAAGCAATCTCCTGGTCCAATCTATGGTGAACCAAAGACCAAGATTCCTCACCGTGTCCAAGTAGTGATGCAATAGCGCGATAGCCACAATTTCCATCCGCTATCACATTAAATATGTCATCAATGTATGGTTGAATAATATTAGGAAATTGTCTCAAGAACAAATGTATTGAGGATTGAGATGATTGAGAGGGTTGTTTCTTTGATGAAAGAGAATGTCTCTTCTTTGATGATTGAGATGGTTGGGAAGTAGGATCTTCACAATATGTTGCATTAACATGCTTAAAGTAAGAAAGGTCTCGGTATACATCATATCCATTCTACTTCTTAGACTTACTCTTCTTCATCCGTCCTTTGGTTTGAACCTTTCAGGTGGTGGACACGTTGAACTTGTAGTTGGAAAAGCAAGTTCACACACCTTACTCTTCAACACCTTTTTTCCTATAACATCAAGTGATCGAAAGCGTTTCCACAAGGCATCCATCTCAACAGACATATCTAATTCTGATCCATCTTCTGTGTCTTGGGTGAGTTCACATTCCATGCTTAATTTCCTTCATTGAATATGCACATAATCTAAAGGAATTGGTTCACCCATCAATTTATATTGTGCCAATTCACAAGCACATGGTAACCCATATGTGATTCTGAGAGAGCACACACATACAGATTTGTTGGTACCCACCGATTCAACTTTCTCGTATTTTTCAGCAATACGTGTTTTAGCTTCTTTTGATACAAATGTATTCAATCTCTAATAAAATGGATTGTTGTGTTTGTGCGCTTCACCATAAAAACTTTTCTAAAATGAGGCCCTAATTCTTTTATGTTGCAACGTTATCATGTTGTTCATAGCCTCCCAACATCTACACATGTCACCCATGCTGTTTTCCAACATTAACTTCAGTTTCCAATGAGCTGACTCAACCCTATCATTACATGTAAATTGTCACAATGGAGCAATCCAACAATATATAGTACAATTACAAAATCGAATTTTTATAGTGAGATGTCATACCTGTTAGTCATTGTATTTCCCAAATGCATGACTCGATTTATCCATGCTTCAACAAACCGTTGCTTATGAGGAGTCAACCAAGTTTCTTTCACATAATCAACAAACACTTTACAATCGACACATGATTGCTCAAACATGTTCAAGCGCATGATATACTCTTTTTCATCACTGGAATACATAACGTCTTTCCACATATTCAATACTAACTCTTGTATATCCTTTAAGACACGTTGCTTGCATTTTGCTCCAACATTTTTGTCGATATGAAACTGACAAAGCAAAATAACAACATGTGGAAATACATTACCAACTGCTTTCATTAAAGCAAGATCTCTATCTGTAACAATTACATGAGGAAAATTATTTTGTGTAACAAATAGTTCTTTTAGCCTCTCTAATGCCCAACAAAAGTTTTCTTCCCGCTCGCATTCCAAATAAGCAAATCCAACCACAAATGTCATATCTGTTGATGTCATACCAACAATTTCAAGTAATGGCATTCTGTATTTATTAGTTTTGTAGGTGCTGTCCATAATTAACACAATAGAAAGAAAATTCAACAACTTCACTGAATCTGGATGAGCCCAAAAAATATCTTTCATAACATCTGAGTTTTCCCGCTTTCTATTCCAACACACATATTTTGTATCTTCAATTAACTTGAATAAATGTTGCATCTCTGTCTTATCACCTCTCACCTTCAATCGAATGATACTCCTCTGTTTATATATTTGTGAGATTTGAGTAACATTGTTCTTATCTCAGTCTTGCAATGAGAGTAATATGTGCCTCGGTGCAACATTATATTTTGTTAAGTTGTGTACATGTTTTTTCTCATCTTCATCTAAACGTCCAATAAATGCATGTTGTAACACCCCGAGTTTAAAACACAGCGCGAGTGTATTTTTTTTTAACCAAAATCAATCAGAAAATTTTCCAAGTAATTCAAAAGAATTAAAAGAAAAGAAAATTAAATTATTTCGTAAAATATTACATCGCAATTAAAATGACGAACGTAATTAAATAATTATATCATAACTTAAACCGAGTAAATTAGTTTTGGGAAATTAATCTTGAAAATATACTAAAATAAAGATACATAAAAAATTGTATCCTGGACCCACCAAAATAATATCAGAGTGCGGAACATGTTAGCGGAAAAGTTATACAATAATTCCAAAATAAATAATTACATTTCCCAAGCTCAAGACCCTATACATCAAGTCTAAACTGATCATGCACTAAAGCTACAGTAGCAAGTGATTTCCACCGCCTCCTCTACAAGTCTCGTCTTCACCCAGCTGTCTGCCCCTCTGCGTTGTCCTCGAATACTCTGTATGCGAAGATCAAGGAAAACTGACGACGTCTCCGTCGTTAGTGTAACTGTCGGTGGGACGGGTTCGGGTATCATCTGAGGGCAAAGCCCAATTTCCACAATAATAGTAAAGGGTCACCGACCGAAATTAACAAATACCACATAGCATTTATTTCTGATAAAACAGACACACTTATGGCATATTATATAATAATGATGATAAATAAGGATGCTCATTTTTGAAATTATATGACATTTATACCTTTGCAAAATAGCAACCAAATTAATATAAAATCATGTTGTAAGTACAAATATCAATTCAACAATCACAACAATTCATTAGAAATGAAAGAATGAGTTGCTCCCGAATCAAAAAGTGCAGTTAATGCGTTACCTGCAATCTGGCAGTCTTGTTGGATTAAATTAGGAGTTTGACTTCCAGCAGCAGCACCCATGTGGTAGACGCGTCCCCTAGCAATAGGACGAGTGGCCCTAGCTGTATTCACTGTTGGTTCTACCTTCGGAGCCCGACAATCCCTTGCGACGTGTCCTGGTTTTTGACAATTGAAACATTCAAGATCCCTTGTGGTACAAGCTGTAGCCATGTGTCCCTCTCTTCCACATCGGAAGCATCAAACTCCTTGTCCTAATTGTCTTCCAAAGTTCTGATTTCCTGGCCGATTTTGGCCTCTACTCTTGTTCTGGGGTCTGTTATATGGCTTAACCACTTGCTTTCCTTTGCTGTTTTGATAGTTCATCCGGCTGGGTCCTCCCGAATTAAAGTTCCCTCCTCGGTTGGCCCTTCTATTTTTCATGTCCTCAACCTCTCTACACTTCTCCACTAGAACTTGGAAACGTTGAATTCCCAAGGGTAAAACGGAGTCTTGAATTTCATATTTCAGTCCATTTTGAAAACGATGGCACATAAATGGTTCATCAACTTCTTCCCGGAAGAATCTGAAATGTCTGGACAGCGATTCAAATTTAGCCGCATATTCTCCCACTGTCATGTTACCCTGGTGCAATTTCAGGAAATCGTCACCCAATTTGGTCCTAGTGCTCATTGGGAAGTACTTGTCCAAAAACTTCTTCTTGAACGAATCCCAGTTTACCTCCTCATGAGCTGCCCCCATCAGTAGCCTTGTACTCCTCCACCAATACTCTGCATCCCCTAGCAGCAGATATGTAGCATAATTGACTTTTACTGCTGCCTGGCAGTTAATCATTTCAAAGATTTTCTCCATCTCCTGAATCCATTGGTCCGCTCTTTCTCGACCCTCATCACCTTTGAACTTTGGAGGATTATGACGACGAAAATCCTCTAGTCCTCTTGACTCAGCAGCACGAATCTCCCTTTCTCTTTTCTCTAAGTCACGCTGAGTCTTCGCAGCCGTCTGTGCAGCAACAGACGCAGCCATATTATTCATTGCTTCAGCCATCCTATCTTCCCGGCTGTCGTTGGTTCTTACGGTGTCGTCTCTCCTTGGAGGCATGGTTCCACTACAAAACCATCATCAAGTAGAAATCTCACACCGTTTAGAATAATTCCAAAATATAGCTCAACAACATCATTATTTCAGCACACCACAACTATATAAGACTTGACACTCTAACTACTTGCTCCTATGCATGATCAGATAATGACTTAAAACCAACAATTAAATCAGAGCTTTAACCCAAAACTTTAACCAAATGCTCTGATACCAACTTGTAACACCCCGAGTTTAAAACACAGCGCGAGTGTATTTTTTTTTTAAAACGAATAGATAAATAAAAGAGTTTTCAGAATTAGTTTCAAGGGAATTAAAATCAATTCAAATTAAATATCATTCGACATCGTAATCCAAAATAGTAAGGTAATTAAACAACAACATCACGATTAATCGAATGAGATATTTTTGGGAACTTGATCTTTATAATATACCAAAATAAAGATACATCAAAACTGGATTCTCAATCCACCAAAATATTTATCAGAGTGCGGAAAAGTTTTACAATAATTCCCAAAATAAATATTTACAACCACTGAGCTCAAAAACCCTATACATAAGTCTAAACTGATCATACACTAAACTATAGTAGCACGGTCTCCACCGTATCAACCACAAGTCTTATCTTCACCCAGCTGTCCATCCCTTCACGTAGCCCACAATGTAAAGATCAAGGAAAATTAACGACGTTCCCTGTCATTAGTGTGACCATCGGGGGTACGGGTTTGATTAACATCTGAGGGCAAAGCCCAATTTTCCACAATAATTGTAAAGGGTCACCGACCGAAATTAACAAATACCACATAGCATTTATATCAGCAATATCAGACATATTCATGGCACATCATAAAACAATGATGATAAATAAGGATGCTCAATTTTGAAAATACATGAATTTTGTACCTTTTCAAACAGCAACCAATTTAATATGAAAATGATGTTGTAAGCACAAACATCAGTTCAGTAATCACACCAATTCATCAGAAATTCCAGATTTCAAAAAGTACTTACACACACAACAACTTTCAACCATCATTATATAACCAAAACGTAACCCACCGGTCAATCACCCCGATGCAATATGTATATGCTCATGAAAACATCCTCTTGGATTCACCAAGGTGTAGTCACTCAACAGACCAGCACATTTACATATGTAAGACTTTAACGGCCCTCAAGACCAGGGTGCAATCGCTCACAGATCAGCACCAGTGCAGTCGCTCACAGACCAGCACTCGTGCAGTCGCTCACAGACCAACACGTTTGACATAAACCAAGGTACAATCGCTCACAGATCAGTACCTAGTGCAGTCGCTCACATACCAGCACTCGTGCAATCGCTCACAGATCAGCACGTGGTTGCGCATTACTTTGTGGCCCATCGCGGGTACCACATGACTATGCTATGCATGAGTATGCAGTGTTTTCACCTCACTGGAAACAGTATGCAACATCAGTAAAATTCATGCATTTCCATCATTTTTCAAAACATTTCCACACAATCAATATCATCATCTACACATCAATGACTAACCATTTAAGCAAACATTAACACTTCGCATTACCTCAAGGTTCCATTCTTAATTATCAAAAGTCTTTCCCCAGCTCCCAAATTTCAGAACCAGTGTTTTAAAACTGCAATTTCTGGAAAAACGAATCTGTATTCGAATACAGCTTCATTGTATTCGAAGGCAGAAGCCAAACAGGGCAGAATCAACACCCTGTATTCGAATACAGACTCCTTGTATTCGAATACAGAGGCTTTCCCAGTGCAAAAGTCAGAATTTCCACAACTTCAGTAAAGTCTCAAAAACTTCATCACCTCCACTTCAAAACTATCACAAAAATTCCATTTTTATTCACCACCAACCTTCCCAAGGTACCCCAACACTTAAGGTTTATAAAACAATGTTTAAAACTTGAATTTCTGAAAAACACGAATCTGTATTCGAATACAGCTCCCTTGTATTCGAATACAGAAGCTAAAACAGTGAAAAATCAGCATTCTGTATTCGAATACGAGGTTGTCGTAGTCGAATACAGATGCGAAGTCAGTGGCAAAAGTTGCAAATCTGTATTCGACTACAGAGGGTTGTAGTCGAATACAGATGCTAAGTCAGAAGCAAAATTGACAAATCTGTATTCGACTACAGAGAGTCACAGTCGAATACAAGTTCAAAAATCTGAAGAAAACAGAAGCTTTGTAGGCTGTATTCGAATACACTCAAGCCGTATTCGAATACACCATCGAATTCAGTGAAATTTTCCTGAAATTTCAACACATTTTCAAATTCTTTTCCTTTGAAAAACCAACCCAACACCAGAAACATATTTATCACTCTTTAGACACCTCAAAACTCAGAACATTTTTCATTAAACATCAACAACAGATTTTTAACAAAACACAATCAGAAACAGAATCATCACTACCAGAATAACCATCACTGATTTTCTCAAATCACCAAAACAGAAAATCAACTACAAAATAGTCCCACACAAACTAACTCAAGCATTTGGATCATCTCCAAAACAACACCAAACCAATCATCATTCAACACAACAGAATGATTTCTTACTCAACACAACAAACAAAACATCATCAACACAATAAATTCCTTCACTGAAAACAGCAAGGACATCAAAATAGTTTGATTTCCAAAACCTAACACAATGTTTTTCACAAACATAAACCAATAATCATTCATCACACATGCATTTACAGCCCTAAATGCAATCTAAAAAGTTGGAAGGTGCCCTTACCTTAATTATGTTCCCTTAACTCGTATGTTTCTGCGACAAAAGTCGACGATACTCCCATTCGCGTTCGCCGCTACGAAAATTAGTTCTTTAGCTCCGTAATGATCAGAAGAATAACTTTCGTACTCGAAACTTTCTGATTCGACACTCAAATTTTCAAGAAAAATGTATTTTGAGTAAACTGTTTTTCCTTCACCAACACAGAAAATTAGAAGAAGATGATAAAGCAGAAACTGGCGCAGTCGTGGAAAGAAGAAAAAGCTTCTCACTTAAATATCCACCTAAAAGCAGACTGACACAGCAGAGGAAGAAGAAATTTGTTTCTTTCTTAATAAATATCTGTAGGTATATGCCACCTCACCTAACTCTTATAATAAAATATCTTTTGATCCTCCAGCACTTAACCCGTCTCATCGCAATTAGAAGAGAATATCTTAATTAACGGCCCGATAATTTAATTACTCGAAATTAAATTAATTCATCCATTATCTAATAATTTTAATTCCACCTCCAAAACAAATATATATATATATATATATATATATATTTACACAAAACATACATATATTGAATATTTTACAAATATTCCCAAATACACTTAAAATAAAATCTGAATTTAATTTTAAATTTAAGGGTCTTACACAACGCATGGACATGCAATGTTTTCTCTTCACTTGAAAATAGTATGCAAACATCAACCAAAATTCAGCCATTCCATCGCTTCCCCAAAACCATCTCAACCCAAATAATTTCATTATCATCACATCAACAAAAAAATTCAAGCACCTCATCATTACCACTTCACATTATCTCAAAAACTCCATTTTAATTCATCACAAGTCTTCCCAATGTTTCCCCAACTTATAAAGTTCATAAAAACTTGTTTAAAACTAAGATTTCTGAAAAAACCGAATCTGTATTCGAATACAGCTTCCTTGTATTCTAATACAGAAGCTAAAACAGTGCTAAATCAACACTCTGTATTCGAATGCAGCTTCCTTGTATTCGAATACAGAAGCTAAAACAGTGCAAAATCAACATTTTTCACAACATCAGTAAAGATCTCAAGAACCTCATCATCACCACTTCAAAACTATCTCAAAAACTCCATTTTAATTTATCACAAGCCTTCCCAATATTTCCCAACTCTTTAAGTTCATATAACAGTGTTTAAAACTTGACTTTTCTGAAAAAATGAATATGTATTCGAATACAGCTCCCTTGTATTCGAACACAGAAGCTAAAATAGTGAAAAATCAACATTCTGTATTCGAATACGAGGGTGTTGTATTCGAATACAGATGCGAATACAGTGGCAAAATTGCAATCCTGTATTCGAATACGACAGGGTTGTAGCCGAATACAGATGCTAAGTCAGAAGGAAAAATCCCTTATCTGTATTCAAATTCAGAGGCCCGTATTCGAATACAAGTTCAAAAATTTGAATAAAACAGAATCTTTGCAGGCTGTATTCGAATACACTCATGCCATATTCAAATACACCTTCGAATTCAGTGAAATTTTATAGAAAACTTCAACACGTTTTCAAATTCTTTCCTTTGAAAAACCAACACAACACCAAACCAAAATAACCATTCTTTTGAAACTACAAAACTCAACATTTTTCATCATCAACAGATTTTCCAGAAACACCTTCACCCATTTAAATCCTTCTCCTTTAAAAATCACCATCAACACAATCAACAACAGATTTTTAACTACACAATCAGAAAACAGAATCATCACCACTAGAATAACCTCACTGTTTTTCTTTAACCACAAAACTCAGAACATTGTTCATCAACAACAGATTTTTCAGAAAAACACTTCTACCATTTTAAATCCTTTTCTTTTGAAACCATCATCAACACCAGATTGTTATCAACATAATAACAAACAGAATCACCAACACCAGAATAACCTCACAGTCTTGCTTAAACCACCCAAAACAGAATGTCAACCACAAAACAGAACAGACATTTTTAAACGTTTACATTTTGATCATTCCCAAAACAACATGCAAAGTATTTTCCAATATTCTTACACAACCAAAACAACATGAAAAGCATTTTCCAATATTCCCACACAACCAAAACAATAATGTTGTATCAGCCAAAGCAACAAACATCACAGAATCATCAAAACATCAACATAATGCATTTTATGACAACATGCACAACAGTTTCGTTTTTCAAAACAGAAACTAAAATATGATCACACGTCAAACATGTATTTACAGTCCTAAAATGAAACTAGAAAGTGGAAGGTGTCCATTACCTCTGTTACGTTTCCTGCGCTCATTTATGCTACCACGACAATGTCGGGGAAACTCCCGTTCGCGTTCGCCGCTACGAAAGTGGGTTCTCTAGCTCCGTAATGAGGAGAGGAACAACTTTTGTTCTAGGCACTTGGTGGTTCGGTGCTTGGATTTCCAAGGTATCTCACTTTTGAGCAACTCTTTTTTTTTTCTACCAACAGAAAACAGAATGGGAAGAGGAAGAAGAAGAAGGGTACTGTTGCATGCAGTAAGGAAAGAGGGAAATGTGTTTGTTTTTTTTTCTATTCTGGCCTCTCCCATCTATATATAGACACATAGATGCCACCTCACCCAACACATCAATATTATAATATTGTTTGACCCTCCAGCACTTAACCAATCTCGTCGCAATTAGCAGATAACATCTTAATTAACTGCCCGATAATTTAATTACTCGTAATTAAATTAATTCATTCTTCATCCAATAATTTTAATTCAACCTCCAAAAATAAATACTTATATATATATAGATATATTTACACAAAATATACACATATTAAATATTTTACAATTATTCCCAATTACACTTAATATTAAACCCATTATTTAATTTTAAATTTAAGGGTCTTACATTACCACCCCCTTAAATTAGTTTCGTCCCCGAAACTACATGTCGATAAACAACTGAGGATGTTGTTCCCTCATCTTACTCTCCAGTTCCCATGTCGCGTCTCCAGTAGTCGGATTCCAAATCACTTTGACTAGTGGGACTTCCTTGTTCCTCAACTTTTTGATCTTTCTGTCCTCAATTCTTACAGGCAATACTTCAAATTACAGGTTATCCCTCAGTTGAATTGTGTCTGGTTCGATTACATGTGATGAATCCGAAATGTATTTCCTTAAGTGCGACATGTGAAATACATCGTGAATATTGGACAGTATGGGAGGTAAAGCAATCCGATAAGCCACTAGTCCAATTCGTGTAGTAATCTGGTATGGTCCAATAAATTTTGGAGTCAACTTTCTTGACTTAATAGCTCTGCCAACTCCAGTTGTAGGCATGACCCTTAGAAATACATGATCACCCTGCTCGAATTTCAAAGGTCTGCGACGCTTGTCCGCATAACTCTTCTGACGATCCTGTGAAATCTTCATTTTCTCTTGTATCCTCTTGATTTTCTCTATGGTCTGTTCCACCATCTCAGGTCCAACAATCATACCTTTTCCATCCTTAAACCAGCATAAAGGCGTCTGACACTTGCGTCCATACAAAGCCTCATAGGGTGCCATTCCAATACTTGCGTGAAAACTATTGTTGTAAGTAAACTCAATCAATGGCAATACCTCATCCCAGTTTCCTCTATCATCCAATACACATGCTCTCAATAGATCTTCTAAGGACTGATTTGTTCTTTCAGTCTGTCCGTTTGTTTGCTGATGGTAAGCGGAACTCAATTTTAGTTTCGTTCCCAATGCTTCATGCAGCCCTCCCCAAAAATGAGATGCAAACTTTGGGTCACGGTCTGATACTATACTCGATGGAACTCCGTGTAATCTCACAATCTCGGCAATGTAGATCTATGTTAGCTTATCTACTTTATAAGTGGTCCTTACCGGTAAGAAATGTGCGGATTTTGTCAATCGATCCACTATTACCCAAATCGAATCATTCTTTTTCCTTGTCTTGGGCAATCCAGTTATAAAATCCATGGAAATGCTATCCCACTTCCATTCCGGTATATCCAAAGGTTGCAACATTCCAGCAGGTCGCTGATGTTCCACTTTCGCTTTCTGACAAGTTAAACAAGCCGATACATACTCCTCTACGTCCCTCTTCATTCCTGGCCACCAGTAATTCTGTCTTAAGTCCTGGTACATCTTGGTCGCTCCAGGATGAATACTCAACTTACTCTTATGAGCCTCTTCCAAAATTGTTCTCCTCAGATCTGCAACGGCCGGTACATAAATCCTTCTATTACATCTCAGAATATTATCTGCTCCGATACTGAACTCAGTTGTCTTTCCTTGCACTATCAGGTTCCTCTTTTCTTGGATTAATTCGTCATCTTGCAAATTCGCAATCTCCTCAAGTAGTCCACTCGAAATGTTTATCATTCCACACTTTAAAATTCCTGGTGCAAACTTTACGTCCAAGTGTAGATCTCTAAATGCTTCCCACAACTCTTGTTGTCTGGCCATCATCATTGAAGATACGGATACACTTTTCCTACTCAATGCATCAGCCACCACATTGGCTTTCCTAGGGTGGTACTGCAATGTAAAATCAAAATCTTTGAGAGTCTCCATCCATCTCCTCTGCCGTATGTTCAATTCTTTCTGATCGAACAGATACTTCAAGCTTTTATGGTCACTGAACACCGTGATCGTGCATCCATATAAGTAGTGCCTCCAGACCTTTAATGCAAACACTACTGCAGCAAGCTCTAAATCATGAGTAGGATAGTTTCGTTCGTGAATTTTCAAGTGCCTTGAGGCGTAGGCTACAACTTTCTTGTGCTGCATCAAAACACATCCCAAACCTTGGTGAGATGCATCACAGTTAACCTCATATGATTCTTCTGGTTATGGTAAGACCAATACTGGTGAGGTTGTCAACTTTTCCTTAAGCAACTGAAAACTTTCCTCACATTTCTTCGTCCATGCAAACGGCTGATTCTTTCTGGTGAGTTGTGTCAAAGGAGCTACAATCTTAGCAAATCCTTCAATAAATCTCCTGTAGTATCCTGCCAGTCCGACAAAACTACGTATGTCTGTGATAGTCTGAGGCTGTTTCCAGGCAAGAATTGTCTCAATCTTTGCAGGATCCACCGCGATTCCTTCTTTTGTTATCACATGTCCCAAGAAGTTCACTTTCTCTAGCCAAAACTCGCACTTCGACAAATTGGCGTACAATTGCTTCTCTCGTAAAACTTCAAGAACTTGACCTAAATGTTCTCCATGTTCTTCTTCATCCTTTGAATAAATCAATATATCTTTGATGAACATCACAACGAATTTATCCAGGAATGGGCTAAAGATTCTATTCATATAATCCCTAAAAATCGTTGGTGTATTTGTAACTCCAAATGGCATAACGAGATATTCGTAATGTCCGTAACGGGTCCTGAAAGCAGTCTTTTGAATATCTCCTTCTCTTACCCGAATCTGATGGTATCCTGACTTCTAATCAATCTTTGAAAACACCACGACTCCCCTCAATTGGTCCATTAAATCATCGATGCGTGCTAAAGGATAACGATTCTTAATAGTTACCTTGTTAAGTTGCCTATAATCCACACATAAGCGCGAACTTGCATCCTTCTTATTAACCAACAACACCGGAGCTCCCCATGGTGACACACTTGGTCTGATAAATCCTTTTTCCAACAAACCTTCAATTTGACCCTTAAGCTCGCTTAATTCCAATGGCGACATCCGATACGGCGCAATTGAAATAGGTCTAGTTCCTGGGTGTAGATCAATGAAGAACTCCACGTCTCTCACCGGGGGTAATCCTGGAATTTCTATTGGAAATACGTCCGGATACTCTTTGACTAACACCACATCTTCTATGTTCACATCCATCTTGGTCTCCACGTTAGCCAATGAAAAAAATTCATGAGTTCCTTCTCTTAGTGATACTTCGAGCTTGTTAGTAGCCAAATACCAAACGACTTCAGGTTCGGGGAAAAGAACTAATTTGCGAGCACAATCCAAGACTACATAATTATACGTCATCCAATCCATGCCGAGAATGATCTCGAGTGATTATAGGGGTAGACAGATTAAATTAACCAAGAAATCTCTATTCTGAATCGTTACAGTACAGTGTAAACATGCAGAATTTACGGTCAAAGTCTTAGCAGGTGTGGCAACAACCAAATCGAAAGGTAAAGCAGATACAAATAACTTCAAACGATTCACACAGTCCATAGCAATGAAAGAATGGGTTGCCCCCGAATCAAAAAAGTGCAGTTAGTGTGTTACCTGCAATCTTGCTGGATTAAATTAGGTGCTTGACTCCCAGCTTCAGCACCCATGTGATAGACGCGTCCCCTAGCAATAGGACGAGTAGCCCTAGTTGCGTTCACTGTTGGTTCCACCTTCGGAACCCGGCAATCCCTTGCAACGTGTCCTGGTTTTTGGCAATCCTGGTTTCTGGCAATTGAAACATATAAGATCCTTTGTGGTACAAGCAATAGCAATATGTCCCTATTTTCCACATCGGAAGCATCAGACTCCTAGTCCCAATTGTCGTCCAAAATTCTGATTTTCCGGCAGATTCTGGCCTCTATTGTTGTTTTGTGGCCGATTATATGGCTTAGCAACCTGCTTTCCTTTATTGTTCTGATAGTGCATCTGACTAGGCCCTCCTGAATTAAAGTTCCCTCCTCTGTTGGCCCTCCTGTTCTTCATATCCTCAACTTCTCTACACTTCTCCACTAATGCTTGGAAACGTTGAATCCCCAAGGGTAAAACCGAGTCTTGAATCTCATATTTCAATCCATTTTGAAAACGATGACACATAAACTGTTAATCCACTTCTTCGCGGAAAAATCTGAAATGCCTTGATAAAGATTCAAACTTAGCTACATATTCCCCCACCGTCATGTTTCCTTGGTGCAATTTTAGAAAATTTTCACCCAATTTAGTTCTAGTGCTCATCGGGAAGTATTTGTCCAAAAACTTTTTTTTGAACGACTCCCAGTTCACCTCCTCATGAGCTGAGCCCATCAGTAGCCTTGTACTCCTCCACCAATACTCCGCATCTCCTATCAGCAGATATGTAACAAGTTGACCCTTACCGCTGCCTGACAATCAATCATTTCAAAGATTTTCTCTATCTCCTGAATCCATTGATCCGCTTTTTCTGGACCCTCATCACCCTTGAACTTTGGAGGATTCAGACAATGAAAATCCTCTAGTCCTCTTGATTCAGCAGCACGAATCTCTCTTTCTCTTTTCTCTAGATCACATTGAGTCTTCGCAGCCGTCTGTGCAGCAACAGACACAGCCATGTTATTCATCTGTTCATCCATTCTATCCTCCCGGCTGACGTTGGCTCTTGCGGTGTCGTCTCTCCTTGGAGGCATTGTTTCCTACAAAACCATCATCACTTCAGTCACACCACAACTTACACAAGACTTGACACTTTAACTACTTGCTCCTATGCAGGATCAGAAAATGACTCAAAACCAATAATTTAACCAGAGCTTTAACCCAAAACTTTAACCAAATGCTCTAATACCATAATTGTAACACCCCGAGTTTAAAACACAGCGCGAGTGTAGTTTTTTTAACCGAAATCAATCAGAAAATTTTCCAAGTAATTCAAAAGAATTAAAAGAAAATTAAATTATTTCGTAAAATATTACGTCGCAATTAAAATGACGAACGTAATTAAATAATTATACCATAACTTAAACCGAGTAAATTAGTTTTGGGAAATTAATCTTGAAAATATACTAAAATAAAGATACATCAAAAATTGTATCCTGGACCCACCAAAATAATATCAGAGTGCGGAACATGTTAGCGGAAAAGTTATACAATAATTCCAAAATAAATAATTACATTTCCCAAGCTCAAGACCCTATATAGCAAGTCTAAACTAATCATGCACTAAAGCTACACTAGCAAGTGATTTCCACCGCCTCCTCTACAAGTCTCGTCTTCACCCAGCTGTTCGCCCCTCTGCGTTGTCCCCGAATACTCCGTATGCGAAGATCAAGGAAAACTAACGACGTCTCTGTCGTTAGTGTAACCGTCGGTGGGACGGGTTCAGGTATCATCTGAGGGCAAAGCCCAATTTCCACAATAATAGTAAAGGGTCACCGACCGAAATTAACAAATACCACATAGCATTTATTTCTGATAAAACAGACACACTCATGGCATATTATATAATAATGATGATAAATAAGGATGCTCATTTTTGAAATTATATGACATTTATACCTTTGCAAAACAACAACCAAATTAATATAAAATCATGTTGTACGTACAAATATCAATTCAACAATCACAACAATTCATTAGAAATTCAGATTTCATAAGGTACTTACACATATCGATTCCCACTCATCAACTCGGATTCAAATGTGACTCACAGTCAACCACCCCATGCAATATGTATATGCCAATGTACACAACTTCTTAGAATAACCAAGGTGAAATCGTTCACAGACCAGCACACGTGCAGTCTCTCACGGACCAGCACGATTCATAGTTAGACTTTAATGGCCAACATGGCCATGGTGCAATCTCTCAAAGACCAGCACTCGTGCAGTCGCTCACAGACCAGCACGTTTTACGCATACCAAGGTACAGTCGCTCACAGACCAGTACCAGTGCAGTCGCTCACAGACCAGCACTCGTGCAGTCGCTCACCGACTAACACGTTTTACGCATAACAAGGTACAGTCGCTCACAAACCAGTACCAGTGCAGTCGCTCATAGACCAACACTCGTGTAGTCGCTCACAAACCAACACATTTTACGCATATCAAGGTACAGTCGCTCACAGACCAGTACCAGTATAGTCGCTCATAGACCAGCACTCGTTCATTCGCTCACAGACCAGCACGTTTTACACATTACTTTGTGGCCCATCGCGGTCACCACCTGACTATGCAATGCATGGACATGCAATGTTTTCTCTTCACTTGAAAATAGTATGCAAACATCAGCAAAAATTCAGCCATTCCATCGCTTCCCCAAAACCATCTCAACCCAACTAATTTCATTATCATCACATCAACAAAAAAATTCAAGCACCTCATCATTACCACTTCACACTATCTCAAAAACTCCATTTTAATTCATCACAAGTCTTCCCAATGTCTCCCCAACTTTTAAAGTTCATAAACACATGTTTAAAACTAAGATTTCTGAAAAAACCGAATCATTATTCGAATACAGAAGCTAAAAAAGTGCTAAGTCAACACTCTGTATTCGAATATAGAAGCTAAAACAGTGCAAAATCAGAATTTTTCACAACATCAGTAAAGATCTCAAGAACCTCATCATCACCACTTCAAAACTATCTCAAAAACTCCATTTTAATTTATTACAAGCCTTCCCAATATTTCCCAACTCTTTAAGTTCATATAACAGTGTTTAAAACTTGACTTTTCTGAAAAAACGAATTTGTATTCGAATACAGCTCCCTTGTATTCGGACACATAAGCTAAAATAGTGAAAAATCAACATTCTGTATTCGAATACGAGGGTGTTGTATTCGAATACAGATGCGAATACAGTGGCAAAATTGCAATCCTGTATTCGAATACGACAGGGTTGTAGCCGAATACAGATGCTAAGTCAGAAGGAAAAATCCCTTATCTGTATTCAAATTCAGAGGCTCGTATTCGAATACAAGTTCAAAAATTTGAATAAAACAGAATCTTTGCAGGCTGTATTCGAATACACTCATGCCATATTCAAATACACCTTCGAATTCAGTGAAATTTTATAGAAAACTTCAACACGTTTTCAAATTCTTTCCTTTGAAAAACCAACACAACACCAAACCAAAATAACCATTCTTTTGAAACTACAAAACTCAACATTTTTCATCATCAACAGATTTTCCAGAAACACCTTCACCCATTTAAATCCTTCTCCTTTAAAAATCACCATCAACACAATCAACAACAGATTTTTAACTACACAATCAGAAAACAGAATCATCACCACCAGAATAACCTCACTGTTTTTCTTTAACCACAAAACTCAGAACATTGTTCATCAACAACAGATTTTTCAGAAAAACACTTCTACCATTTTAAATCCTTTTCTTTTGAAACCATCATCAACACCAGATTGTTATCAACATAATAACAAACAGAATCACCAACACCAGAATAACCTCACAGTCTTGCTTAAACCACCCAAAACAGAATGTCAACCACAAAACAGAACAGACATTTTTAAACGTTTACATTTTGATCATTCCCAAAACAACATGCAAAGTATTTTCCAATATTCTTACACAACCAAAACAACATGAAAAGCATTTTCCAGTATTCCCACACAACCAAAACAATAATGTTGTATCAGCCAAAGCAACAAACATCACAGAATCATCAAAACATCAACATAATGCATTTTATGACAACATGCACAACAGTTTCGTTTTTCCATTAATTTATGACGGCCCGATAATTTAATTACTACACAAAACATACATATATTGAATATTTTACAAAATAGTCCCACACAAACTAACTCAAGCATTTGGATCATCTCCAAAACAACACCAAACCAATCATCATTCAACACAACAGAATGATTTCTTACTCAACACAACAAACAAAACATCATCAACACAATAAATTCCTTCACTGAAAAAAGCAAGGACATCAAAATAGTTTGATTTCCAAAACCTAACACAATGTTTTTCACAAACATAAACCAATAATCGTTCATCACACATGCATTTACAGCCCTAAATGCAATCTAAAAAGTTGGAAGGTGCCCTTACCTTAATTATGTTCCCTTAACTCGTATGTTTCTGCGACAAAAGTCGACGATACTCCCATTCGCATTCGCCGCTACGAAAATTAGTTCTTTAGCTCCGTAATGATCAGAAGAATAACTTTCGTACTCGAAACTTTCTGATTCGACACTCAAATTTTCAAGAAAAATGTATTTTGAGTAAACTGTTTTTCCTTCACCAACACAGAAAATTAGAAGAAGATGATAAAGCAGAAACTGGCGCAGTCGTGGAAAGAAGAAAAAGCTTCTCACTTAAATATCCACCTAAAAGCATACTGACACAGTAGAGGAAGAAGAAATTTGTTTCTTTCTTAATAAATATCTGTAGGTATATGCCACCTCACCTAACTCTTATAATAAAATATCTTTTGATCCTCCAGCACTTAACCCGTCTCATCGCAATTAGCAGAGAATATCTTAATTAACGGCCCGATAATTTAATTACTCGAAATTAAATTAATTCATCCATTATCTAATAATTTTAATTCCACCTCCAAAACAAATATATATATATATATATATATATATATTTACACAAAACATACATATATTGAATATTTTACAAATATTCCCAAATAAACTTAAAATAAAATCTGAATTTAATTTTAAATTTAAGGGTCTTACACAACGCATGGACATGCAATGTTTTCTCTTCACTTGAAAATAGTATGCAAACATCAACCAAAATTCAGCCATTCCATCGCTTCCCCAAAACCATCTCAACCCAAATAATTTCATTATCATCACATCAACAAAAAAATTCAAGCACCTCATCATTACCACTTCACATTATCTCAAAAACTCCATTTTAATTCATCACAAGTCTTCCCAATGTTTCCCCAACTTATAAAGTTCATAAACACTTGTTTAAAACTAAGATTTCTGAAAAAACCGAATCTGTATTCGAATACAGCTTCCTTGTATTCTAATACAGAAGCTAAAACAGTGCTAAATCAACACTCTGTATTCGAATGCAGCTTCCTTGTATTCGAATACAGAAGCTAAAACAGTGCAAAATCAACATTTTTCACAACATCAGTAAAGATCTCAAGAACCTCATCATCACCACTTCAAAACTATCTCAAAAACTCCATTTTAATTTATCACAAGCCTTCCCAATATTTCCCAACTCTTTAAGTTCATATAACAGTGTTTAAAACTTGACTTTTCTGAAAAAATGAATCTGTATTCGAATACAGCTCCCTTGTATTCGAACACAGAAGCTAAAATAGTGAAAAATCAACATTCTGTATTCGAATACGAGGGTGTTGTATTCGAATACAGATGCGAATACAGTGGCAAAATTGCAATCCTGTATTCGAATACGACAGGGTTGTAGCCGAATACAGATGCTAAGTCAGAAGGAAAAATCCCTTATCTGTATTCAAATTCAGAGGCCCGTATTCGAATACAAGTTCAAAAATTTGAATAAAACAGAATCTTTGCAGGCTGTATTCGAATACACTCATGCCATATTCAAATACACCTTCGAATTCAGTGAAATTTTATAGAAAACTTCAACACGTTTTCAAATTCATTCCTTTGAAAAACCAACACAACACCAAACCAAAATAACCATTCTTTTGAAACTACAAAACTCAACATTTTTCATCATCAACAGATTTTCCAGAAACACCTTCACCCATTTAAATCCTTCTCCTTTAAAAATCACCATCAACACAATCAACAACAGATTTTTAACTACACAATCAGAAAACAGAATCATCACCACCAGAATAACCTCACTGTTTTTCTTTAACCACAAAACTCAGAACATTGTTCATCAACAACAGATTTTTCAGAAAAACACTTCTACCATTTTAAATCCTTTTCTTTTGAAACCATCATCAACACCAGATTGTTATCAACATAATAACAAACAGAATCACCAACACCAGAATAACCTCACAGTCTTGCTTAAACCACCCAAAACAGAATGTCAACCACAAAACAGAACAGACATTTTTAAACGTTTACATTTTGATCATTCCCAAAACAACATGCAAAGTATTTTCTAGTATTCTTACACAACCAAAACAACATGCAAAGCATTTTCCAGTATTCCCACACATCAAACATGCCCAACAATTTCATTATGACAACATGCACAACAATTTCGTTTTTCAAAACAGAAACTAAAATATGATCACACGTCAAACATACATTTACAGCCCTAAAATGCAACTAGAAAGTGGAAGGTGCCCCTTACCTCTGTTACATTTTCTGCGCTCGTTTATACTACCACAACAATGTCAGCGAAACTCCCATTCGCGTTCGTCACTACGAAAGTGGATTCTCTAGCTCCGTAATGAGGAGAGGAACAACTTTTGTTTTGGGCACTTGGTGGTTCGGTGCTTGGATTTCCAAGTAATCTCACTTTTGAGCAACTCTTTTTTTTTCTACCAACAGAAAACAGAATGGGAAGAGGAAGAAGAAGAAGGGTACTGTTGCATGCAGTAAGGAATAAGGGAAATGTGTTTGTTTGTTTTTTTTTTTTTTCTGTTCTGGCCTCTCCCATCTATATATAGACACATAGATGCCACCTCACCCAACACATCAATATTATAATATTGTTTGACAATCCAGCACTTAACCAGTCTCGTCGCAATTAGTAGATAACATCTTAATTAACTGCCCGATAATTTAATTACTCGTAATTAAATTAATTCATTCTTCATCCAATAATTTTAATTCAACCTCCAAAAATAAATATATATATATATATATATATATTTACACAAAATATACACATATTAAATATTTTACAATTATTCCCAATTACACTTAATATTAAACCCATTATTTAATTTTAAATTTAAGGGTCTTACACATGTCCCTCCAAAGTATCATGTAATTCATGGTTGTGAACTCCACAAATTACTTTTACTGTCCATCCTGAACCATCTTTTAATGGTTTAGATCTATGCTTGAAAGGACAACCACACTTTTTTGTTGAACTTTGGGTTAAACTATCAACACCCTTGTATTTTTCTCCTTTATCACAACCTAATATTAATTTATTTTTCCTCCCTCTTTCTACAGTCTCTTTATCTGATCTTGTGATGATAACAGTCACTTTGTGTTTTATACCGATTTCTCTAGTCCAATTCACAACAATTTCCCGTGTATCAAATATATGAAATAAAATATAAAATACATTATAATAATTAATCACAATACTAGATTTTTACGACAGTAATTATAATTATTCATAAATGTTATGTGTTAAAAACATTGCTAGTACCAACATATGTTTTATCAGATAATACTAGCGGATTATCCATATCTATCAAAATTTAAAATAAATAAAAAATAAAAATAAACTATAAAAAATTGGAAAAGAAGAAACTTCCTTACAAGTTTTTCGGTAGTGTTAAATGCACGCTTATTTTTTCGGAAAACTTTTTCCAAGTTTTTCGGTAGAAGCCTTCTATACTGAAAAACTTTTTACGTATCAGAAATCTTATATTTTTGAGTTCCGGAAATCTTTGGAACGTAAAAAAAAAGTGAATTTTAATTTATTGAAATAGTAAAAAAATATGCAGGGTATAATTGGCATTTTTAAAAATATGTGGGGGTATAAGTATATTTGAGGGGTATGGGGTAAAACTTTCAAACATTAAATACTAAAATCAAACAGAACCCAACTTATAAAGAAAAAATAGGGGAGAGTGGGAAATAGCCTGGCAAAAAGATGAAGCTGAACGAGAAAAAAGAAAACTGATTGAGGATAGAAAAAAACGAAAAGGAAATGGATGAGAAAAAGAAAGAAAATAAAAAAGGAAAAGAGAAAGGAGAGAATCATGTGGGAGAGTGAGAGAGCAAACATGAGAAAGGGAGAGTGACTCGCCAAGATATGTGATGAAGCGACGAAGAAGAAACAATCGTGCACAACCGTGTTGGGTATTTGATCTGCCGGAGATAGTGTTGGCGGTTACGATTTCTCTTCTTTCTTTATCTCTTTCTCTATTCTGTTTTACTTTGATTTTTGTTGAATATTTTGATTGAAGGGGTTTCTTTAGTGAGATACGAAATTGGATTTGATTTCTATCTTTTATATTTCTAGATTTTTTATTTTCATGGTGAAATGCATTTATGGATGTACTGAAAGAAAATGAAACAAAGTTGCTGTTGGGTTTCTAAATTTTGTTTAGAATAATCCCTTTCCTATTCGTTTTGGATTTTAGCTGCACCTTTTTTTTTTCTCCCTTTGGTTGATTTTTTGTCTCAATTTATAGGCTAAAACGATGAATTTGTGTGTCTATGAGATAACATTGAGTTCTGGATTTTTCATTGTTTTGCAACAAAAATTAAGTTATCTCATAAGTTAGGGAAAGTGGTGGCTAATATTTTTGATTGAGTGTACAAGTAGTAACAATAATAAGCTTGTTAAGAAAAAATAGAATAGGGTGCTTCTGTGCAGGAAGTATGTGAGGAAAGAAAAGAAAGAAAATGAAGATGTGCAAGAAACATCTTTTTTGTTTGTTTTTATTTTATTTTAATTTGTGTTGGATAATGTAATGGGAACATTTATGTAAATATGGACTCAAAATTTTGAAATTGGGTTAGATTTATAAAATGATGATTTTTTGATTTTATATTACATATTATTATTTTTTTCTTAAAATCATTTTCAAATGGTCGGACAAAATTGGGTACTACAATTGCCCCTATTTAATTATATTTTACTGAAAAATATGAGTGATGTTTTCCTATTATCATTGTAAATAAAAGATAAGTAAACATAAGGATCCAAATTTTGTCAGACAAATTTTGAATGTGACAGATGTAAATTGAAAAAAACAATACAATGTATGAATAAGTAACCGTGTTGGTTAGATCGACAACAATGGAAAATGATCGTCTTTGGGAATGGGTTACAGATGTCGTGTTGGTTATATCGACAACAATGGAAAAGTCTTTGGGATAGGTTACAAATGCGCATATCAACAAAAATGTAAATAATTGTCTTCAAATTGGTTACTGATGCGTAGATTGAAAAAAATGCAGATGATCGCTTCGGATTAGTTACAGATTTGTAGATCAATAGTAATGAAAATGATTGTCTTCATATTGCTTACCTATGTGTACATCACAGTAATGAAAATAATCGTTTTCGAATTGTTTACCGATGCGTATATCGACATGAATGAACATGATCGTCTTCATATTGGTTACCCATGCGTAGATCGACAAAAATGTAAATAATCGTCTTCGAATTGATTATCGATGGGTAGATCAAAGTAATGATAATGATCGTCTTCGGATTGGTTACCGATGCGTCGATCAATAATCAAATTATCGTCTTAGATTGGTTACTGATGCTTAGATCGACAAGAATGAAGAATGATCGTCTTCGAATTGGTTACCGATGCACAGATCGACAAGAATGTAAATGATCGTCTTCGGATTGATTACCGATGCATAGATCGACAAGGATAGGAAATGCATACCATAAGCAACATATAAATATAGTTTATAAGGTAAATTAAGAGAGAGACATGTTTTTTTTTAATATATGTTTATAATAACTGCAACTAATGAACAATATAACACAAAGGTTGTTGAGTATAAATATAAGATATGCATGATTCACTCATTATACATTGCACAACTAAAATATGAACAAACATGCATGGTTCATGTGAGTATAAGTAAGTTATGAATGTAAGATACATGATTTATATGTGTTATGCATTATAGATAAATCCTTGTTCATTTCTTTAATTCCCCGATCCTTATTATTTTTTAGCCCCAATGATTCAATGGATGAATGAAGACAACTATCGTTTTCGTATGACGACTCTTCATACATCTCGTGTGACTCATTTTTCGAAGCAAAACAAAGTGCATTGTCTAAAGTGGTTACCTTAAAGTTTTGATGTTAACAAAAGTATTTTATGAAAATAACATATTTGACTTACAAGAAGAATGAAAAATGCCACCAAAAGATGACGTCACCAGAAGATACAAGCCAGAAGCAGGATGAAGTCACCAGAGGATATCATCAGAGGAACCTGTCAGAGGATATCATAAGAAGATCCCATTGGAGGATATAATCAGAAGTTCCCATTAGAGGATACAATCAGAGGATCCCGTCAGAGGATAATTCCAGAGGATCTCATTAGAGGCAAAACTCAGAAGCTACATCATTAGAAGCTGAAAGTATGCTCAAAACAGAATCGGAGCAAAAGACTCCAGAAACATAATCTGAGCAAAATACTCCAGAATATTCTCAAAACAGAATCAATCGAAATACACTCCAGAAGTAAAGCAACAGATCAAAGTGAAGCTCTAATTTACTTAGGATTTTGATGCTTACAAATGTACTCTATGTAAACTTATTTTGTACTTTGAATTATTAAGTTAAATGCCCCAGAAACTGAAGGAATCAGAAGCTGTGATCAAAGGATTCCAGAAAAATGAATTCTGGAATGGCCAGAAGATACTCCAGGAATGTCAAAACATGACCAGAAGATATCTTTGATGGCCCAGATCAGAAGGAATAAAAATCAGAATGAAACATGGATCATACCATTGGAAAGCCTGCCAGAAGGAGATTTGTTCCAGACAAATAGGAATCAAATATCAATTTTATTCCAGAAGTTATTCTGATCAGAAGATGGCCTGGCAGTGAAAAATTACACAGTCCAGACTTGTTCCAGACTCAACCAGAAGCTAAGTTTATGAGTCCAGAACAAGAGAATCAATCCAGATATGACCCAGACCATAAGATAGCATGAAACTAAGTCAAGACAAGAAGAAATGATTTCCAGAATGATCCAGACCTGATCTAAAATCAAAGGTAAAATGCCCATACTGAAATATTTATTGTCCAGATTTAATTTCAATTTAATCCAGACCAAAGTCCAGAATTAGTCCAGATCAGAGGGAAGATTTCCAGATCAGTGGTTCAGAATTAATTATTTGGTCCAATAATGGTCCAGATCAGAAAATCAGACCATGGCCCAGTGTTGGCCGAAATCAGAGGGACATAATGTATAGTCCAGCAAAGGCCGAATTCAGAGGATTATAGCATATCAGGTGCGCATCCAAGATGGCCGAAATCAGAAGATCAGAGGGTCAGGAAGTGTGGTCCAGGGAAGGCCGAAATCAGAGGATCACAGCATAACAATCAATATGGTCCAGATGTGGACTAGCGCATGAAGATCCAATGGTCCAGATTTAATCAGGAAATTTATACGGTGGAGAATTTAATTTATTTTGATCAAAGGATTAAAAAGATTTATTACAAAAATAAAGTGAGGTGTTGTGGAATTCAGGAGCTGTGGCGGGAAGGAACCAACAGATTTAATTGGCCAGTTATTTTGAAAGGAAATCTGAAGATATGTTTTTTATTTATATGAAGCCCAATTGGTCAAGATATTTTTACAGAGAATCCAGCAAGATTCAGCTCGAATTTAAGCATTGGAAGAGGCCCAAATCTGCATCTATAAAAGGAGGCTCAAGGCAGAATACTGAAGCATCGAAAATCACAAAAGAGTCATACACTTCCAAAGCAAACACCCAAATTTTCACTCAAGCAAGTCTGGAAGCACATCAGAGGAAACAATTCTGTCTCTAATGGCTCATACAAATTCAAGTTCTGGATACAGCACTGGAACAGAATCAGAAGATGAAGACAGTGAGGTATTTTCTGATCTTTCTAAATCTGAATTAATTGATACTTTAAAGGACTTGTTAAATGCAAATAACAAGATGTCTTTAAAACTGAAATCTCTTAGGGAAGATAAGAAAAATCTTACCAAAGAAGACCAAGTTTTAAAGAATCAAATTTCTGAGTATGCAACTGAAATCAAAGATCTTAAAACTGAAGTTGCAAGAGTCAAGTCTGAAAACCAAACTCTGAAAAGTAATAATTGTTCCAATTCTGAGACTGATTGTAAATCTGATATGCATGAGCAATTTTTTCAAAGCTTTATTTCAAATGGAATGGAAAGAAGTAAGTATGCATCTATGATTTATGGAAACAACAACTCTAGAAAAAGAGGTCTTGGTTTTACAGAAACAAGTACTGAAAATAACGCTGTTTATTCTGATGTTTTATGTATTGTCTGTGCTAAGAAAGGTCACTCTGAATTATCTTGTCCAATGGTAAAATCTGAACAAGATCAGAGAGTTGTTAAGACTAACAAACCTGGACCCAATCAGTTTTGGGTACCAAAAGATCAAATTGTCTATGTTGCAGATGTTCTGAGTAACCAGAAGGAGAAACCAACAATGGTGCCTAGACAATGGATGTTGGCAACGCACAAGCAGAAGAAGGTTTATGTTCCAACATCTACCAAACCGAAGCCAAGTGACTCTGGTAGAAGAAGAACTGGTCAACACAATCAGAACCAAAACCAGAATCATAGGAGGAACAGGAAATATCATAGACATCACTCGAATCAGAACAAGAACTAGAACCAGAATCAGAACTGGAACCAGTATAAGAGGAACAGGAACTGGAACCAGAACCAGAACTGGAACCAGTACCAGAAGCACAGAAACTGGAACCAGTACCAGAACCACAGAAACTGGAACCAGAACAAGAACTGGAACCAGTATCAGAGGTACAGGAATTGGAACCAGAACCAACACTGGAACCAGAACCAGAACTGGAGGCAAAGAGACTGGAACCAGAATCAACACTGGAACCAGAATCAATACCGGAACCAGAACCTGAACATGTATCAATATCAAAGGTTGAGGTATGATCATCAGAACTACTTTAATTATCAAAATAAGTATGATTATCAGAATCACCATAAGTTCCAAAATCACCAGAGGAATATGGTGTATGAGCCAAAACAGAAATTAAAGAATCAGAATCAGGAGAGTTCTTCAAACACTCCAGTGAGATTCATCAAGACTACAAACCTGGAAGGGAATTCCAATTCCCTCATCCAAACCATGTAATCTCAGAACATATAGATTAGGAATCTGAAAATCAGAAGCAAAAGGATTTTCAGAGTAAAACTGAGGCTACATCTTGCTGGAAATACTATTATTATTTGATATTCAATATTTACTGTGATAACAAGAAGCTTGATCTTAACAAATCAAAGCTAGATAAGTATTTTGCAGGTTTTCAAAACATCAGACGAACCAGGTGATTCACACGAATTGAACACTCAGAAGAAACAGCATTCCAGTGGTTTCAAAAACAAACAGAAACCACCAGAAGCAGAATTAATGGTTTGGTTGTACTAAGTTCATTTTTAAATTAATTGATTTATATTATGGTATATGACAAACTGCTTGACAAATCAAAGCAAGATAAAGATAGTATAGGTTCATCAGAACCAAAGGGAGCAGAAGCAGAACGAACGGTTTGGCTGTATTGAGTTAAATTTTAACTTATTTGATTTGCATTATGTAAAATGACAAACTGCTTGATCTTAACAAATCAAAGCAAGATAAAAATAGTGCAGGGAGCAGAAGCACAAGAAACAGAAGTACCTGGAAAGGTAAAGGATACAAGCAACTCAGCAACACATGACAAATCTTCAAAAGATAAATCTGATCAAGTCAGAAACAGCCAAGATAAGTCATAAGAGAAATCTGGATATTTACTAGAATCTAAAGCTGTTACAGATTCACCAGAACCAGAAGCTGATTCATCAGAATCAGAAGTTGTTACAGAACCAGAAGCTGATGCGAACCAAGCATTGTTGATGAAGTTTTGGCAGAGGAAGGTTGGATACTTGCAATGCAAGAAGAGCTGAATGAAATTCAAAGGAATGATGTTTGGGATCTGGTATCCAGACCAAACAGAAGCATTATTGGAACCAAGTAGGTATTCAGACACAAATTCAGTGAAAAGGGTGAAGTTGTAGCTCAAGGATACAGTCAACAGAAAGGTATGGATTACACTGAGACTTTTGTTCCAGTGGCTAGGTTAGAAGCATTTAGAATTCTCTTATCATTTGCTGCTAATCATGATATAATGCTGTATCAAATGGATGTCAAAAGTGCATTCTTAAATGGCTACATAAGTGAAGAAGTCTATGTCAAACAGCCCCCTGGTTTTGAAAATTCTGATTTTCCAGACCATGTTTTCAAACTTAAAAAGTCTTTATATGGTTTAAAACAAGCACCAAGGGCATAGTATGACAGACTTAGTAACTTTCTGCTTAAGAATGAATTTAATAGAGGCCAGATTGATAATACACTATTTAGGAAATCCATTAATCATGATATTCTGATTATTCAAGTCTATGTTGATGATATCATATTTGGATCAACTAATGGCACTTTGTGCAAAGAGTTTTCTGACCTAATGCAGAAGGAGTTCCAAATGAGCATGATGGGAGAACTTAAGTTCTTCCTGGGAATTCAGATTCACCAAGGTAAATCAGGTATATTCATTCACCGATCTAAATACACTAAAGAACTTCTTAAAAAGTTCAAAATGAGTGAATGTAAGCATATGGCCACCCCCATGCACCCAACCTGCTTACTTGAGAAAGATGAAACCAGCCAAAAGGTAGACCAGAAAACATACAGAGGTATGATTGGATCCCTTCTTTATTTAACTGCTTCTAGACCTGACATTTTGTTTAGTGTTTGTGTCTGTGCCCGTTTTCAAGCTGACCCTAGGGAATCCCATTTAACTGTTGTCAAACGAATTTTGAGATACCTTAAAGGAACCACCAACCTTACTTTGTTATACAAGAAAACCCCCACCTACAAACTAAGAGGTTTTTGTGATTCCGACTATGCTGGAGACAAGCTGGAAACGAAAAGTACAAGTGGCAACTGCACTTTCTTAGGTGATAATTTGATCTCTTGGTCAAGCAAAAGACAAAGCACCATCGTCATGTCAACAGTTGAAGCTGAATATATATCAGCAACAGGATGCAGCTCACAGTTAATCTGGATGAAACATCAACTTGAAGATTACAACATCTTTGAAACCAATATCCCTTTATTCTGTGATAACACTTCAGCCATAAACCTAACCAAGAACCCGATCTTACACTCTAGAGCCAAACATATTGAAATAAAACACCATTTCATTAGGGACCATGTTCAAAAAGGGACTTAAGCATCCAATTTGTGGACACTGATCATCAATGGGCTGACATCTTCACCAAAGCATTACCTGAAGATAGGTTTGAGTTCATCAAGAAGCATCTCAAAATTATCTCCACATCTGACTAGCTCAAGTAGTTTTCTTAGGAGTTTTTAATTTTCTTGTAATTTTAATTTATGTCGTATGACCTCTTTTTGGCTTATGACAAAAAGGGGGAGAGAGAGAGAGAGAGAAAGGAGAAATAAGTAGAACAGGAGAGATAAAAAGAAAAGAGAAGCGAAAAAGAAAGAGATGAAAAGAGAAGGAGTTGATAAGAAGAAGAAACAAGGAGAGAGAAAAAGAAAGAGTGAAAAGATAAGGAGTTGAAAAGGAGAAGAAACAGGGAGCGAGAAAAATAAATCAGAAAGAGATGAATAGAGAAGGAGTTGAAAAGGAGAGGAGAAGAGAAGAAAAGAAGAGTGATTCAAGAAGGAGTTGAAAAGGAGAAGAAAAAGTCAGTATTAGACTTAGAGGGAGAGATTGGTCCGAGGGGGAGTATCTCAAGTACTTCGAGTTACAAGCTAGCAAAATAAGTTAAGGTTTTGTCATCATCAAAAAGGGGGAGATTGTTGGAACCAAGTTGGTTCTAAGTACTTAGGATTTTGATGTTTACGAAAGCACTCCATGTAATCTTATTTTGTACCTTGAATTACTATATTAAATACCATCAGAAGATGAAGTTATCATAGGCAGAAGCTGAAGTCACCAGAGGCAGAAGATGAGCAATCAGAAGGTAAAATCAGACCAGAGGATACACCTCCAGAAGTCACCAAATAATGCATCCAAAAGGTACCAGAGGATGCATCTTGAAAGCACCAGAGGATACTCCAGGATGTCGAAATACCATCAGATGATATCTTTCCTGGCCCAGATCAGAAGGAAGCAGAGTCCAGAAGGAGGCCTAGACCAAACCAGTAGGAAGCCTGCCAAAGGGAGAGTTGATACAGACTAGAAGGAATCATAAATCAGACTTGGTTCGGAATTTATTCAGACCAGAAGATAGCTTGGCAGTGAAATGATAAACAGTCTAGACTTGATCCAGACTTAACTAGAGCTTCAGATAATTGGTCCAGAACAAGTGACTTGGTCCAGATTTGGCCCAGACCAGAAGATAGCTTGGTTCAGAGTATGAAACTAAGTCCAGACCAAAAGAAATGATGTCTAGATTTAATCTAGACCTTATCCAGATCAAGAGGTAAATGTCAAGAATTAAATATCCTTTGTCTAGAGTTAATTTAAGTTCAATCCAGGCCCAATCCATAATTGGTCCAGATCAAAGGGAAGGTGTTCAGATCAATGGTCCAGTGATGGTCGAGATCAGAAGATCAGTGTGTGGTCCAGTGTTGGCCGAAATCAGAGGATCACAACAGATCACTTAGTATGGTCCAGATGTGGACGTGAGGAGAAGATCAAACGGTCAAGATTTAATCAAAGTATTAAAAGGATTTGATTAAAAAATAAATTGAAGTCTTGTGGGAATTCAGAAGCTATTGGCGGGAAGAAAGATTTGATCCAGAATTAATTAAAAACATGATTGGCCAGAGTTATTTTTCAAAGCAAATCTGGAGCTAAAAAAATATGTTTTTTATTTTACTGAAGCCCGATTGGCCAAGGTAGTTTTGCAAGAGTATCTGGCAAGATACAGCTCGAACATAAGCATGGAAGCAACCCTAATTCTTCATCTATAAAAGGAGGCTCAAGGTAGAAAACTTAGCATCAAAAATCACAAAAGAGTCATACACTTCCCGAAGCAAACACTCGAGTTTTCAGTGAGGTTAATTGTGAGTTTCAGCTTTCCAGAAGCAAGCACTCGTGTTTTTCTTTCCATTGTGTTAGATCTAAGTTGTTGAAGTAGAGTCTACAATCTGATGGAGTCAGAAGGGGTAGTAGATTACTTAGCAATTAGATTCAAGGCGTTGTAATTCCTTCTACAATCTGGGGTTGTCAGATTGGTAGGAGAAGACTTGTTGACTTGAGAAGTCAATGTGTTGTATTCCTCAAAAGTCTATGATTGTTAGACTGTTTGAGAATACTGATTTGGAGGGTCAGTGGTGTCGTTGTAATTCAAGTTTTGAATTAGTGAAATCCTTCAAAGTGAAGGGACTGGACGTAGCCTCGTTAACGGTGAACCAGTATAAAATTCTGTGTTTTTTATTTTTACTTTATATCCGTTGCTAACTCTGTTTGATTAATACATCAGGTTTTGTTTTAAAACTGCAAAAACAGAAAAAGTATTCAAGTTAGTCAAACACAATTCAACCCTCCCTTCTCGTGTTTGCACCTTCACTTGTTTCACAACTAGTGAACTTTTTGCTCAAATAACAAATAGCGTGCTCTTTCTTACTATATTCATCATGTTTCCCTAGCACACAACCCATCGACTCGTCAAGCACTGTTAACTACATAATAAGTGGCTTCCAGGAATCAAAGGCACCAAGATTAGAGGTTTTGACAAGTATTGCATAATATTCTCGAAAGCTTTTTGAAAATTTCCATTCCATTCAACCTTTTGGTCTTTGCGCAACAACTTCAAAATTTGCTCGCATGTAGCAGTGACATGTGATATGAACTTGGCAATGTAATTCAATCTACCCAAAAAGCCACAAACTTATTTTTCTATGTGTAGAGCCGACATTTCTTGTATTGCTCTTACTTTATCTGGATCCACCTCTATCCCTTTTTGACTAACGATAAACCCAAGTAACTTGCCCGATCTCACACCAAAAGTGTATGTAGTAGGGTTTAAACGGAGTTTGAACTTTCTTAGTCTCACAAACAACTTTTGAAGGTTAACAACATGGTCTTCTTTGGTTCGAGATTTTGCAATCATATCATACACATAAACCTCTATCTCCTTTTGCATCATGTCATGAAACAAAGGTACCATTGTTGTTTGATAGGTTGCCCCAATATTCTTCAATCCAAATGGCATCACTTTATAGCAACAAGTTCCCCATTGTGTGATGAATGTAGTTTTCTCCATATCCTCAGGAGCTGTCTCGATTTGATTGTACCCTAAGAAACCATCCATGAAGGAGAAAAGAGAATATTGGGCAGTGCTATCAACTAGGACATCAATATGAGGCAAAGGAAAATCGTCTTTGGGACTAGCTATATGAATAAAGATTGCCATTTCAAGAAAGAGAAAAGAAAAAAAAAAGAAACAGTTAGAGAATCAAAAAATGAATTTTTTTATAATAAGTACGAAATTGATATACATGTGCCCTAATTAGTTATCCTTATAGCCTTGGGCAGAGAAAAAGGAGTTGAAAATACATAATTACTTTGAACATGAATTAACAAACACGAGAAACTCGATGATCTTCCAATTATTGAGACTGGTGTTCAGAGGACAATGGTACACTAGTTTGAGGGTATCATCACCAACATGATCTTCAACGACATTGACAAAGGGATTCTTGTGGCCCGAAAAGGGATTACAATGAGACTATCTTCCTTGAAGGTAAGCCATTTTGCATTAATTAGTTCTTGCACTTTAGATTTTAGGATTTGGCAATCTTCGACGGAATACCCCATGACTCCTGCATGGTATTCACATTTGGCATTTGGGTTGGACCATTTTGGGAATGGTGGTTCCAGAGGTTTCGTTGGTCTTAGGACTACCATTGAATTATGGAGTAGGTGAGGCAACAATTGGCTATATGTCACGAAAATCGGGTAAAAATGGGTTAGCTTCTTTTCTCGACTGACTGGTGGTTTGTATTGATTGGAGCTTGGATTTTGGTTCCATTGGTTTTTCTAGGAAAACATGATAGGTGCTGGTTGGACCAAAGGTGGTTGATAATAAGATGTCCTTGAAGGATGATATTAAGGATATGAAGCTTATGAGGTCGCAACCACATATGGATAGGGAATTTGGGGTATCAGGGGCTAAATATTTGGAGGTCGATAAGGACTCATGGATATAGAATAGGGGACCTTGGGTTTACCATTACAGCGTTAGCATTCCCTTCTTTCTTCTTTGTGAATCCTATTTGGGGTTTCTTCACACAACTTGCTCCACAAACGATCTTGCCACTCCTCATCCCACTTTATACTCTTTCACCTATCATGACCATGTCAGAAAAGTTTGATGACATACTCTCAATCATCTTTCCATAAAAGGGGGATCGGAGAGTATCTATAAACATACTGACCATTTCTCTTTCAAATAAAGGAGGATCTACTTGCGATGCCACTTCTCTCCTCCATTATGCATATTCTTTGAATGTTTCATTGTCTTTTTTCAATGAATTTTGCAATTGCATCCTGTCAGGGGCAATGTCAATTTGTACTTGTATTGTTTCAAGACGACATCAACCAAGTCTTTCCCCGAACAAATTCGATTTCGCTTGAGATGCATATACCAACTTAATGATGCCCCACTCAAACTTCAATTTTGAAAGGATCGCCACATCGGGAACCAAGCACATATCAAAAGCTTTGAGACCATTGACATTATTTCCCTCAATTGCTTCTATTCATTCTTCTAAAACATGGAATTTTTCTTTCGATTGTGTATCATCACCGATAATTTGAGGTTGTTGCCAGTTTCCATTAGCATCAAAATGGGGTACTTGGGGTGCACTAAATGGAATATTCTTTTAGGGTATAGTGTTTTCGGGTGGTATGCACCTAGATGAGATGAGATTTGTGGTTCGTTTAGGCTTTGGGAGTTGATAGATTAGTGGTTTGGGTTGTTCTCCATGGGGTTGATGACTAAGGGTTGAGTATAACCAGGTGGAAGACCATAAGTAGAAAATTGCATATTTGTCGTACGAAACTGTTCAGTAGTCCGGGTAAAGCTTGGTGGGTGAAAATGAGTGATTTGGTGTTCTTCAGTTGCAGTTGGAGGATTCCCATTTGTATTCTCCTTTCTTCCTTCAATTGGCTAACATCTGCTCTCATCATTTCTTGGTTTTTCTCAAGTTCATCAATGATTTTGGAGTTTATGCGAGTAGGATAAGGGTGTCGGGGAAACAACTTTATTGATTTTTTCGGTTTTTTTTATATAAAAAAAATTTCTATGAGTATGTATTAAATATGAATGGAATGAAGAAGAAATCATTTAGTTAATTATCTCTTTTTTACATGATAGTTCGGTGTTGGGGAATCATAAGCCATACATGAAATTTTTTAAGAAAAATGAATTATTAGGGAAGATAATATGGGGATCGGTAAACAAAACAACAAATCTTTTATTGGTGACAAAAAAAAAGTACATCACATTTAAATAAAATAGAAAATACATCGACTATGATATTTCAATCTTCTTCTTTTAATAAGACAACCAATCTTCTTATGTCAACGCCTCAACAATTGTGCTTAGATTTGGGAGTTGTCCAGCATATCGATAAAGATTTGTTTTCTCTAAGGAGTAACCCAATATTCCATCGAATTCTTCCAATTTTGGGGCCAACTGAAAGTCTCGAAAAGTGAAACATCTTATAAGAGGATCGTAATACTGAGCTAGTGTCGTGAGGGCCCCTCTTTGCACATTTACTGCCAAGAGGTTTAAGATCTTCCCAGATTTATTAAAGAAACTCTCACGTTGTATAGTTTTTATTTGATTGCTAATGTCTCTTAAACTTTTCAAATCAGGTTGCTTGAATTTTAAAAGTAAAGTTTTTCTTTTTTTCTGATCCCATTATCCACTTAACTCAACACGTGACTAAGGTCCATATGATTCCCCAAAAATCCTGAAAATTGATGCAAAATAAAATTATGTTTTGTTCTTAGAGAAAGAAAAAATGTCATGAGATATGAACGAAACTATATATATATATATATATATATATATATATATAGTTCTGAATGTATGAGATATTTTTTGCTTATATGGATATTCTTATGATGAAGTGGTCTATTAGCTTATGAGGTGAAACTCTCACAAGGGTGGCTCTGTGGTTCGAAATGCAGTTCCTAGAGCCAATAATCGTATTTTGGAATATTGTCAACAACAATAGGTAAACTATTTGGAGTGACAATTCCCTCAACAAGATTAAACTCTAGGTGAGATCTTCATGCTAACCAAATAGGATGTACATCCAGAAGTCTACCATTACGCAACCTTGAAACTAAACTTATGTGTTGTTCAAAACCGGGTATAACGCTTCACTCATAAGTGTGTGTCTTAGGGAAACTGTAGGTGTGGAATAAACATAATTCAATAGCTCCATAATGCTAATAAAACATATATACATATACAAAATAAATAAATAAATAAATAAAATAAAATAATAAAAAAATGATCTACAAGCTTAAAAGAATATTATAATGAAAGCTAATACTTATTAAGAAATATTAAACACATAATGCAAAAGAAAATGAAAATCAAACAAATATAGAAAAACTTATAAATTATGCACAATTAATTATTTAGACTCTCTAAGGGCCCCCAGTGGAGTCGTCAGTTATCGCGGTCTAAAATTTTGAGTGTTTCTCGAATTCAATGGAGTCGCCACAAAAGTTTCTTTAAAATAGGGAAAACATTGGGAAACCCTTAAAAAAGAAAAAGTGGTCTTTGAAACCAAATTTTGAGTTCGGGAGTCGATTATGCGTAGGGAAGGCATTAGCATCCTATGACATCCGTTAAAATACAATTACCTATAATTAACTGTGCAAAATTAATATTAACTTAAATATATTTATTTCTCCTTATTATGAAATATAAATGTCCATTTTTTTTTAATATGATTTTGAAATAAGTGTGTACTTAAGAACGAGATGACAAAAAAAGAAATTTTTATTAATGTACTTGACAATAGTGTGATCTTGCTCCTACGTATCTCCTGGTGCGATGGAGAAATCAAAGCTACGTAGTTCTTGAGTATAAAATACGGATGTGTTGATTTTTTTTTTGTAAAAAAAGAAATTTGTTTTGTCGTTCAAAAATAAAGTTGTTTTGACAAAAAAAAAATGGGTTTATTTGATTTGAATAATTATTTTGAAATGCGAGTTTTAGGACTATCAAGTTGTACAACTCGCGTCTCCAAAACTCAAGGAGTAAAAAGATGTCACGTCTAACTTAATCCTTTTAAGAATATTTTAAATTTTTTCAATTTTATGATTGAGTTTTAAAATCACCAAGCGGTACAACTTGTGTCTTAACAACTCAAAGATTAAAAAGATGTTACATCTAATTAACTATTTAAAAATAATTTTTTATTGATTAATTTGTTTGCCAAAATTAGTGTTAGGACTACCAAGCTATCACAACTTGTGTCCTAAAAGATTAATAAGATGTCATATCTAATTAATCAATTTAAAAAAAAAACATTTTCATTTGTTTAATATAAAAGGAGTTTTTAAAACTAAATGGTCCTAATATGCATCTTAATAACTCGAAGAATTAAAAAATGTAGCATCAAATTAATTATTTTAAGAAATTTTGATTCGTTTAAAAAAATAAATTAATTATAAATAAAACTTCTAGAAAAAACAAATAATAGGCTCTTTTGTTTAAGATTTAAAAAAAATGATTTTTACTTCATATTTAAAAAAAATGATTTTAATGATAATTTATTTAAAAATAATAGAAATATTTTTGACTCATTTGTTATTAAAAAAGGTAATTTTCACATTTTATAATTTAGAATTATTGGAATTGGGGGTGCATCAAGTAAGAATTATAAGTACATTAGTAGTGAAGAAATACAAATGGTAAGTGGATATGAATTACTCAAAGTGGGTTGATCTTGAAATATTATTGGTGATGATTGTTTTGTATCGTGTTTTGTTTTTTATTATCATCAAAATTAGTGAGAGGTTGAGGCCTATTGTTGTATTATTCATGTCATTACATCATAAGTGAACAAGACATTAGTAGAATCACTAAGAGAAGGTTGAGATGATTGTGTTGTGTAGCTCAATAACTTTTCTTCAAAATGAATGCAAATGCAATTAGAATAATACAAGAATGCTAAATGACATTTTGGATAAATTTATTATGTAAAAGCATGAATATTTCTTATTAAACTAAGGTTAAGTAGTTGTTTTATGACAAAGAGAAGATATTCTATAGAATTTGCATCCAAACATTCACATGATCCAACATTAAAAACAATCATTCATGGGCAATAGATACCTATATAAAATGAACAATCTAATTGTTTTAGAAAAATGTGAAACAAAATCACCATTCAATTGATTAAAATAACAATTATTAACCCATCGGCTATGTGTTTTCCATACATAATACCCCAATCCAAAAGCAATAATGCATTAAAAATGGGAAATACATGAATGAATTTTCATAGAGATATCTAAATAACTAGCAAAAGAAAATTTCCCTCGTAAAGGAATCCCTAACTTAATAGAACCAAACTCAATTTCCTCAAATTTTCAATGCCTTAAATGTGTGAAGTTCACTGAGGATTAGGAGGACGACTGTTGGCAGAAGAGACCCTAGATCCCCATTCAAGCAACTCTTTGCTTGTGTCATCCTTGTGACAAATCACCTCAATGAAGCATAAACAATCCTTCTTTGGTCCTGTTGCCTTCTCAATTGCTGCAACAAGCTCTTCTTCACATGTCACCTATAATAATATTTACATAAATTAATCCTGGAGATTTTATAAAAGAAATTTTACATACATAAATTCGAGTGGAATTAGAAGTAATATATCATATTTGAGTTTTGTAAATGGAAATTCTCTAGTATAGATTAGTCTTCACCAAGCCGGTAGATATTTCGCATCAATAACATAATTTAAAAAAAATGATTTTGATATTAAATAATGTATAAATTATTATTTAGAGATTTTGGAAAATAAATAAATAAATTATTTTGTGTTTGTTTACAATTATAAAAGTGGATTTGTATTTCTTCATTGAAAATAATTTTTTTTCTTCCAAAATCTAATAAAAAATAGTTTTTCTTTTTTAACATAAAAATCATTTTCCTTTTTTTTTGGTCTAAAAACATTCAGTTTATCATATTATTTTTAATATTTTAATTATGTTTGTGTAAGTTTTTTTCAATAATCATTTTATTAAAGAAAATTCTTTTTATTAAAGAAAGTGATAAAAATAATTTTCTTTAGTGAAATGATTATTGAAAAAAACTTACCCAAAAATAATTAAAACATTAAAAATAATTTCTTGCATAAAAAAATGATTTCATCTCCATATAAATCTTAATAAACAAACTAACTCTTAAAAACAATGAAGTTTTGATAAGAATGCAGCATGTTATGAAGCTTAATTACCTTAGTGGTCCAACAATTTCCTTCACCATTGTGGATTGCATCAACTAAACCAGTGTAATTCCAGTTCTTAATCACATTGTATGGTCCATCATGGATTTCAACTTCAATAGTGTATCCACCATTGTTTATCAGGAAGATTATAGTCTTTTGTCCACATCTCAGCATTGTAGACACATCTTGTGCAGTCACCTATATATAAAATTTAAAATGCAAGCTATAAACATCATAAACAATCCATGTATTGTTAAGTAAAAACACAAAAAAATTGTACTGTAAAAATTTTAAAGCTTGATTATGATGAGCATGACAAACCTGAAAACTTCCATCACCAATACAAGCAATCACTCGCTTCTCTGGAACCGCCTGCACATAACCAAGCGTTGCGCCAACGGACCATCCAATTGATCCATATTGCATTTGGAACTCATACCTGCAAACAAGTCATTTCATAAAAAATTCTACAAAAATAATATGGCCAATAGGGTTTCATATCAATGTCCATGATAGCGATATTTGAATAGCAAAATCAAAGTTTTTGAGTCTGTGATTGTAATGCAACCAAATTAAAGTCACATTAAGGTCTTTTTGTTTTAGTCCATGTAAGTTTTTTGTAAGGATTCGGTCTCTACAAATCAAAAATCTGTTGTTTATAGTCTCTGATGTTAGGGATTAAAAACAACAGTTTTTGAATTTGCAAGGACCAAATCAAAACAAAAAAAAAATTACAGAAATGAAAATCAATAAACACATTAACTGCATAGACTAAAATCATATTTAAACCATAAAATTTTATGAGCTACTACTTACCCACATCCTTTTGGCAATTTCAGCTTTTGGCAGTTAAACCAAGAGTCCCCTGTCTCAGCAATAACAGCTGTTTCACTAGACAACATATTCTGAATATGTTGAAACAAAACATTAACCCTTAAAGGTTCTCTTGGTTCAGATTTCAAAGGCAAACCTTCAGGAACAAATATCCTAAAATAATTCTCATAAGCAGTGTTGTTATGCGTAATGCGCTTCGCGAGGGCATTAAGAAAATCTTTCATCAAAACACACCCAAATGCAGGTCCATTTCCAATGACAACCCTATCAGGCTGAACAATGATAGCTTTTTCTTTCTTGAGAAGGAGTGAGTAGCCAACAGAACTGTAATCATTGAAAATTGGTCCTGCAAATAGGTAAGCGTCGGCCGATTCGACAATTTCAGAACAGAATGCAGTACTGACTGCACCCCAAAATGTTCCTATGAAGTGTTGGTGATCCTCAGGAACTAGTCCTTTTGCTGATGGCATTACTGCAAATGGATAACCACTTTTATCAGCTAGTTCAATAAAAGCTTCACTTCCTTTTGAGACTCTTAGTTTTGGACCAGCAACTAGAACTGGTTTTACTGCTTTGTTTAGAAACTCTGCAGCTGCTTCCACTGCTGCTTCCAAACCCATTTGATTAGTCAATCTGCATAATTCAAATAAAGACTAAATTAGTTTTTGTATCGATTTGTTTATTTGAACTTATTTACTTACATAAATATTTATTTGTAAGATTATCTAAGAGAGTATAGAAACAACTTATTTACATTATTACATAAATTCTTCATGATATAACTTTATTTGATCTAGTTTGTAACAATGTTTTTATAAAAAATCACTTTAAAAAAAATTAATCAATTTTAAGAGTTGAAAATCCGTTTGTTACAACTTTTAAAAGAAATGAGAATCTGAAAAGGAAAAAATAAAAATAATTTTAAAAAAATAATTTTTTTTATTTAAAACAAATCATCTAGGTCAACAAACATAAATAGATTATATTTTTCTTTAAAATTTCTAAATAACAATTTCTAACTTATTGAAAGTCAAAATCCCTTATTTTTTAACCCGTGACAACTGGGGTATATATTTTTTGTTATCGAAATTGTTTATATATACACTTATATAAATACTTAATTAAATTGTTGTCCAAACATAACATTAATTCTCAGCATTTCTCATGATTGGAGTCTTCACAAAACCATAGATGCAATTGTTATTAATAAATTGAAATTACATAAGAATAGAATCGTGTAAAATTTATATGTAAGAATCTATAAATTTAGAAAAATTTAAGAAATATTTAGAAGTAGGTATTAATTAGAAAGCTCCTAAAAATATGTCTAGAGTTATCTATTTACCTATAAATACCTAATTGTACTTGATATTATGCATTTATCAAAGTGTGAGTTCTCTGTTAGAAATATTTAGCAATTACAAATTCAAAAAAATTTAAATAAATAATGAGTAATTAAAAGCTTACTTTGGAGATAAGGAAAATGGAACTGGTTCACGACTAAAAGTGGGGTGAGGAATGCCTGATAAGTTACAGCTTATGCTTATATAAACAGGTTTGCTTTCTTTCAATGCTGTTGAGATTGCAGTATCAATCATTTCATGAGCATCTTCCAAGTTATTCACCACAGCCTATAATCAAACAAAGTACATAAACCATTTCAATACGATCTCATTTTCATTTCCATAGTGGGAATAAATGAAACAAAAAAAAATAGGACGATACCCGTGACAAAATGATGGGTATCCATACTCACATGACAAAATAAATATAAAATTGAAATTATTTAAAATATAAAAAATGTAAAAAAATAATGTGATTTCAAATTATTTTTATTTTATATTTTACTCAAATTCAAATGATTAATTATTGAGTATTATACCTAACCATACTTTAGTGTATTGAAATGTTAAAAACTTTATTAAAAAAAAAATTAAAAAAAATGTTAAAAAAATATTTATATAAAAAAAAAAAAAAAAAAAAAAAA